>OY759212.1:2849021-3402819 GCA_963662105.1 Meiosimyza platycephala
ACGGAAACAGATCATATATATCTTGAATTGTGCTTAAAGTGGGGAGAATTGAAAAAGTGGGCGTGGTACTTTTTAACAATTGAAAATTTTGATTTCGTATAATTCAAAATTGGCTCATACGATTTTCATAAAAATTTTAGGAATAATACCACTGGGAGCAGTTGAAGGGCGTGGCACAGCCCACAATATTTATAAACGTTATAATTAGAGAACTAACAACGGAATCGTTTTAATTTAGTATAGAAAATATACTTGCTAAAAGGTATCTGATTATGAAAATTTGGCACAAGACTACGGGTGGGCGTGGCACTACCCATATAAGCAACAAACGTTTAATGCTACAGATAGTTTGCAATGAGAGTAATCTTCATAAAATTTGGTGTATAGTTGTAAATTGTTATAAGCTATTTCGAGGGGATTGCATCAGTGGGCGTGGCACCTCCCATATTAACATAAACTTGAAAGCGATATTTTTAGTGAACTCTTACAGCAATTGGTATGAAATTTCATGTAAGTGGTATACTTGCTATAATGCACATCTGAATCAAAAACGGCTGAAATAGCACCAGTGGGCGTGGCACTTACCATATGATTTAAATTCACTAAATGGCATATCTATCCAAACATGTGAGCAATCATACTGAAATTTGGTGTAAGAGATTTGTTGATGAAAAGCTATTTCTGGATAAAACGGACTGGATTGTGCCAGTGGGTGTGTCACCGCCCTAAATTTTTAGACTAATTACGGCATATATTGCAAACTATACAAGCCATTGTGGTAAAATTTTGTATGCGTATGTCAATTACGAATATAATTTGTTGATCTCAAAGTAGGCGGAATCGGAGAGGTGGGCGTGGCATATTTCGTCTTTTTAATTTCTATTCTATTTTTTCAACATTTTCTTTTTTCTTGACTTTTCCAACCTTTTAACTTTTCCCAATATATATTTTTTCCACTTTTTTAAACCTCATTCAACTTTATTTGACATTTTTTTTTTTGATTTTTTCATTAATTTTTCTGCATTTGTTATATATTTTCGACTTTTTCCATTTCAATCAACTTTTTTCAATGGTTTCCACATTTTTTAAACTTTTCAGTTTTTTTCAACTCTTTCAACACTTTTCAACCTTTTTGAACCTCATTAGATTATTTTCGACTTATTTACCTCTTCAACCTTTTCAAAGTATTTATAACATTTATTTAAAAAGTACTTTCAATGCAGTATGGGGTATGTGAGTTTCGGCCTGGCCGAAGAAAAACCTTTACTAGTTTTTAATTCAACTCGTTTACACTAAGAAAACTCAAGTGTTTTGCTTTGTAAATCAAGCGCAAACTTTTTTAATTTTTACGCAAAACGCTTCCGACGCAGCCTAATGAACACTGATCTCCTAAAAATACGCAAAATCGACGATGAAATATCAAAACAAAGCGAAATATTATAAAAAGTTTAGCCGTTTTCCCTTCATTGTTTATGTGGATTTTTAAAGCACAGTGTGTATGATGAAATTGCAAAATAAACTTTGCAAAATTTTTTTTCTAATTGAATTTACAGCTATTTGAACGTGCTGTACCCATGCAGGTACAGTGGCAAGGAATGGCTTAAGCTTAAAATATAGACAAAAAAATATAAAATTCATCTAAAAAACTTTGAAAAAAAACACCTTTTTCTTTTAGCCCCTATATAATGAATAAATTTTAGTTGTGCTGGCAACATTGATTTAAATATCATCTCAAACTGAACGCCATTCATTGTCTTTTTCCAGCCAACGGCAGAGATTTTAACAGCAAGAGCAAGAACGGACGAGTATCTGTGTTTTTTATTTATCCATCCAATGTATCTATTCGTCCAGTCAACAAAAGTTTCTTATGTTTGCTGTAGTATCACTGAGCAACTCATAGGTCGGATGTGCGTTGGAATGTGTACGCGTCGTACTCGTAACTAAAACGTTTGTGCTCTTACTCTGTGTGTGAATATTAAACAGCGAAAAGATATATAAAGAAAACCAAAATTTTGATGAATACAAAAAGAATTCAAATACATTAAAAAAGAAATAGAAATTTCGTTTTGAATTCCCAAAAAAGAGTTAAAGAACTCTTAAGCAGATGTTTGTTTATTTTAAGCAAAATGTGTTGTGTGTAAGAAAAAAGTTCTCAAGCATTAAAACAAATATATGCTTAAAGTGTTATTGTTATATTTTGAAAAAAAAACAAAAAAAATTGTATTGAATTTATGCAAAAAAATTTGATTTAATATCTCCATTACAAATAGTTCAAATATTCATTTCAAATAATACAAAAATATACTACAAATCCGGACGAAAGTAAAACATTTTCAGTTTCGATTTTTTTTCCTACCTACCTGTACATATGTATATGTATGTAAAAAAATTCATCCAAATACAAGATATAAGATACACTTCAGCAACATACACATCATCGCCGCTGCAATTGTGTATCAGTGTTGTCGCTCTATGATTTTTTTTAGAAAATATCACTCATCCTATTATTATGGAAACAAATAATTACACGACATTCAGAAACGCAGGGAGCACAAGGAAAGTTTTGGCCTTTAATTTAATTTGTGCTCATCACACTTGCCAAATTTTTATAAAAAACAAAATTTTTCTTGTGTTCTTTTCGATACTCAGTTTTAATATGCAATCTCGTCGGATATAGCCAACGAAAATTGTGGATAAACTTTTCGAAAAATGTCATATGTAAGATACATGCAATTCAACTTCAAATGAAAAAATAATGTTTAAGAATAACAAATTTAATTATGTTTTGTTTTTTTATTTAAAACCGAATACACTTTAATTTTTTTAATAAAAATTAAATACAAAATTTAAGACAAAAATCAGATCGAAAAATAACTCGGGTTTAATATAAGTTATTAAGGTTGAGATGTTTTGTGAATTCCATTGTTATCTTTGCAGCGCTGAGAGCAGGAGCTTTCTTGATTTGGTGCACCATCTACGGCTCATCTGCTTCCGAAAATAGTTCATCAACCTAAACACAAGGCACCTAATGTGCGCTTATGGTTAATGTATAATTGTCCAAAAGTACTTGAAACTCCTCCACAGTCATCAGATGTAAATAATATTGAACATTTATGGGCCCACTTAGAAAATCAGTTGAAAACTCATTCCATTAGAAACAAAAAGTACTTAGCAAACGCGCATAATGAAGAGTGGACAACAATGAATACTTCGGTCGGCAGAAAGTTAGTGGAATCAATTCCAAGATAACTGAAAGCTGTGAAAAAAAGAACAGACATGCCGACAAAACATTAACCGAAGCTTTTTTACTTAATATTATTTATAACTTATATTAAGAATAGATGTCCGAGTTCTTTTTTGATCTGATTTTTGTCTTAAATTATGTTTCTAATTTTTATTAAAAAAATGGAAGTTAATTTAGTTTTAGTTATTATTGTTTTCAAAATTATATTTATATACCTTAAGATAAAAAAACTAAACATAATTAAATTTATTATTCTTAAGGATTATTTTGTCATTTGAAGTTGAATTGTATGTTTGTCCGAATTCTTTTTTGAGTCACTGTATATGGATGTCATATGTAAGATATTTAAATTCTGGTACACAAGAGTTTGAAATCCAACCTGTAGCTTTCGAGTTACGTTGGAGTTTCTAATAATTTTGTGCAATTATTTTTTACAAAACGTTACTTATTCCAAAAAAAAAAGTTGTTAATACCTTTAGTTTTATTAAGATATCAAAACAAAGCTTAATTTAATTACTTTAAAATATGCAACATTTGTACAAAATTTTTGTCATATTAAGCCTTTCTTTGTGGAAAAAACAAGACAGCAATTGCAATTAAAATTCTGTACCTATTTTTTAATGAGTCGTCAATTTTCTAATTCAGATTTGTCTATTTCGTCAAAACTTTTTGTTATTTAATGAAATATAGCGCCATAGACTAAAATCTGTGGCCACATGAAATAACAGCTAAACTCGATATTTAATGACAAGGCGAAACAGTATAAGTCATTTGAATGTACACACAACTTATGTTGTTTCGCCTTGTCATCAAATATCGAGTTTAGCTGTTATTTCTAGTGGCCACAGAAATGTTGTTATGTATTATTATTGCTGCTATTGTTTGGTTTTGTTATTATTGCTGTTGTTATTGTTGCTATTAATTCAAAATTAATTTTTCTGAATTTTTTTTTTCGATAGTAAATCGATATCAAAAATTTTGTACAAGTATTACATCATTTTGAAGGTAATGAAATAGACTTTCTGGATATGTTACTAAAATTATGTGTCATTTATGTTTTTTTTTTTGGAAAATATAGTTGTTTTTGAAAAAAATCCGTCAATATTTCAGAAAAAATATATTTTTCAGAAGTTTTTTAGATGAGCCTATACTGAATCCGAGGTTTAAATCGCTCAATTGGTTTTGGTTTTTGAGACATCTTAACCTAAAAGTGCAAAAATATCGATTTTTGCCTATATTTGAGGTTAGGTAGCATCGCAATTTTTTTTTTCTCAAAAACTTTGAACAGCATCTTAAAGTATATACCTTGTTCTTTTAAGTGCCGTTGAGTTTGCTCAAATATCTTTTTTTTTTGTTGACATATCGCATTTTGAATTTTAATGTTTGAAATAGTGCTATTTTAACCTTATAGGCCATGCAAACATACATACATATGCACCTCAGCAAAAAAAAAAGATAATTGAGCAAACTCAACAGCATTTAAAAGGGCTGATGATGCTGTTTAAAAATTTTTTTAAAAAACAAAATATGAGTTGCAACATAACCTCAAATATAGGCCATAATCATTATTTTTGCACTTTTAGATTAAGGTATCTCGAAAACCAGAGCCAATTGAGAGATTTAGATTTCGGATTCGGTTTCAGCGCATCTAAAATCTTTGCAAAACTATATTTTGGTTTCTGGGTTGAAATCTTGTCGGCCTGTGTAATCTTTCATATGACTCACAGATTTTTTATATATTAAAGTACCGATTATTAGAAAATCAAAAAATCTATATCCGCAACTTTCGATGGCTATATCATAGAAATTGAACTCGTTCGACATCATTTTATTTAATTTCCAATTCACCTTAATACAGCTATTCAGCTATTTAGCTTTAAATCATAGGTAGGCCTCACCTATTTTTGCCTATAACTTCATAAGTGTTGCCTCGAACTGCAGTTTTAGTATGAAAATGAAGAAGGCCTTTATGGCGCGAGCCATTATTCGACGCACAGCGTTGACTTGAGTTCAAATGAAAACAAAAGCAACACACAAAGGCATTAGCGACGGTGCCGCATTGTGTCTCGACGAATGTAACAATTGTTTTTGTTTGTAGTGCAATTTGGATTTTATTTTTGTGCTGTTAGCGAATTTGGAAATGAAAGTAAAAAAACTTTAAAATTTCGTTTTTTGTTGTTTGATTTTGTTGTTGCGCCCTTTTGCTAGATTTCCATGCCCACCGCTGATTTAGATCATCAATCACTTAAAGCGCCTATATCTCTGCTTTCAAGTGAAACATATCTAGTGAAGGTGTTATCTTCGGCCAGGCCGAAACTGCATAGAAAGTACCTCTTACATAAATGTTAAAATGACGTTGCAGAGATTGAAAGAGGTTAAAAATGTAGAAACTCTCAACTGTAAAAGTCTAAAAAATATGGAAACCATTGAAGAAAGTTGGAAGAACTTGAAAAAGTAGAAAACAATACGGAAAATGTAGAAAAAACGTGGAATATGTAGAAAAAACATGGAAAATGTTGAAAAAGCTGAAAGCGGTTCAAAAAAAGTTGAAAGAGGTTGAAGAATGTTGAAACAATTTAAAATCGTTAAAAAAAGTCTTAAAAATAAAGAAAGTTGAAAGAGGTTGGAAAAGTCAAACAAATACATATCGCATATACATTTCACAAAAAATTATTAGAATGAAAAAGTTTAAAAAATATGGAAAATGTTGAAAAAAATCGAAAAGCAATGAAAAAGTCAAAATATGTCACGCCCACTTATTCAATTCCGCCTACTTTTGGCTCAATCGTGATTCGTGATTGACATCCACATACCAAATTTTAGCACAATAGCTTGTATAGTTTGCGATGTATGCCGTAATAAGTCTTTAAATTTAGGGCGGTGAGACACCCACAGTAACAATCCAATCCGATTTTGATTCTACAATAGCTTTTCATAAACAACATTCCTACATCAAGTTTAGTGTAATTGCTCACATATTTCGAAAGATATGCCACCTAACGTATTTACTTGTATATGAGGTGCTTTTTCGCCCGGTTTTGATTCAAATATACTTTATAGCAAGTAAACCAGCTACATAAAATTTGATACCAATTGCTGCAATACTGCCGTCAGAAGCGAATTGATATTCGAGATTCTTATGGCATCGGATAGCTTAAGAAATTACGCTCTAATGAACTGTGTCTAATGCCGGTATCTTAGTTCAAACCTAGAAACAATCGCCTAAGAAAATTACCTATTTCTCAATTTTACATGTATTTCAACAAATTGACATAAACAAAACATCAATTATCTCGAAACGAGTTTTTTTGAGATACGCCTATTTCGCTTCTGACGGCAGAATAGTTCACCTAAAATAGCGCTTAGGGGACGTGCGGAATTACGTGAGGCTTTTTTTTTTGTCAATTCTCCCCCTTGGTGAGATTTGTTGAGATCTGACGAGACCCCTCCTGGTGAGAGTAATTTTATAATTTTTAACAGAAATCTTCCTCATATATTTCAAAAGAAATCATTCTGCACTATTTCTGAAAGGTTACAGATTCTACGATTTCTAAACTTTTCAAATTAAATCTTTCTCACACGTTATAAACAAAATCTTTAATCATGTAATGTGTTTTTGGAATGTTACAGATTTGATGTTTACTAAACTTTTTTTAATGAAATCTAAATATCTAAATATAAAAATTTATGCTTATCTGCTCGATGCTATGTTAAGAATAGTTTTTTGTTGATTTATAACCAACACCCCTATTATTATCGCTTTAATGCTTTGTCTATAAAATCCTTGCTACAAAGTCATAGAAAGGAGGAAAGGAAAGATTTCCTTGTAAGATTTCATGTGAACGATATTATGTACAAAGCCATTATCATAGTATAATTATCTATATCAGCCTTGGGCACGTAGTGGCAATTTCCGCCCTTATGGCCCGAAACGTTATTCGACGCACAAGCAACCAAAAAACAATTTTCAGAATTTCAACGCTATCGACGCACAGCGTTGACTTGACTTCAAATGAAAACAAAAACAACACACAAAGGCATTATCGACGGTGCCGAATTGTGTCTCGACGAATGTATGTAACAATTGCTTTTGTTTGTAGTGCAATTTGGTTTTTTTTGTGCTGTTAGCGAATTTGGAAATGAAAGCAAAAAACTTTAAAATTTAATTTTTTGTTGTTTGATTTTGTTGGTGCGCCCTTTTGCTAGTTTTCCATGCCCGGTAAAATGGAGTTAATGAATGGAACAAAACACGGTAAAACTGGTGCGAGTAACAGCTGTAATTTTTTCGCGCTCTTTATTTTTATCTAATTTTGGAATTTTATTCGCATTTAATTTAATTGATTTTGCTTAAAAGTTAACTTTTCTTATCGTATTTAACTTTATTATAATGCACTGAACACAGGCTTGAGTTGCCGATCTGTGCTTACTCTTGTTGACTTCTGTATTGTTGTTGTTGTTGCTGCTCTGCTGTCATTTTTGTTGCCGCTATTTTACCACCGTCATTGCCATGGATGGGCATAAGTTTTTCTGCAAGTTCTAATAAGAGAGCAATTGAGACTAACGAGAGAGCATTTGTGTATACGAACGACAGTAACAACATAGAGCTCAAGAGCAGAATATGCAAGAATAAGCATTAGCAACGAAAAAGCAAAACTTAATTCTAAAAAAAAAAGATATATAACATTAAAAAATTAAGTACGCAATAACCTTTTTTAGTACAAATATATTATTTTTCAAAAAAAAATTATTAAAATCGCAACAGTATGTTTTGCGCTAAAGCGTTACAAACCATTTCCATGTAAGAAATTTTATATAATCAAATTATTTTGATTTTCATCCAATCTCTGGACCAACACAAAATTGGGTTGTACAACGATACAATGCAGTGTACAACAAGTCCTGGTTGTACAACAGTTTGAAGCGTCTGTACATTCATTTAGAATGGCAACATTGAAATGTGTACTATACATTTGTTGTAGATACAAAACGAGGTTATTGTTTTTATTTTGCACGCGGTTGCATTTTTTTTATCCTCAGTATCTTTGTTTTGTGTTATGGTATTTACATACTTATGTATGAACATACATATGTACATACATATATCGTTCATTCCGTAAATAACTGCACATTTTTTTTTGACTATTTTTCCGATATTTTTGATTTTTATGTATTTTTTAGTGCTTAAAAGCTAAACACAACTGGGACGTGCGATTAAGCTGCTTTGTCAAATCGCACCAAAAAATAGAATTTGTTCAATTGCTCTGCGATAAATTTTGAAGTGTCACAAAAGTTTGACATATCTTAATGCAACGCAGTAGCGTACCTAGTGGGGGGGAGCTCGGACGGGAGGCCGAGGGGCAGCGAAATGGTCGTGAAATATATTTCAATTTGCTAGGGTTTTTGAAAGTCAAAAATGAGGACTTTTTTTCAGTGAATGAAACTTGATCGATGTAGTAAATTTGAATGTGTAAGTGGAAATTTTCATAGTTGTAGTGAAACATACAAATTTTGGGTGTCATTTAGGTCAGTTTGTTTAGAAACGTCCAGACTATATTGTAGATTAAAAGTGGTTTCAGATGTGTGCCCTCAATTTTAAATTTTCGATGTTTGTGATCGCGTAAAACCAGAATTTTTAAAGAATTCCTCATATGTATGTCATTTTGCTAGAGCTTTTGAATGTGAAAAGTGAGGCTTTTTTTTATTTTTTTTTTTGAGGTAAATAAAATTTTTGGTACAAAACATGAACATTTTTTTCGGTAAGGGCGCAAATAACTTTTGTTCCGGGTGCCCGATATCCAAGGTACGCCTCTGCTGCAACGTATAGGAAAAATTATGTTGTCTCGTTTTGTTTTTTGTTTGCAGTATATCGCACGTTCCAGTTGTGTTTAGCTTCTTATCTTGGCTGAATTGTGAGCACTTCAAAATATTTATTTCAAAAAAGTTATCAGTATTTGAAAATTTCACTCAAATATTTTTTTGAAATAGAATATCTCAAAAACTATATAAGACATAACTAATAAAATAAGAAAATTTAATATATTTTTTGTTTCAAAATGCTTTAATTTCATAAAAAAAATAATGTGCTTGAAATAGAAAATTAATTTTTCAGTATTTTTCGAATTCTCCAACATTTTTCAACTTTCTAAACTCTTGAACACATTTACGTTTTTCGATTATCGCCACCTACCGGGAAATAAATTTATTAGAGCACCAAACAGATATACATATGGTGTGAATATGGTTTCGATACGTTCAGCGGCTTATGCTTGATGACCATGGATGGGAACAAGTTCTAGCGAGAGCGCTATTGAGAGTAACGAGAGAGTGTATTCGTATACAAATAAGATCGCATAAGAACGATTCCGTTCTACTTCAGCGGAAGTAGAAATCCATATGTTTGTTATACCACCACATGTAAACGAAATTTTGCGTGCATGTTAGTGCCCATCATGGTGATGACCTTAAAAATTTTTATACATTGAGTAAAAAATATATACAGGGTTGCCAAGTTGAAAATGAGGAATTAACGATCTTCCAAAAAGAAAAGAAATTTGATAAAATGCAAAATTTTTTTAGCAATTTCTTTAGTCAGCAATATTACATATTTTTTTGAAGACAAAATGTGTGACCTTTTTTTATTTTTTGCTTGTATTAAAAAAAATGTTAGCTCCAATCAACGGCTTCTACCTCCAATTAACGGTTTTTTACGAAATATTCCAATTTTAACGCGGCCTCAGGCATTGGCATACATACATATATCGGTGGCTTTTGACGCGGCCAGGCCGCTAGCAACCAAGCATATTAGACTGACCCAAAAAAAATCGAAAGTGCTAGAATTTTTAGTGCTCTTGATTTTTTTGAGTTTATGATGTCTTGTGATCATTTTCTGATATTTAAAAAAAAATATATTTTCCCTATATTGATACTCCCAGGTCGGCCGTTTTTGAAAAAAATTACGTTTAAAAAAAGGAATCTTATGAGGCATTGCGCAACCGAACGTACAGCTATGGATATATAAATGGCACATTTTTTTATATTTTCTTTGTTATGCTACAGTATCGTAAATAATATTAACAAACAACAAGTGTTTGTTTCGTATTTAATAATAATACAAACTTCAGTTGTAATCCATTACCAAAAAAAAAAAGTTTATCAACATTTAAAAAAACCGATGAAATGAGCGGGACACATAAATGGCACAATTTGAAAAAAAGAGAAAGTATCGTGTTCATATATATAAAATTTTTCACTTCACTTCACTTTCACTTCAATTTTTTTCTTTTTATACGGTATTTGTTCCTTTTTTAGAAGGTTTTTCCGCCAAAATGGCAGAAAAAATAGATAATTTTATCAAAAAAACGGCCAATAAATGTGACTGAACAAAATTCATCTTTGATTGTTCTGATCCGACTTTTCGTTCTCTAGATATATCAATTTCAATCTATAGTATTTCATAATTATTAGGCAACCAAGCCCAAATGGGCCGTGTTAAACTTTTTACGAAATTGATATATCTCAAGAGCCAAAAGTCGGATCGGAACAATCAAAGATGAATTTTGAAGGGAAAGACTAAGGACTAAGAGGACTGCATACTGAGAAACAGCGGAAAAAGAAACTTCTTCGAGATATGAACACCTCTGTACGTGAAATTGCGATTTTTCTACATATCTATTTTTCGGATTTCTGCTTGTCTTCCATGAAAATACAGGTGAAAAAAATTCCGAAAATATAATTTTTACAGATTTTTACATGCTTTACAAGGTTGCAAAATTCAAATCAAGAAAAAAAAATGTTCAGTCACATTTATCGGCCGTTTTTTGACTAAGTTATCCTTTTTTCTGCATTTTGGCGAAAAAACCTTCTAAAAAAGGTAAAAATACAGTATAAAAAAAAATTATTGCATCTTATTCAGCGAGCCCAAAACATTAAGAAAGTGCTTCAGTGGAAAATAATATATGTATATCTATCTACAATTATTAAGCGAGCAATAATTGTATGTATTTATATACACCTAATTCTGTATTTACACGGTCTTTTTTTACACGGTTTTGATTTAACACGGTTTGAAAGTAAACAAATTTTAAATTTTTTTACACGATTTTATTCCATTTAGCAGGATTCAAAATCTTTTGAGCTTAAATTTTTTTTGGTTAAATATACAGCCCCTTCATGGTTGGCTACAATCTCGCCTTTTTAGTCGCCGAGATAAAATTGGCTTCACGGTTGGCGACATTGGCGAAGTATCACCGCGGCAATGTCTCCACACTTTTTTTCTCTACATGGTTGGCGACAGTCACTTATAGTTTGTATCCAGAAATGTCAAAATTTGGAGACAGCTATTTTGCTATCGCCAAAATGAAAAAGTGCACATAAATAAAAATAATAATTACAATTTATATGAAAAAATGTATTTCAAAATGTTCTTTCAGTACAAAAATCAGCACCAAAAGGGAATATGAACGAAATATTGAAATTTTGGAAAAATAACCACAATTTGTAAACGGGTGGCATGCTTGATGCACGTATTGGATTTCTAAAAAGAGTCCTTTACTTCGTTACAAACGTATTTATGATTATCATTTTAATTTTTTTTTTAAATTTTTTTACCTTAAAAATTGAATATAATATTATTTTTGTTAACAACATAACTGTTTTACATAATTGTTTTTAGTTCCTAAACTTGTCATACATTTTTTTTTTTACATTACTTTTAAGCTTAGAGTGCATATCTTTTTTTTCTTTAATAACTATGCTGGTGTAAAAACACATTATATATCATTTAATAAAATAAACCTGAATAGTGGTTCTTAAAAAATCCTTGTTTTTCACTAATTTCAATAGGTTTTAGAGATAAGTAACCAATCACCTATTTTGCATACGATCAATGTCTTTTTTTACACGGTTTTTTTTGCACGGATTTTCCGGATATTGATGAAACTTAGGGGTTAGGTACATATGTAAACAAAATTAGGATTGGGCTGGGTTTAAACTTATCAAAGACTCCTGGAGGGGCGTGGCGCAGCCCTAAACTTTTATTTTCATAACGTCATATCTCGAAAACCGTTTAAGATATTGTAATAAAATTTGGTACACAGATGCAGATCATGAATGTCTTAAAGTTTGCCAAAAGTGGGCGGAATCGGAAAAGTGGGCATGGCACTTTTCAATAATTGAAAGTTTTGATTCAATATTACTCAAAAACGGCACTGACGATTTTCATAAAAATTTTATAGATAATACCACTAAAAGCAGTCATCATAACATGCTATGTCATACATACTGGCATAACTCGTTGAAGGCGTGACACAGCCCACAATATTTATATACGTTATAATAGGAGAACTAACAATGCAGTCGATATGAATTTAGTATGGTAGGTATACTTGCTATAAGGTATTTTTTTACCAAAAATGGGCGCAATAGTACATGTGGGCGTGGCACCTTCCATACAAGGAAAAAGTTTTAAATGTTATATTTAGGGTGCTATGAGAGTAATCTTCTTAAAATTTGGTGAGGAGGTGTCGGTTACTATAAGCTTTGAAATTAAATGTATTTCGACGGGATTGCTTCAGTGGGCGTGGCACCTCTCGTATAAGCAAAAAACGTTTTGTGTAATATTTTGAGAACTATAAGAGTAATCCTAATAAAATTTTGTATAGAGATGTCGGTTACTATAAGCTTTGAAATTATATGGAGTTCGACACGATTTTGTAAGTGGGCGTTGCACCTCCCATACAAGCAAAACACGTTTTGCGTTATATTTAGTGTGCTAAGAGAGTTTTCTTTTTAAAATTTGGTATAGATATGTCGGTTAGTAAAAACTCTGAAATTAAATGGACTTCGACGGGATTGCATCAGTGGGCGTGGAACTTTCAACTTTTTTTAACCTCTTTCAACATTTTCCATATTTTTCCGACTTAGTCAAACTCATTCAACGTTTTCGACCTCATTCAATTTTTTTAGAGAGATTCAACTTTTTTCGAGATTTTCGACCTCTTTCAACTTTATTCAACCTCATTAAATTTTTTCGACTTTTTCAACCATATTCAACTTTCATCGACTTTTTGAACGTCATTCAACTTTTTTAGATTTATTCAACTTCTTTCATTTGTTTCAACATTTTTCAACCTCTTTCAACTTTTTTCAACATTTTCCGACTTTGTCAACCTTATTCAACTTTTTTCACTTATTGAACCTCATTCAACTTTATTAGAGTTATTCAACTTTTTTCAACCGTTTCAACATTTTTCAACCTCTTTCAACTTTTTTCAACATTTTCCACCTTTGTCAACTTTATTCACCTTTTTTCGATTTTTTTAACCTCATTCAACATTTTTCGAATTATTCAACTTCTTTCAACTGTTTCAACATTTTTCAACATTTTTCAAAGTCTTTCAACTTTTTCCAACATTTTCCGACTTTGTCAACCTTATTCAACTTTTTTGACTTTTTGAACCTCAATCAACTTTTTTAGAGTTATTCAACTTTTTTCGACCTCATTAAATTTTTTTAGAGATATTCAACTTTTTTCGAGTTTCTCAACCACTTTCAACTTTACTCAACCTCATTAAATTTTTTCGACTTTTTCAACCATATTCAACTTTCTCAACCTCATCAAATTTTTTTTGAGATATTTCAACTTTTTTCGAGTTTTTCAAACTCTTCAACTTTTTTCAATCTCATTTAATTTTTTCGACTGTTTCAATATTTTTCAACCTTATTCAACTGTCTTCGACTTTTTGAACCTCATTCAACTTTTTTCGAATTATTCAACTTCTTTCAACTGTTTCAACATTTTTCAACCTTTTTCAACTTTTTTCAACATTTTCCGACTTTATCAACCTTATTCACCTTTTTTCGACTTTTTTAACCTCATTCAACTTTTTTCGAATTATTCAACTTCTTTTAACTGTTTCAACATTTTTCAACCTCTTTCAACTTTTTTCAACATTTTCCATATTTTTCCGATTTTTTGAACGTCATTCAGCTTCTTTCGACTTTTTCAACCTCATTCAACTTTTTTTGAGTTATTCAGCTTCTTTCAACTGTTTCAACATTTTACAACCTCTTTTAATTTTTGTCAATATTTTACATATTTTTCCGACTTTGTCAACTTCATTTAACTTTTCTTGACTTTTTCAACATCGTTCAACTTTTATTCGAGACTTTCAACTTTTTGGAGATTTTCAACCTCTTTCAACTTTTTCAACACTTTTCACTTTCACATTTCAACTTCTCTCAACTTTTTTCTGTTCTATTTTTTTCCGACTTTTCCAATATTTTTCGCCTTTTCAACCCATTTCAACATTGCCCATACTACTTTTTTTAACCTTTATTGACGTTTTTCAACCTCTTACAACTTTCCTAATTTTTATTTTTGGCTTTTTAACTCTTTTTAATGTTTTTAAATATTTCAACATATTCAATATTAGTCAACTTTTTTCAACAAATTCCATATTTTTTCAACCTCAAAACGAAAAACCGAACAGTGGTCGGTCTCCTGGCACTTTATACGGTTGGTTGCGCAATGCCTCAATAGATTACATGTTTTTAAACGTAATTTTTTTCAAAAACGGCTGACCTGGGAGTATATAGGGTACATATTTTTTTTTTCTAAATATCAGAAAATGATCACAAGACATCATAAACTCAACAAAATGAAGAGTACTGAAAATCCTAGCACTTTCGATTTTTTTTGGGTCATTCTACTGCATGTACAACATATATGTATATGTACTTATTTTGGAAAATCCGGAGGATGGGGAGGTGAGGGTACGGTCTTAAGAGGGCGGCAAATGATCTTAAAATATATTCCATTTTGCTAGGGTTTTTGAAAGTCTAAAATGAGGACCTTTTTTCTTTTGTTTTTTAATGAATGCTGATAAATAGGATTTGGGTGTAATTTTTGATTCCAAATTTACTGTGAGGATATCTTTCAATGTCCCTGCTAGAGTTCTTCGACATTTGGATACATTTTACGTTGGCTTCAATAAAACGAATTATGCACTCAATGCTCCCTTACCAGAGCTTTAATAGAATTTCATAATATCTCGCATTTAATTGCAATAGATTTCTCCTCTTCTACGAACTCTTTTTGAATTTGCTAAATTTAGTTTTTAATTAATATTTTAGTTTTAACTTTATTACCTTATTATTATTTTGATATAATTACTTTCTTTTGTTATTAGTCTGTAAAAATATTTCTGTTCATTGACTAGCAATTTTGAAAGTAAAAAATAAATAAAATAAATCGATGTAGTAAATTTGTATGTGTAGTTAGAAATTTCCAAAGGTAAAGTGAAATAAGTATATCTCATTGTGCTAGAGTTTTTGAATGTCAAAAGTGAGGACCATTTTTTTGTGAGGTTAATGTCATTTTTATATAAGTTTTTTACCCCAGGCGCTCGATGTGCACGGCAACATTCATTTTAGACCTAAAATTTTGAGATCTTCAGCTTTTTTCCATTTTTTAAAGTTTTTAAATTTTTTTAAGTTTTCTTTTTTTTTGTGAATTTTTGAAGTTTTTCAATTTTTGGAATTTTCTCTCAAAATCATATACATATACAATTATGTTATGGTATACGCTTTGGGTGTTTCTTTCCACTCGAACAATTTGCCCTAATGTACTCATACATATATATATAAAGGGTGTTTTTTTTAGAGGTTTGTTTTTCGAATAGAGATAAAACTGGGATTTTGTGGTCAAATCTGGCAACTCTAATGTCATTTATATTCAGTTTGGTTTGCCATTTCATCATGAACAGGTTGATAATACGCATCCGCAGAGACGTCGAACAGTGCGCACCGAAGAAACAATTGCCGCTGTAGAGCAAAATGTTGAAGAGGACCCGAATGAATCGATTCGCCACCGTGCACAGCAATTGGAGCTTTGTCCATCAACTTTATGGAAGATTTTGCGCAAAGATCTTGGCTTCCGACCTTACAAGATCCAGCTTGTGCAAGAATTAAAGCCGCGAGACCATGCAATGCGTCGTGATTTTGGTGTATGGGCCGAAAATGAGATTGATCTCAATGCTGATTTTCATCGCAAAATTTTGTTCAGTGATGAGGCTCATTTTTGGTTGAATGGCTACGTCAACAAGCAAAATTGCCGCATTTGGAGTGAAGAGAATCCACATGAGACCCTTGAGACGCCATTACATCCACAAAAACTGACTGTTTGGTGTGCTCTATGGGCTGGTGGAGTCATTGGGCCATACTTCTTCCGAAATAATGCTGGAGAGTCAGTTACCGTTAATGGAAACCGGTATAGAGCCATGATAACCGACTATTTTGTTCCCGAATTGGATGGCATGAATGTGGATGAGTTGTGGTTCCAACAAGACGGCGCTACATGCCACACAGCGCGCGTCACAATCGATTTATTGAAGGAAACATTCGATGAGCGCATAATTTCGCGGAATGGACCTGTCAATTGGCCACCAAGATCGTGTGATTTGACACCATTGGATTATTTTCTTTGGGGATATGTGAAGTCGCTCGTCTACGCCAACAAACCAGAAACGTTAGGGGACTTGGAAGCCAACATTCGTGGCGTTATTGCCGACATACGGCCCCATATGCTCGAAAAAGTGGTTGAAAATTGGACCTCTAGAATTGGCTTTATTCGAGCCAGCCGCGGCGGCCACATGCCCGAAATCATATTTAAACATTAATGGCATAAAATTATCCTTCCAATAAAGCCAAATTGATGGACATTAAAACGATTTTCTTGTGTTTTATTTCAATTCGAAGTTGTATACCTCTAAAAAAAAACCCTTTATATATATATATATATATACCTATACCTTATACCTATACATACACCGAAAAAAAAACTTACTCCGTTTAAGGAAAAATGCCTAAATGTAAGGAAAAAATGTCCTTCAATACGAGCTAAAGCCATGGGTTCCGCAAAATAAGTAAGTTGGATTCCTTAGTACAAGTAAATGTTGCTGCTTTGAAATAAGGAAAAGTTTACTCAATGTGAGGACAAGGTTATAAAACTGAGGAAAATTTTACTTTTTCTAAGGATGAAGGCATCCTTAAATGAAAGAAATTTACTTAAAATGAATTCGTTGATTTCAAAAAAAATTTGCTAATTTTCTATTTCCTCTATTTTCTTATTTGTTGGTTACTTATTGTCAGTCATTCTTATTTTAATTGTAATACGTTTTTAAAACTTCAAAGAAGAACTTAAATTTTTTTTACCTGTCACCCCCGATCAGAGAATTGAACCCGTGTTCTGCGCCATGCCACTGTTCAAAGATGCTCATCTTACCCAACTCAGCCACCGACAGCATTTTTAAGACATACTAAAATGATGTTGTTAAACTGCGCATGTAACAACCATTGTCTGATCAGGGAAACTTCGTTTCAAATCCCGGCGACGACATAATTTTTTTTTTTTTAATTTTTTTATTTTTTTATTTAAAAAACAAGTAGAGAACTATAAATATATAGGCAAAAACAGAATACTTACGAGAAGAATAGATATTAATTTCAGCGAGTAAAGCAGCGAGTGTTGCCACTCATTTATTAAGGAAAATTTTCCTACGTTATAGTAAATTTTTTGAAGAAACTAACTAAAACTGAGTACGATTTTCCTTAAACAAAACATTCCATTAGATTGAGGAAGTTTTTACTCAAATGAGGAACAAGTTGTCCTCGAATATTCTTCCCAAAGAAAAATTTTCTATTTCAAAGGAAAGTTTTACTAAAACCACAAACTCTATATTTGAGGAAGAGCGTTGACTTGCTTTAATGAAACATGAACTCATTTCAAAGGACTCAATTACTAAATGAGACGATATTTTCATCAATATGAGGTAAAATAACTTAGATTAAGGAAAATTTTTACACTAAATCGGAGGAAGGCAGTTCTTCAAATTTAGTACGGTCTTTTTTTTCGGTGTATGTATGTATATCTTAAGTATCATAACTAAGATTTCGTTCGTACACACAAAAAGGGATTTCACAAGGTGTCATAATATGTCGTATTTTTTAAAGTTCAAATCGTACCTATATCCAAACTGGAAAGGTTTTTGAAAAATTTCAAACGCAATTTTAATAATTTAGATCAGCGAAGGGCAAGCACAGGCACTTTCTGCCCTCGGTGCCCTTTCCGTTATTCGACGCACAAGCAATCAACCAAAAGTTCGCAGAATTTCAACGCTATCGGCGCACAGCGTTAAGTTGAGTTCTAATGTGCTTAAGAGAAAACCTTAAACCGCATATCAATATCCTCTTTCAAATACAAGATATCTGCATTTTTCTAAATTAATAGACCTGAAATTTTTCGATTCGGCGTTGACATATATACATATTAAGCTGATTCAAAACTTTTTTTGTTCTAAACAGCTATTATCAATCGAGGAACTTGAATCCGTGATTAGTTTTTCTTCTTCTTCATTTTTTCTTATAAAAAAATTTAAAATAGACAACGCCGAATTGAAAAATTTCAGGTCTATTAATTTAGAAAAATGCAGATATCTTGGATTTGAAAGAGGATATTGATATGAGGTTTACAGTTTTTCTCTTAAGCACATAAAGGTACATTAAAAATAATGTACCACTAGATCGGCGGTAAAATATTATATCAAGATTTTGCAACTTGAAAATGGAAAATCGGCATTTTTTAGTTTTTGTCCGCGCAATTTTCAATTTTTTTATGAGAAAAAAAGAAGAAGAAAAACTAATCACGGATTCGAATTCCTCGATTGATAATAATTCGTAAAGCATACCCACTTTGTTGCAAAATTTGATAACCTCTTTAGCTTGCACCATTTTCTAAATCAATATTTTCGAAAATGGGTAGGAAACTTAAAACAGGCGGCGGCAATCCAGTTTTCAAAATTGATGAAAATCCTTATGGGTTGTTTTGTCTAGACATATAGGGCTATTGTAATCCACTGACACATCGTGAAAAAAATCAAAAAGTTTTTATTTTGAACCGCTCTAATGTATATAAACACCGAGATATATTCAAAAAATCGCTAAAAAATTAAAATTTCAAAAAAAAAAAAACGGCTGGACGTTCGATTTCGCGGTTCGCGGATTTTGACACTGGATGGGTCCCCCAAAATTATCCCCGAAAAAAATCGCGGGTGGTATTTCGAAAACTTAAAATTTTTTAAAGACCACCGTGTGGACAGTTCCAAATTAGCGAGGACTGCACAATTCCTGACTTAGGCTTATGGTCATTGTCCTGATAGAGGACGTCTCGTATCCCAAGTTGTACAGCACTTTGGAGCAATTTTTTTCTTAAGGATATCAAGGTACATATTTGTACCCTTGCTGTCCTTAAAAAAAACTAAACTTCCAAGGGCGGCTACTGACATACAGGCCCAAATCATAACGCCATCGCCACCATATTTTACATTCAAAACTTGCTGAAGTTCGCTACTGATCACATTTCAAAGGATATAGACTTCTGGAGGACAGTAATTTTTTCTAAACAATCTAAATTTCTATATTTGACTCAGACGGAAGGACTTTCGTATGGCGAAGACCATACTGTATAACTGTGTTAACTGTTGATATCCTTAAGAAAAATTTGCTCCAAAGTGCTGTACAGTGCTGAATGGCTTGCGAGATATGACGTTATAAAAAATAAAGTTTAGGGATTTGCCACACCCCTGTTATAGTCTTATAAACTTTAAACCTACCACGATTTTAATTTTGTTTACATGTGCTCCTAATCCCTAAATTTTATCAAAATCGCTGCAGCCGTTTTCGAAATAAGGTTCAGCCATATATTTATTTATATATTGTTTTTTAAATTTGCGACCTCAATTTTAAGGTGTTTCTTTTTAATTTAATTGAAAAAGAGATCGCGATATTGTTCAATTTTTAATATTATGAGGTTCAAAAAGTTAAAAAAAAGTTGATTAAGGTTGACAAAATCGGAACAATTGAATGAAGTTGAAAGAGGTTGAAAATCTCGAAAAAAGTTGGATAATGTAGAAAAAAGTTGAAAGAGGTTGAAAAATGTTGAAACAGTTGAAAGAAATTGAATAACTCGGAAAAAAATTTTAATAATGTTTGAAAAGTCGAAAAAATTTGAATAAGGTCGAAAAAGTCGAAAAAATTGAATCAGGTTGAATATGTTGAAAGAGGTTGAAAAACTCGAAAAAGTTGAATAAGTTTGACAAAGTCGGAAAAATATTGAAAACAGTTGAAATACTGTTGAATAACTCGAAAAAAGTAGAATTTGATTGAAAAAGTCAAAAAAAATTGAATAAGGTTGAAAAAGTCGAATAAATTGAAAAAGGGTGAAAAATTCGAAAGAGGTTGAAAGATTCGAAAAAAGTTGAAAGAAGTGGAAAATCTCGAAAAAAGTTGAAAAATATGGAATATGTTAAAAACAGTTGTAAGAGGTTAAAAAAGGTTGGAACAGTTGCAAGAAGTTGAATAGCTCAAAAAAGTTGAATGAGGTTGAAAAAGTCGAAAAAAGTTGAATAAGGTTGAAAAAGTTGAATAAGGTGAAAGAGGTTGAAAGATTCGAAAAAAGTTGAAAGTGAAAAATATCGAAAAAAAATTTGAACATCTTAGTAAATTCAATTAAGTTGAAAGAGGATGAAAAAGTCGAAAGAAAAATGTAGAAAAAAGTTTTTTGCTTTTATGGGAGGTGCCACGCCTAGTGCTGCAATCCCGTCGAAGTTGAATTAATTTTAAAGCTTATAGTAACCGACATCTCTGTACCAAATTTTATTAGGATTACTCTTATAGTTCACCAAATATAACACAAAAGGTTTTTTGCTTACATGGGAGGTACCACGCCCACTGATGCAATCCCGTCGAAATCCAAATAATTTTAAAGCTTATAGCAACCTACATCTCTATACCAAATTTCATTAGGATTACTCCTACGGTTCACCAAATATAGCACAAAACGTTTTTTGTTTCTATGGGAGGTGCCATGCCCACTGATGCAATCCCGTTGAACTCTTTTTAGGATTACTCTTAAAGTTCACCAAATATAGCACAAAACGTTTTTTGCTCGCATGGGAGGTGAAACGCCCACTTACAAAATCCCGTCGAACTCCATTTAATTTCAAAGTTTATAGTAACCGACACCTCCATACCAAATTTTAAAAAGATTACTCTCATAGCACACTAAATATAACATTTAACGTTTTTTGCTTGTATGGGAGGTCCCACGCCCACATGTACTATTGCGCCCATTTTTTGTTATAAAATACCTTATAACAAGTGTATCTACCATACTAAATTTCATATCGACTGCATTGTTAGTTCTATTATAACGTATATAAATATTATGGGCTGTGCCACGCCCTTCAACGAGTTTTGCCAGTATAGTGACATAGCATGTTATGATGACTGCTTTCAGTGGCATTATCTATAATATTTTTTTGAAAATCGGCAGTGCCGCTTTCGAGTAATATTGAATCAAAATTTTCAATTAATGAAAAGTGACACAGCCACTTTTTCGATTCTGCCCACTTTTAGCAAAACTTTTGATATTTATGATCTGCATCTGTGTACCGAATTTCATTACAATATCTTGAATGGCTTGCGAGATATGATGTTATAAAAAATAAAGTTTAGGGCTGTGCCACGCCCCTGTTATAGTCTTTAAAAACTTAAAACCTACCTCGATCTTAATTTTGTTTACATATGCACCAAATCCTTAAATTTAATCAAAATCGCTGCAGCCGTTTTCGAAATAAGGTACAGCCATATATGTATATACATATTTATTTATATATTTACTATATACAGTGGAAGTTGCTTATAACGACGGCAAAGGGACCGTTCAAAGTTGGTCGTTATAACCGACAGTCGTTACATCCGAATACTGCTAATAAATATAAAACACTGTTTGTATTAATTTTAAGTTTTATTAAAATATTGAAAAATAAATAAATTCATTAAAATATGCAATAAACGAAAATTTACATACTCATTCACCCTTATTTTGTAAGTCGTTGACGACTCTCGTCTCGATTTGCTGTCGTCTTCGCTTCGACGTCGCTTCGTCTCAGTTTTGGTATCGTGTAACAAAAGCGAGACGACTCAGAAAAAAATCGATAACTTGAATTGAGAAAAATGTCATCTTTAATTTTGCTAACGTCAAATAATTAAAATAATTGTCAAACTGATGTATTCTTGTTAGCCTCAATAAAGAATTCAATTCAATTCAAATAAAGTAATTGAAATAAAAAAAAATTATTGATTCAATTGAAGTTTGGTTTTCGTCAAGCAGTGATGACGAAAGGCCAAATACTCATATTGAGCTCAGTATTTATTGAAAACGCCACCACCAGTGGCTCTGTTTTCTTTGCTGTTATGAATAACTTTTTTTTGAATTTGAAATCTTTCAAACCTTTTTGAAAAAAAGAAAACAGTTTTATTTTGGTTTTTCAATGATTAAACTTTAAAATTTTACCTATCGCCAACCATCACCATCACGAATGGCCATTCTTTTTTAAAATCGACGGTAATGCCTTTTTTAAAACCATTTGCTAGGCCAATATTTGCCTGCATTAACTCGACCAACTTGCCAAACTGGTATTGATTAGTGCATTTCATTTTTTTATTAAATAATATATAAAATTTCCACAAAAAACATTCAAATTCACACGAACGAACGGTCGTCGTCTGTAAAAACTTAGGCGACATTTAATCAACGAAAGCGAGAGTCGCTTTCGTCAAAAGGCGACTTCGCAAATACCAAAAATAGGCGAAGATTTCGATAGTTATCGAAAGTCGTTTTAGACGATGCCAATTTATTAGAGACGACAAAAAGCGAAGACGAAGACGACTTACAAAATAAGGGTGATTGTATGTACATATCTGTGGCCACAAGGAATAACAGCTAAACTCGATATTTGATGATAAAGCGAAACAACATTAGTTATTTGTATATTCATGTGACGTAAACTGTTTCGCCTTGTCATCAAATATCGAGTTTAGCTGTTATATCTTGTGGCCACAGATATATACATTTTTGTAATGTAATGTTGAAAAATTTTTCCTTTTATTTGAATTCATAACTAAAACAACATTATGCATTAAAAAAATAAAAAGAATAATACGCTTATAAGCAAACCTTTTAATGTTCCTAAAGCATCCACAACACAAAAATGAACACGCAAACTGAAATAAATTTCCTTTCACACAAAATTCAAACGAAATTTATGTCCTGACGTGCATATTGCAATCAAAAAACAAATCTTGAACAAGATATATGTACTATGTTTCTTATTAAATATTTTGAAATTTCGTCGTTATAAGCTACGAAAAAAAAGTATCTGACTAAAAACGGATGTTATATCCGACTCGTTGCTATATCCGACGATCCTTATAACCGACGAAATACTCATAAGATTTGTGAAGAAACCAACCAAATGACTGTGAAGCGGTTGTAATAAGCAGTTGGTTGTTACAAGCGGAGTCAGTATATGGGCATTTCCATGGTGTCGAATGGGACAGTCGTACACTTTTAAAGTGGAATAAACGTCAAAGTAAAACACTTTTTTTTTCTTCTGTTACTTAAAGGAATAGCCCTTTGGTAGCACTATATATAGTGGTAAATTTGATGGCAGACGTACTACCGGTTCCAAGATAAAGGCAATAAAAGAGCGATTCGAATGGAACAAAAAATGGAAGTGTTTTTCATGGCCATTTATAGAAAAGCATAAGTCAGCGCAACTAATTTTAAAATTTTTTTTTTATTAAATTTCGTTTAATTGAAAAATCTTTTTTTTATTTTTTTTCTTACAAAGTATAATATGATTCGTGACAGGACATTCGAATGGGACATATTTTTACATTACGGTTTACTTGGTAAATTTTCATAAATTTTTTGTATTTGAGACTTATATGGTAATTAAAAAACAAATTTAATATTAATCACTGTCGAATTAAATTAGTGAGATCAATTTTAATTAATTTAATTTAAATTCAAAACATTTTTCTTAAAAGAATATGAAATTTTTATTTTTGCTGTTTAAACGTTTTTTCCTATAAGGGGCGTGACATCGCCCCACTAAAAAAAATTTCTCTTATCAGGAATCAGCTTATCCCAATACCAAATTGGATTATAATTGGTGGAGCGAATCTGTGGCTGCGTTTGACCTATTTTGGGCGGTGCCACGCCTACTTAAAGGACTTGGGGTCTCTTATAAACTTTTTTATGGTTCAATATATATACAAACCAAATTTAACTAAAATATGTTTACTAGATTAGCTGTGAAAACATATTTTTCTGTTAGGGGCGTGGCACCACCTACTATTGAAGGAAATTGTATTGGGCTTTACCTCTCTATACAACTTTGCAAAAAAAAAGAATTTAAGCGATTATGTTGTGTTCTGGTAGTTAAAAAGGGGTCTAACCGTTTTGCAACTGCCTAGATTACAAAAGTTTTACACTGACGATTGCGGATGGGACAAACTTTAAACAGCTCTAAAAATTTTAGATTTTACTTTTTTGCACTCGTTGTTTCTTTTTTTAATTGTATTCATAAAACTGTGCTTAGACAAAAATTTTGTCACATTTACTACTGTTCTTAACCACGAAATGGGAACAAGTGATGTTTTTTGATGGCGGACGGGACATTAGAACATGAACTAAAGCAAATTAAAAATTTACAGTTAATAGAGATTGGTTTGATGTCTTTGCATTTTTTTTAGCTAATTGTTGTTGGGAGAGAGATTTTTCTGAATGACTTTCATCATATATCATCTCTCTTATATATTTAAATATTTATAACAAAATACTATTCAAAATTACAAAAAGAGAAACTTCATTTGTGCAATTTTGAAGTCGGTTTGCTCACCGTTATGAATGAATTCAAATGTAAATTGTTTGAATTAATACAATTTGAATATTTTTCTTAGATAATATCAGATAATAACGTTTTTTTAATAACTTTTAATTTTTTTGTCATGGTGTACCTTTTGGTGGAAATGCCCATATACGACTTTCAATGTATTTACATACAATTATTGCTCGTTTAATATAATAGGAGATTATAGGAGATATAGGAGATAGGAGATAAGCAATAAAAAGATTTTTATTTAAGGTTTCGACTGAACTGTATCAAATAGGCTGTGACCTGAATTTTATCTGTGTTTTTAAGTATTTCTTTTTTAATTGTTAAACAACAAATTTATTAAATTAATAAAATACATATTTTAAGTAAAATATTTAAATTATTAAAATTGCGTTTGAAATTTTTCAAAAACCTTTCCAGTTTGAAAGATATAGTGATTTGAACTTTAAAAAAGGTACTGTATCAAATACGCTGTGAGCCACTGTAGCTGTAAAAATATCGTTGTTTGTTTCCATATGAAAATAAAATAAGACAATATAACTCTGAATCCTATGTTTTTTTAGCATAGCTGGGCAAAACGTACCGTATATGAAGCGAGACAGCGTAAAAATACATTCAGCTTGATTTGAAAAGCGAACAAAGCAAGACTGCCATCGCACAAAGCTTAAAACACAACTATACATTGAAGAGAAATTACTGGTGTAATAGTGCCCAGCTTTCATTTTGAGTGTTGTATACATTTTTCTATTTTAATGAGAGAATTGTGTAGAGAAAGAGTGACAAGGAAAAAGTTTTGTGAACAATAAATTTTTGCTAAGAGAATCGGATAGAGAAAGAGAATGACAAAAAAATGTTATAGTCCAACATTCTTTTGCTGAGAGAGTCGTATCACATATGTGACATTTTCTTCAAAATACTATTTACGATTTATAACTCTATGAGATCTTGAGAATTTTTCTACATAAAATATTATATATTATGTTATTGCGTTTTTCTCAACATTAATGAAATTTCGATATCTCGGCAAAAAAAATATTTCAGCAAACTCAACGGCATATGAAAGAGGAAGATTTATACTTTAAGATCCAACACATAGTCTTATGAGAAAAAAAAGTTCACGGTGTTACATAACCTCAAAAAACGGTGTTTTTTATTTCACTTTAAGTAAGAATATATCAAAAACTTGACGTGCAATTCTGAACACGGATTCATTCACGGTGGGCTTTAACCAAGTTTAAATGACAAGTTGAGTTACTACAAAAATTTTAATGGGGAATTATTTGGGATGTTATTTATAGTCAATATACATCAAAAGGAAAAAAATCCTTAGAGCTTTTTTTTTATTCCATATTTACTGTTTTTTAGTAATATCACATGCGTATGAAATACGTGCAACTCACGTAAGAAATTTAAAAAACATCCGATGTTGACACGTCAAAGAACCCTAAAAGATAGCTTCACAACACAAATTTCAGCTCCCCAGATAGTCGGAGTCCAGAGTACTGTTAGGTCAAAGTTTGAAAAAAAACGCAATTTTTGCAAAAAAACATCCGAATTCAATTTCGAATATCTCTGAACCTGGTCAACCATTTTTACTGTGTGATATCTCATTTTGAAGTGTATAAAAATGTTAACGATTCAAAGAATAATTTAAGTATTATAAGTAAGATCTCGATATGGGGCACCATTTGCAAAGTTGTCATATTTTACTAAGGCCATTTTCACTTAATTTGGTCACAAGTAAAGGTCTAGAAGTTTAAAATGATTTTTTGTGTATAGTAGTTGACATAACAAAAAAAAGTGATATCCATAACTTTCAACTTAGACTTGTGGGCTTTAAGAACTAAAATTTTTAAAACGGACCAAATACGGCTATTTTCAGGCCAAAATATGGCTCTTTCTGTGGACTCCGACCACCTATAGAGTTGAAATTTGAACTCTGGTGCTATCCAATAAAGTACTTTGACCTGTCAAAATTTCAACAAAGACTGTATCTAAAAAAAATATGTTTCGAGATAATTGATGTTTTGCTTATGTCAATTTGTTAAAATACATGTAAATTTGAGATAGAGGAAGTTCTCTTTGGAGATTTTTTATAGGCTTAAACCAGCGATGGGCACATAGTGGCACTTTCTGCCCTCATGGCCCGAACCGTTAGTCGACGCACAAGCAACCAAAACATAATTCGGATAATTTCAACGCTATCGACGCTCAGCGTTGACTTGAGTTCAAATAAAAACAAAAACCACACACAAAGGCATAAGCGACGGTGCCGCACTGTGTCTCGACGAATGTAGTAATTGTTTTTCTTTGAAGTGAAATTTGGTTTTTTTGTGCTGTTGGCGAATTTGGAAATGAAAGCAAAAAAACTTTAAATTTCGGTTTTTGTTGTTTGATTTTGTTGTTGCGCCCTTTTGCTAGATTTTCATGCCCACCGCTGGTTTGAACTAAGATACTGGCATTTGGCGTAGTTAATTAGATGCATAATTTCTTAAGCTGTCCAATGCCGTTAGAATTACGAGTATGAATCTTCTGAGGACAGTATAATTAAGTAAAATATAGTTTTCGCTTTAATAATAAGATGTCCTACTCAGTAATGAGGGGATGCAAGGCTTAAGGGGGCGGTAAAATGGTCGTGAAATATGTCGCACTTTGCTAGGGTTTTTGAAAGTCTTTTAGTAAATGAAACTAAATCGGTGCACACTGGTCGGAAATGCCAAAATTTTGGCATAAATACAAAAAAAAAACTATGGATTTAAGAAAATTAGCTTGGTTGCCCTAATAGAATATAAAATTAAGCACCCAAATCCAATGCTCAAAAATTTTGTGCTGCAAAGCTGTTCTTTTTTGATAGCTTTGAAAGTTAACTATTCTTCAAACGAAAATTTAATTTTTTTTTGTCGCACGACGTATACTTTTAATTAAGAAAATTGGTAAGTCTAATTATTTAGTACAATAAATTTTTACCATGGAAAATATAGCACAAGGTATGTAGAATACAGGAGATAAGCCCAAGTTTATATTTTAATGTGCTGTGTCATTGTTTTTATGTGTTTTTGTTGTGTTGTTTTGAAGACGACCCTAACCTAAATCGCCCCCTTCTCCCCTTCTCGCAACTAATAATGCAGTTTTGTACATTAAAATGTAGTACCTGGAGACCGACCACTGTTCGGTTTTTCGTTTTGAGGTTGAAAAAATCGAAAAAATATGGAATTTGTTGACTTTTCACTTTCACGCTTCAACTTCTCTTTACTTTTTTCTGTTCCATTTTTTTCAACAATTTTGCTTCGTTTTTAGTTTCGTCAAATTGTTGTTGTTGTTGTTGAGTGGATTGGGACCAAGAGTGAATAGAAATGAAAAGGATAATGCAAAATGGCTCGATTTCATTTAAATTGGACACTAAATCGACTGAGATATCGCAGCATTTATATAAAAGAGCGCAACCGATTGTACAGTTAGTACGAGGGGTAAAACCTATAAGCCACTTTGGTACAAAAACTTATCGCACCTTATTACGTTTTGCGGTTGGTGCTATTTTTTAAATTTTATTGCTGTAAGGATATTTTCCTTGTTCTTCGGCTTATCCCGGAGGTAATCACTCCATAAGTGACAACTCATCGAGGCGGTTCACCCCGAGTAACGTTGGGTCACTTAAAGTCACTTTGGTTCACGAAATTCGTAAAAATCAAAAAAAAAAAAAAATTCCATGCACCGCAAAACGTAATAAGGTGCGCAACGTTTTTGCAACAAGGTGGCCTAAAGGTGTTATAGTGCAATTCTACAAAAATCGCACGCAAACCAAAAAATCGCGATTAACACTCACCTCGGTGACTCCAAGTGGCCCAAAGTGACTCGGGGTGAACCGCCTCGATGAGTAGTTAGTTATAGAGTAATTACCTCCGGGATAGTCCGAAGAACAAGGAAAATATCCTTCAGAAATAAAATCCAAAAAATCGCACGCACCGCAAAATGTTATTAGGTGCGCAAAGTTTTTACACCAACGTGGCCAATAGGTGTTATAGAGCAATTCTACAAAAATCGCACGCAAACCGCAATATCGCGATTTTCACTCATCTCGGTGACTCCAAGTGACCCAAAGTGACTCGGGCTGAACCACCTCGATGAGTAGTCACTTATGGAGTGATTACCTCCGGGATAATCCGAAGAACAAGGAAAATATCCTTACAGTAATAAAATCAAAAAATCGCACGCACCGCAAAACATAATTAGATGCGCTAAGAGTTTGTACCAACGTGGCCTATAGGTGTTATAGACCAATTCTAAAAAAATCGCACGCAAACCACAAAATTGCGATTTTCTCTCATCTCGGTGACTCCGAGAGACCCAAAGTGACTCGGAGTGAACCGCCTCGATAAGTAGTCACTTATGGAGTGACTACCTCCGGGATACTCCAAAGGACAAGGAAAATATCCTTACAGCAATAATATCCAAAAAATCGCACGCATCGCAAAACATAATTAGGTGCGATAAGAGTTTGCACCAACGTGGCCTAAAGGTGTTATAGACCAATTCTAAAAAAATCGAACGCAAACCACAAAATCGCGATTTTTTCTCATTCGGTGACTCCAAGTGACCCAAAGTGACTCGGAGTGAACCGCCTTGATGAGTAGTCACTTATGGAGTGACTACGTCCGGGATACTCCAAAGAACAAGGAAAATATCCTTACAGCAACAAATTCCGCAAATCGCTCAGGACGCACTAAATGGCCAAATATTAAAAATGACCACTACAATATTAACACTACACCACTGTAATTAAAAGTCTATTGGAACAAAAAATTTATTTTATTTTTCGTGCTTTCTCTATCGATTGGAACAAAAAATTTAAAAAAATTACTCCCATAGTACACTAAATAACATTTAACGTTTTTCGTACGTATGGGAGGTGCCACGCCCACTTACGCAATCATGTTGAAATCCATATAATTTCAAAGCTTATAGTAATCGACACCTCTACACCAAACTTAAAGAAAATACCTCCCATAGTGCACTAAATACAACATTCAACGATTTTCGTATATATGGGACGTGCCACGCCCACTAACAAAATCTCGTCGAAATCCATTTAACTTAAAAATTTTTGGTAACCGACATCTCTGTACCAAATTTTAATGAGATTACTCCCATAGTGCACTTAATATAACATTTAACGGTTTTTGTTTGTATGGGAGGTGCCACGCCCACTGAAGCAATCCCTTCGAAATGCATTTAATTTCAAAGCTTATAAAGGGTGTTTTTTTTAGAGGTTTGTTTTTCGAATAGAGATAAAACTGGGATTTTGTGGTCAAATCTGGCAACTCTAATGTCATTTATATTCAGTTTGGTTTGCCATTTCATCATGAACAGGTTGACAAAAGAACAACGCTTGCAAATCGTGCAAATTTATTTCGAAAATAATGGTTCAGTTCGCGAAGTTTACCGCAAGCTCCGTCCATTTTATGGTCGACATAATCGTCCATCAGAGCAATTAATTCGGTTAACCATGGATCGTTTTCGCACTACGTTTACTCTATGTGATAATACGCATCCGCAGAGACGTCGAACAGTGCGCACCGAAGAAACAATTGCCGCTGTAGAGCAAAATGTTGAAGAGGACCCGAATGAATCGATTCGCCACCGTGCACAGCAATTGGAGCTTTGTCCATCAACTTTATGGAAGATTTTGCGCAAAGATCTTGGCTTCCGACCTTACAAGATCCAGCTTGTGCAAGAATTAAAGCCGCGAGACCATGCAATGCGTCGTGATTTTGGCGTATGGGCCGAAAATGAGATTGATCTCAATGCTGATTTTCATCGCAAAATTTTGTTCAGTGATGAGGCTCATTTTTGGTTGAATGGCTACGTCAACAAGCAAAATTGCCGCATTTCGAGTGAAGAGAATCCACATGAGACCCTTGAGACGCCATTACATCCACAAAAACTGACTGTTTGGTGTGCTCTATGGGCTGGTGGAGTCATTGGGCCATAGTTCTTCCGAAATAATGCTGGAGAGTCAGTTACCGTTAATGGAGACCGGTATAGAGCCATGATAACCGACTATTTTGTTCCCGAATTGGATGGCATGAATGTGGATGAGTTGTGGTTCCAACAAGACGGCGCTACATGCCACACAGCGCGCGTCACAATCGATTTATTGAAGGAAACATTCGATGAGCGCATAATTTCGCGGAATGGACCTATCAATTGGCCACCAAGATCGTGTGATTTGACACCATTGGATTATTTTCTTTGGGGATATGTGAAGTCGCTCGTCTACGCCAACAAACCAGAAACGTTAGGGGACTTGGAAGCCAACATTCGTGGCGTTATTGCCGACATACGGCCCCATATGCTCGAAAAAGTGGTTGAAAATTGGACCTCTAGAATTGGCTTTATTCGAGCCAGCCGCGGCGGCCACATGCCCGAAATCATATTTAAACATTAATGGCGTAAAATTATCCTTCCAATAAAGCCAAATTGATGGACATTAAAACGATTTTCTTGTGTTTTATTTCAATTCGAAGTTGTATACCTCTAAAAAAAACACCCTTTAGTAACCGACAACTCTTCACCAAATTTTAAGAAGATTACTCTCATAGTACAATAAATATAATATTTAACTTGTTTTGCTTGTATGGGAGGTGCCACGCCCACTGGTACTGTTATACCCATTTTTCGTCTTGAGGTACCTTATAGCAAGTTTATCCACCATACAAAATTTCAGAACGATTGTGGTGTTAATTCTCTTATTATAATGTTTATAAATATTGTGGGCTGTGCCACGCCCTTAAACGAATTTTGCCAGTATAGTGACATAGCATGTTATGATGACTGCTTTTAGTGGTATTATCTATAAAATTTTTATGAAAATCCTCAGTGCCGTTTTTGAGTAAAATTGAATCAAAATTTTCAATTATTGAAAAGTGCCACGCCCACTTTTCCGATTCCGCCCACTTTTGGCAAAATTTAAGACATTTATGATCTGCATCTGTGTACCAAATTTCATCACAATATCTTGAATAGTTTTCGAGATATGACGTTATGAAAATAAAAGTTTAGGGCTGTGCCACGCCCCTCCAGGAGCCTTTGATAAGTTAAAACCCAGTCCAATCCTAATTTTGTTCACATATGTACCTAACCCCCAACTTTCATCAAAATCGCTGCACCCGTTTTGGAAATAAAGTCTGAAAATATATATATATATATATATACATACAATTATTGCTCGTTTAATAATAGTAGATAGATATAATACGGGGCCATTTATAACTTTTGCTCATTTTTGATCATTTCCGCAAAATTTTTAATTGTTTCAGTTAACCTGAAATTCAGTCATGCTGATATATTTAAAACATGGATTGAGGGTGGACGTAAAACTATTGCCAATTCAGATTGGATCTTCCAAAAAATGAATAAAAATCTTAATACAACTACAAAACAACATATAAGCAAAAAAATTCGTAATTTTACCACTTATATTAATAAGTATTTGCAAAAATGTAATAGACTCGCAACGATATTTAAAATGGAACATCAAAACTGGTCAAATCAATATAAAAAGAAATTGCAGATAATATATAAATCCATTTTCATTTGAATTAGAAATATAAGATAGTTAAATGACATTTATAAACGTCTTTGAATAAACAATTTTTAATTTTTTGAAATCATTTACTTTAAGATGTAGTCCGATTTTGATCATATATAGCCATATATTTTAGGAGAGTATAAAACTTGCATACTTGTACATGATTTTACTTACAAGTTAAGAGAAATCAATCTTTGTATACAAAATGAGGCAGTTCCCAATATTGGGTTATATAGGCAGTTAAGGTGGGCGGGGTCAGATCTTTCTGAATTTTATTTTTGTTCTTAAATATGACATTAATATTAAATGTAACAAATTATATCTCCATAACAACGTTTCTCAATATTTGGTTATATGGGTGGTTAAGGTAGGCGTGGTCAGACCTTCCTGAAATTTTTTTTTGTCCTTAAATATGGCATTACTACTAAATGTATCATATTAGAACTCTATAACTACGTTGCTCAATATTGGGTTATATGGGCGGTTAAGGTAGGCGTGGTCAGATCTTTCCAAAATTTTGTTTTACTCTTATATATGACATTACTACTAAATGTGCCAAATTAGAACTCTATAACTACGTTTGTCTAATTTATGCCAAAATTATAGCATTTCCGACCAGTGTGCGATGTAGGAAATTGTTTTCAGAGTTTCAGTGAAATATATCTCATTTTGCTAGAATTTTTTAATGTGAAAAGTAAGGACCTTTTTTTTTGTTTTTTTTTTTTTGGTAAGGTAAATAAAATTTTTGTTAAAAAACACTAAAATTTTTTTGTTGGGGCAGCAAATAATTTTATCCCCGGGCGCCCAATATGCACGGTACGCCTCTGGTCCTACTACACATTTCTATTACAAAAAAAAATTAGTAGTGAATTCAACTAACTGTAATATTACCCGCAGTATCACCTAGTGTACAATTGCATCCTATGAGAGCTTCAACCCCTATGAGGCTAGGGTTACCAGATGACATACTTTAGTAGTACATAGATTACTTTTGTGCTGTTGCGCTGTAGAAATACTTTTATAATTTTCACTTGAAATGTTATACTTTTCCGGTGAAATGTAATTCTTTTGACTTCTTTTGAAATATTCAACTAAAAGTGAGGAACTCTTTTTTTTTGTTTTTTTTTTTTGCTCAACAAAAATATTTTTTATTAAAAAAAATAATTTTAATTTTGTAGACAGGTCAGCTGGTAACTCTATTCTATCTATAATCCACTCAAAAACTTGTGACAAAATTTGGCGTTTAAGATGCATTTGTATGTACTTTGCTTGACCTTTGCCGTTTGCGAGCGTGTAAAAGTACTGCCTCTAAAAAATCTGAAGAAATTATGTTTTCATATAAAAAAAAGTGAGAAACCTTTTTTTTTTGGCTCAAAATTTTTTTTTTTTGTTGAAATTAGGAAAGTGAGAACTTCTTTTTTTTGGTAAAAAATTTTTAATTTTCATGATCTTTTGTAATCAGGTCATCTGGTAACCCTATATATGGCTTCGTTTAGATTCTCCTGTCTGATCAACACACACAAACATATACAAATAGAAGCAATGAAATAGTTTTCGTCCTTTTTACACTCGTACTAATACATATACGTAATAATAATACGTTCTTCAGGAAAAAAATAAAACAAAAAACGTTTTTCTTTTGCATTTTGGTTTCTTGCTGTGCCAATTCTTTCAGTATTCCTTACGTTAGTCACTACTAAATTCATGAAGTCTATAATATTGTTGTTAGTTTTGTCAATTCTTTAAGTTTTTTCCATGTGCACTTTTTCGCTTTAATAGTTAAAAAAAAAAAATTAAATTATTGGTGCGTGTTCTGCTACTTTTAAATGTATTTGATAATTTCTTTCATCAAAAAAAATAAATAAATAAATAAATTAGCAAATAAAAATTATATTTTTATATAAAAAATAAACAACATAAAATCACACGAAATAAAAATTTTTTATTTTCATTTCGTCTTTTCCATGCTCTCTCTTTTTCGCAAACTCTCACTAACTATCCACACAACACATGAACGAACACATCTGCCCACTCGTACTTTATGCCTTACCGAATCTATACGCGCCTCGTTGTTTCTGTGTGTGTGTGTGCGTTGTGTAGTTTCTACACAAAGTAGGCAACATGAAATTATTGCGCGTTAGTCAGCTTTATGTTGTCTTGAGTTTATGCTTCTGCTATGGGTTAACATCATCATCATCATCCTCCCTTGGCACGTCGTCGACGTTGACGTCAACCTCGTTAAAATATCAACAACAGCAGCAGCATGGTGCATCATCGAGTGAAAATGATGACGATTACTTATCTCAAAAAGGTAAGTCTAAATTTAAAAAAAAAAAAAACTAATTTATATGTACTAATTAGGGACACTAAATAAGCATTGAAACTTTTGGTAATATTGGTATTTTATTTATAAAAACACACTGAAATTTGTTTCGAATTAGCTTGAATAACTCATTACCTTTCTTAAAATACCATTATTTTTCTATTATTTACCCAAATTTTTAAATTATGTAAAAAACTTAAATAGGTACCTACATACCAAAGGAGTCGTGCATATAATTAGGGACACACAATGTTTTTATACCTATTTAATGTGTTCTGTTATTTTTTTTTGAAGTTTTATCAATATTTTATAGCAGGTATCGGCGCGCTGCTACTCATGAGTAGCAGAGCTAATTTTCTTGTATGCGTATACAACAAGAGAGAAAGAGAAAGTATTATTGCTTTGCCGACCCCTGTTTTATAGCAAAGCCATTATTATCAGTTACTGCTTGACATCTGCGCACGGTGCGCTTGAACCAAGATCAAGATCGATAAAATTGTCAACCAAATCTGACAATGCACAATTATTATATAGTTTCTTGAGATTCCAAATACATAATCCGTGAAATCGTATCTGCTCATTTACTCGTTTTATGATCATGTTAAGGTTTTACTTTGGCCGCCATGGTTCGCTTCAAGCAAGATCGAAATCGGTAAAAACTGTCAACCAAATCTGATAATGCACAATTATTATTTAGTGTTCGGAGATTCCAAAAACATGATCCGCAAAATCGTACCTAATCACATACTGGTTTTATGGCCATTTTAAAGTAAACGCTTTTGCCGCTAATATTGATAAAAATGCGTTCTAGGAAAAATTGTGAATAAGTCATTAAAACATTAATTTTTTTATTTTTCTTTTCTTTTTGGACTTTGTAATCAAAAATACTTTTAAAACCCATAAAACAAAAATATATAAAAATTATTTTTCATTAGTTTTTAGGCCCAAAGCAGTTTTTTAAATTTTTTTTTTTTCAACAAATATAAAAGTTTTTTTATTTATTGTTTTTTGGTGAGCTTTGTAGTCAAAAATACCTCAAAAATCCACAAAATAAACTTATAATTTAAAATATTTTTCACTAGATTTAAGGCTCAAAAGAATTTTTTTTTTTTAATATTCAATTCTTTTCCATGGAAAATGATGAATAACATAACATATATAAAAATTTATTTTTTTTTCATCGTGGGCTTTTTAGTCAAAAATACTTTGTAAGCCCACAAAAGATAATAAAAAATATATTATTTTTCACTAGTTTTTCGGCCGACAAAAAAAAATTTTTTTTTTGTATCGGTTTTTTTCCATGAAAAATGGTGAATAACACAAAAGCGTTTACATATTTGCAAAAATAAGTAACTTCATCTTGTTCAGCGACTCAAACTACATAACAACAGTTATCATAGCATATTTTAAATTTTCACTTGATCTTTAAAGCATCAAAAACTGCACGGTTCGCTTCATAATTTTATTAAAATTATCGGTAAAAGCGTTTACCTTAAAATGGCCATAAACCCAATAAATGACTTGGTACGATTTTACGGATCATGTTTTTGAAATCTCCGAACACTAAATAATAATTGTGCATTGTCAGATTTTGTTAACAATTTTTACCGATCTTGACTTTGCTTGAAACGAACCGTCTCGGTCAAAGTGCTAACCTTAAAATGGCCATAAAAAGAGTAAATGAACAGATCCGATTTCGTGGATTATGTATTTGGGATTTCAAGACACTATATAATAATTGTGCATTGTCAGATTTGGTTGACAATTTTATCGATCTTGATCTTGGTTCAAGCGTACCGTGTGCGAGACATTGACTCCAATAAATTCTCAAAAACGCTGTTTGGAGCTGCTTCCCAGAATTTCTTAGTTTCGACGTACAGCTTATCAAAGTTACTTATCTTGAGCAAGCTTACTTTGCGTTTTACCACTTGCCATAAGTTCTTAATTGGATTGTGATCAGCACTGTAAGATGGGCACTCCAATACAGTAAGTTATTTACCAGTAAACCATTGATTAAAGGGCCGAGCAGTGTGCTTCGGATCATTGTCTTGCTGAAATATCCAAGTTACGGGCATATTTTCATCCGATTATGGCAGCATTACATTCTTTAGGATTCCAATTTATTGAAATTTGTCCATAATACCCTCAATTTTTCGAAGTACACGCTTCGAAGTACACGCTTCCGTCTTGATGCATCTGTGTTATGATTTTTCGTGTGCTGACGTCACAAGGTTTTTTTCTACTCATTTTAAACTACCGAAAACAACTTCTATAATCACAAGTAACCATAAACAATATATAACAAACCTCTTTTTAATTTATTGAATTAACAAAAGTTAAATTTTGGGACTGTCCCTAATTAGTTGCACGATCTACTCCTTCACGAAATAACGAATGTCTTCACTTCATAAGAATAACGTTAAAAAAAATTAGTGGCAATGTTGTATTTTTAATGTACCAAAGATGCACTTTTAAAAAAGTATTGATACTACGGATTTTGTTGCGTATTCCAAATTGCATATGTCTTTTTATAGGTAAATCAAAAACTACTGTCCCTAATTAGTTGCACGGAGCTGTACATTAGAATAAAACAATTTTAAGAATTTTTTCAAATTTCCATCTTTAACCCATACTGACCCTATTTCAATGTGAAATTTGGCTGCAGACACAAATTTTATTTACTGGTTTTTAGGAAAAAAAATATGAGGACGCCCCCTGAATTGGTTCGAAATAAAATAAAAAAATTCTATCCCCTATTTCAATGTGAAGTTTAGCCTAAGCTGCCATATTTTTGAAACACTTTTTCTTGCGTGGTTTTTAATTTAAAAAAAGAATAAAAATAAATGTCGCTCGAATCTAGTTTCCGAGATACATACAGTCATGGAAAGTTGCGGATATAGCTTTTCTAAAAATCAGTATAAGTTGGGAATTCCTTTATAGATTTTAAATATTTTCATGTCATATGGCAGGTAATTTTACAGTCTATAAAATTGGTGCATAAAAATTTGAAATTAGTTCCACATATTTTGTGATAGGGCTGTTTTTAAAAAATTTTTTTTTTCAAATAACCGATATTTGCTCTAAAAATTTTATTAATAATTTTTTTTTGCAGTGTTAAGAAAGCCCAATTAATTGCCTTTAATTCAATATTTTATTTATTACTAATTTTTTCTTTTCTAATCGTATTATATACAAAAATAATGAACAAACTGGTGTCTTAGGCAAAATTTCACATTTAAATAGGGTCAGTAAGGGTTAAAGATAAAAATTTTAAGTAAACTTTCTAAATCTTTTTATCTTGTTTGGTTTAGGCTTAGCCTTTGCTCGGAACTCCTCAACGGGCCCAAAGTTCAACTTAAGTAACAGTAAAATCTGACTATGCAGTTTTGTAGGAGAATTATGATCAGTTAACCACAAAGATATCCCAGTGGCTCATATCAAAATTCGCGCAAGTGTTCGCAAAAATTTACAATACGATTTTAATGATTACAAAAAATATTCTTTTCAAAAAATGTTAGTGTCTTGAAGTTATTGGTTAATGCAGAAGAAAATGCAACTACAGTACTGTCGCGGTAATCCGGACACATAGTTTCGGGGTATTTCCGGATAACTGGTTCTGTCCGGAATATAGAAAACTCAATAATTATTGTCTATGTACATTAGACCTGTTCAGAAACTTACGAAATATGAATTTTTTAGAGGGCTGAAAGTTTATCTGAAAGCTTTATGAATTTAGATAAGATTTGCATTAAAAAAAATTGAAAAATATTTTTGTTAGATATTGCGCTTTTCGCCGGAAGGTCGAATTCGGGTGTTAATCTGAATTTTAAAAGGTTCTCTCAGAAACACATAAATAACTTTTATTTTAGGAAATATTTCAAAATAAAAATAATGCAGTTTTCCTATCTTTAATCTAATTTACCAGTTCTTAAGGTCAGAAACTTCAAAAATTGTTTCAATTCTATTTTACAAACTTAAAACATGTAATTTTAGATTTTTTTTCTGAAATTCCAACTTAAACCTTAAATATTTCGGAGAAAACAATTTTCAAAAATTTTCAAAATATCTTTTTCAACAAACAGATAAGGGAGCACGAAAATCAGATTCACAAAATACTTAAAGTTGCAGCCGAAAACTGAAAAAAATCTACAAAATGGACAAATGTGAAATATTAGCGTTTCTTGAACAAAAATAAACTAAAAATCTTTATTTTCCTATGACGAAAATGCTTGCTTTTATTAATCAAATATTTCTCCAGATCGCATCGTTAGTACAAAAAATCTTTGACATATCGTTTTCTGTGTAAAAAAAAGATTCCCAATCGATTGCGCATAGTGTCGTGGCCGAAAAATATAAAAAATGGTTTCGATCGGGCAAAATGGAAGTATGGCAGAGTTTTTAGCATTTTTAACATTCGTATCAATGAATCAATACTCAAATTTGTGGCGGTTTTCTGATTTACAATTTTCCCAAATATGTATTTCACATCATACTGAGTCCGTAAAAAATTATAACCACGAATATACCTCGAAGTTGATATTTTTTTTAATTAAAAGAAATAATACTAAAAAATCATCTCAAAAATGCACAAAAATCCTACAAAATCAGCCCACTGACACGCCTTCCCATGGTTCGATTCGGGTGAAATTTTGGCATGAGGGCTTCATAGGCTCAATGTATGTTTTCAGGCCTGAGCACCAGAAATTTAACGGCATTTAGTTTTTCCATACGATTTTGAACCAGCCTAATGTACATATGTATATCCTCAACCCCCATGTTATGTGTATGTATGTATGTATGTATTAGAGGTCTGCGTAAAACAACTTGATGTGACGTCAGACTATAGAAGTTACTGTCAAGTATAACTCAAGCGTGACATTCTGCAACTCATCAGTACCAGTAAAACACAAAAGAGAACGATACAAAGAAAATAACTAAGCTTCGTTTGCTTTCGAGTTGTAGTCTAGAGCTGTACCAAGCTTTTGTATACGCAAATCAGAAATAAAATCAAAACAAAACAAAATGTTCTACAAGCTCAAGGCGAAAGTTGCGGATATAGCTTTTGTAAAAAGTATTATACACCTGTCCCCCGTTTTACACGGGAGATAGGTTCCTCAGAAAACCGTGTAACTCGAAAGTGAAAATATTTGTATGAAAAACCGTGTAAAACGAAAAAAGCCTCAAAAAGCCTCATTTATTCAGCATAAACTAAAAGCAACACACTTTGAAAAACATAAAATAACTATTTAATTCATAGAAAAGCATACATTTAACCTCGAAAGTTATTTATTTATTTATTGATTTTTTGAATATCCTTAAGCTACAAGATAATATAGGTATCCTGAATTTGACAAGCTTAAGTCACAGCAGCTACGTAATATTTAATAAAGTAAATTTGATAAATAATTATTAAAACTAAAAAACTAATTATTAAACTAATACAGATGATACAATAAAAATTTTACAAAACATAATAAAATAAATGGTTGTGGGCAAGCTAAAATTAAAAAAAAAAAACAATAAAAATATTTTAGTGAGTTCCTTCGCAAAAATGTTTGAAAATATAAAACTTGAACTGTTTTGCGTTACTTAAATTAAGTAATAGTGTTGGTAACGCATTCCAAAGACGAATTGCATGAACATAAAATTGTCGAACAATTTGTTTCGATCGAGCAGAACGAGAAAACTTGAGACGCGAATAAAGATATTCCGGCTCTTTAGTAAAAATAAATTTATGCAACTGCAGCAGAGTTCGAATATTCAATAAATCATGAAACGAGGCACCGAAGATTTTTTTGGAATGGGCAGATATTCGATCTGAACGCTTTAAGCCATAAATATACCTTGCTATATCGTTAAAGATAACATTTAGTTTTTGTTTGCAATGACCAGGGCCGGATTTACCTTAGAGGCACTCTAGGCCAGTGCCTAGGGCGGCACGATTTTAGGGGCGGCAAATATTGGGAACTTTGAAATTTTTTTTTTTTAATTTTTTAAATTTATTTACACAGGGGGAAAAAAGTGGAAATACTGGGATTGTATGCACTAAATATTAAAGGTCCTCACTTTTGATATTACAAAATTTTTTTTCTATATTTACTAGTGAAGGGGGGCGGCATTTTCTGTCTGGCCTAAGGGCGGCAGATTTCTAAATCCGGGCCTGGCAATGACTGTCACAGTTGGCGAACAATTCACAGCCATAAAGCAATGTTGGAATGAGGTAACTTTTCGCTAACAATAGACGTATTTTAAATGGCGTGTAATACTGCGTAACCCATAAAACCCGTAGCATGCTGTATACCTTACCGATAGTTTTGAGTATAGTATGAGTAGAGTTATGTTCAAAATTATGTCTACTAACATTTTTTGCCGATTTAAAGATAATTGATTAGCTCCACTATTACAGATTTCAAAAATTTAGTTTACCTTGAATTTTAAATCGGTGTTAAAATTATTTATCTACAATATTTTTCCAATTAAAAGAGCCATTGTCTTGAAAACATGCTATGATCTATTTTTAGAAATTTTTGTGGTGTTGCCATCCACATAGTTTTTCTGAAAGTGGCGTGTTCTCCTTGTGTTTAAGAAATTTTGAATTTTTGCGGCTGATTATTTATTATAATTAAACATTATTAATCGAACTTACATTCAGCAAAGATCAATATTATTGTAAATTTATACTTGACGGCTATCACAACAAGCGAGAAAGTCACAAAAGGTAACAAATGTGATATACGCACTTTGTACATTTCAACGGCAGTTCCTCAGTAGCTCAAGTGTTAGAGCGGCCGTCGCAAAATATGCACTTGCAATGCATGAACGGTCAGGGGTTCGAGTCCATGTACAGCATTAACCAAAAACTGGTCTGACGAGGCTATTGGTAATAGCCGAAACATGTCACCAATTACCAGGTTAAATTGTTTCATTTGTTATCTTTGCCATGTTTGTTGAATAAAAAATAGCATTGATCAATTAGTAAAAATTTACAATGATATTTATCTTTGAACTTACAGTCGTAAGTTCGATTAATAATGTTTAATTATAAGTACCTGGAGACCGACCACTGTTCGGTTTTTCGTTTTGAGGTTGAAAACCTTCAACTTCTCTTTACTTTTTTCTGTTCCATTTTTTTCAACAATTTTGCTTCGTTTTTAGTTTCGTCAAATTGTTGTTGTTGTTGTTGAGTGGATTGGGACCAAGAGTGAATAGAAATGAAAACGATAATGCAAAATGGCTCGATTTCATTTAAATTGGACACTAAATCGACTGAGATATCGCAGCATTTATATAAAAGAGCGCAACTGATTGTACAGTTAGTACGAGGGGTAAAACCTATAAGCCACTTTGGTACAAAAACTTATCGCACCTTATTACGTTTTGCGGTTGGTGCTATTTTTTAAATTTTATTGCTGTAAGGATATTTTCCTTGTTCTTCGGCTTATCCCGGAGGTAATCACTCCATAAGTGACAACTCATCGAGGCGGTTCACCCCGAGTAACGTTGGGTCACTTAAAGTCACTTTGGTTCACGAAATTCGTAAAAATCAAAAAAAAAAAAAATTCCATGCACCGCAAAACGTAATAAGGTGCGCAACGTTTTTGCAACAAGGTGGCCTAAAGGTGTTATAGTGCAATTCTACAAAAATCGCACGCAAACCAAAAAATCGCGATTAACACTCACCTCGGTGACTCCAAGTGACCCAAAGTGACTCGGGGTGAACCGCCTCGATGAGTAGTTAGTTATGGAGTAATTACCTCCGGAATAGTCCGAAGAACAAGGAAAATATCCTTCAGAAATAAAATCCAAAAAATCGCACGCACCGCAAAATGTTATTAGATGCGCAAAGTTTTTACACCAACGTGGCCAATAGGTGTTATAGAGCAATTCTACAAAAATCGCACGCAAACCGGAATATCGCGATTTTCACTCATCTCGGTGACTCCAAGTGACCCAAAGTGACTCGGGCTGAACCACCTCGATGAGTAGTCACTTATGGAGTGATTACCTCCTGGATAATCCGAAGAACAAGGAAAATATCCTTACAGTAATAAAATCAAAAAATCGCACGAACCGCAAAACATAATTAGATGCGCTAAGAGTTTGTACCAACGTGGCCCATAGGTGTTATAGACCAATTCTACAAAAATCGCACGCAAACCACAAAATCGCGACTTTCACTCACCTCTGTGACTCCAAGTGACCCAAAGTGACTCGGAGTGAACCGCCTCGATAAGTAGTCACTTATGGAGTGACTATCTCCGGGATACTCCAAAGAACAAGGAAAATATACTTGCAGCAATAATTATCAAAAAATCGCACGCATCGCAAAACATTATTAGGTGCGATAAGAGTTTGCACCAACGTGGCCTAAAGTGACCCAAAGTGACTCGGAGTGAACCGCCTCGATAAGTAGTCACTTATGGAGTGACTACTTCCGGGATACTCCAAAGAACAAGGAAAATATCCTTACAGCAATAATATGCAAAAAATCGCACTCATCGCAAAACATAATTAGGTGCGATAAGAGTTTGCACCAACGTGGCCTATAGGTGTTATAGACCAATTCTACAAAAATCGCACGCAAACCACAAAATTGCGATTTTCTCTCATCTCGGTGACTCCAAGAGACCCAAAGTGACTCGGAGTGAACCGCCTCGATAAGTAGTCACTTATGGAGTGACTACTTCCGGGATACTCCAAAGAACAAGGAAAATATCCTTACAGCAATAATATCCAAAAAATCGCACGCATCGCAAAACATAATTAGGTGCGATAAGAGTTTGCACCAACGTGGCCTATAGGTGTTATAGACCAATTCTAAAAAAATCGCACGCAAACCACAAAATTGCGATTTTCTCTCATCTCGGTGACTCCAAGAGACCCAAAGTGACTCGGAGTGAACCGCCTCGATAAGTAGTCACTTATGGAGTGACTACCTCCGGGATACTCCAAAGGACAAGGAAAATATCCTTACAGCAATAATATCCAAAAAATCGCACGCATCGCAAAACATAATTAGGTGCGATAAGAGTTTGCACCAACGTGGCCTATAGGTGTTATAGACCAATTCTACAAAAATCGCACGCAAACCACAAAATTGCGATTTTCTCTCATTTCGGTGACTCCAAGAGACCCAAAGTGACTCGGAGTGAACCGCCTCGATAAGTAGTCACTTATGGAGTGACTACTTCCGGGATACTCCAAAGAACAAGGAAAATATCCTTACAGCAATAATATCCAAAAAATCGCACGCATCGCAAAACATAATTAGGTGCGATAAGAGTTTGCACCAACGTGGCCTAAAGGTGTTATAGACCAATTCTAAAAAAATCGCACGCAAACCACAAAATCGCGATTTTTTCTCATTCGGTGACTCCAAGTGACCCAAAGTGACTCGGAGTGAACCGCCTTGATGAGTAGTCACTTATGGAGTGACTACTTCCGGGATACTCCAAAGAACAAGGAAAATATCCTTACAGCAATAATATCCAAAAAATCGCACGCATCGCAAAACATAATTAGGTGCGATAAGAGTTTGCACCAACGTGGCCTAAAGGTGTTATAGACCAATTCTAAAAAAATCGAACGCAAACCACAAAATCGCGATTTTTTCTCATTCGGTGACTCCAAGTGACCCAAAGTGACTCGGAGTGAACCGCCTTGATGAGTAGTCACTTATGGAGTGACTACGTCCGGGATACTCCAAAGAACAAGGAAAATATCCTTACAGCAACAAATTCCGTAAATCGCTCAGGACGCACTAAATGGTCAAATATTAAAAATGACCACTACAATATTAACACTACACCACTGTAATTAAAAGTCTATTGGAACAAAAAATTTATTTTATTTTTCGTGCTTTCTCTATCGATTGGAACAAAAAATTTAAAAAAATTACTCCCATAGTACACTAAATAACATTTAACGTTTTTCGTACGTATGGGAGGTGCCACGCCCACTTACGCAATCCCGTTGAAATCCATATAATTTCAAAGCTTATAGTAATCGACACCTCTACACCAAATTTAAAGAAAATACCTCCCATAGTGCACTAAATACAACATTCAACGATTTTCGTATATATGGGACGTGCCACGCCCACTAACAAAATCTCGTCGAAATCCATTTAACTTAAAAATTTTTGGTAACCGACATCTCTGTACCAAATTTTAATGAGATTACTCCCATAGTGCACTTAATATAACATTTAACGGTTTTTTTTTGTATGGGAGGTGCCACGCCCACTGAAGCAATCCCTTCGAAATGCATTTAATTTCAAAGCTTATAGTAACCGACAACTCTTCACCAAATTTTAAGAAGATTACTCTCATAGTACAATAAATATAATATTTAACTTGTTTTGCTTGTATGGGAGGTGCCACGCCCACTGGTACTGTTATACCCATTTTTCGTCTTGAGGTACCTTATAGCAAGTTTATCCACCATATAAAATTTCAGAACGATTGTGTTGTTAATTCTCTTATTATAATGTTTATAAATATTGTGGGATGTGCCACGCCCTTAAACGAATTTTGCCAGTATAGTGACATAGCATGTTATGATGACTGCTTTTAGTGGTATTATCTTTAAAATTTTTATGAAAATCCTCAGTGCCGTTTTTGAGTAAAATTGAATCAAAATTTTCAATTATTGAAAAGTGCCACGCCCACTTTTGCGATTCCGCCCACTTTTGGCAAAATTTAAGACATTTATGATCTGCATCTGTGTACCAAATTTCATCACAATATCTTGAATAGTTTTCGAGATATGACGTTATGAAAATAAAAGTTTAGGGCTGTGCCACGCCCCTCCAGGAGCCTTTGATAAGTTAAAACCCAATCCAATCCTAATTTTGTTCACATATGTACCTAACCCCCAAGTTTCATCAAAATCGCTGCACCCGTTTTGGAAATAAAGTCTGAAAATATATATATATACATACAATTATTGCTCGTTTAATAATAGTAGATAAATAATCAGTCGCAAAAATTCAAAATTTCTTAAAAAAAAACTTTAAACAAATTTGTTTAAACATTTTTATTTTATAAAATTATTTTTGATTTATAAAAATGTTTCTCAAAATATCTTCGACACAACATTTTTTTTGTTTTTTTTTTTTATTTATTTACCATATGGGTCATTCTTCCTCGTTTTACATTCAAAATTTAGATTTCTTAAAATCAATTTTTTTTCGATACTTTGTCTAAAAACATTCGAGACGTGTTTTTGGAAAAGGTTTTTGATGACTTATTTTCGAAAAAAAAGAGTTTTTGAAAATCACAAAATTTAAAAATACATGAATTTTCGGACGCTAGTATTTCAAAATCTACACGTCAGAGAGAAAAACCGTTTGGGCTTAAAAGTTAGAATTTTACGTCTATTTTCTAATTAATGTATTGAAAATTTTTTTCTCTTAAGTTATAAGCAAAAAATTTGGTATGTTTAATTTTATTGAAAATGATCCAATGTGCCAAATGAAAAAAAAATGTGCCAGTTTTGGCTCAATTGGCACAAAAACGGCAATTGGGATCTAGAATGCTAGGGCTCAGCCCACTCTAAACTAAATTGCAAAATGATTGCTAAGACTTTAGTTTCTCTCTGAAAAAAATCAATAAAATTAAACATACCAAATTTTTTGCTTATAACTTAAGAGATTAAAATTTTCAATACAACAATTAGAAAATAGACGTAAAACGCTAACTTTTATGCCTACACGGATTTTCTATCTGACGTGTGCATTTTGAAATACAAGCGTCCGAAAATTCAGGTATTTTCAAAAACTCGTATTTTCGAAAATAAGTCCTCAAAAACTTTTTCCAAAAACACGTATCGAATGTTTTTAGACAAAGTATCGAAAAAAAATTGATTTTAAAAAATCTAAATTTTTGAATGTAAAAACGAGGTAGAATGAGCCATATATGATATTCTTCAATCAATCCAAAGAATGTATCTGCTTTTAAATCAAAATTTCCATAATGGCAACAAACTAAAAAGGGACAAAAATAGATTACAATATGGAACGTTTGTGTGCGGAACGAAATGTATAAATAAATAAGCGCACTTTGTACACCTCAACGTACATAAGAGTTCCAATAGTTCAAGTGTTAAGGCGACTAACCAAATATAATGCATGGAGTGGAACGAGGTTCAAACCCATTGTTATCAATGGAGTGTAAACTAGTGTAATCATTGGAATCAGCTTTTTAAGAATTTGAGGCGAAAAACACAAAAATTAAGTTTAAAAAGAAAGCGTCCGGGGGATTTTTTTTTTTTTTTGCTGAAAAATGATCAGGGAGGTACCTCAAATATGAACCACCATGAATTTTCGGAAGGATGCAAATTGAGGGTTGAAACTTTTTCCAGCCAACCGTGCTATGTAAACAAATATGATTATAGGTTTTCTTATTCTCTTCTCCATAGATATGTTATTTCAAAAAATGTTTGAGAAAAGCAAAAAAAAAAAAACAATAAAGTGTGTAGATCTATACTATTTACATATATAAAATTGCTTATATGGAAATGGTTTGTAACGCTTTGACGCCAAATATACAAAACCGATTTTAATGATTATTTTTTTTAAAACAACATATTTATGCTAAAGAAGGTTATTGCTTAATTTTTTTTTATTTTTTGAAAGTTAAATATCCTTTTTAAGTTTTGGCAAAACTTAACAAAAAAATTGTCGATTGAATTTCGATGCTTATGCTGCTTTTTGAATTCTGTGTTGTTATTGTTCTTTTTTTTTTTTTGTTCACATTTGTACTGTTTGTATTTGGGTATTTTACTTTGAAGAGAGAAGGTATGTAGAATGAGAGGAGAGTTAGGAGAGAAATTTCATTTCATTTCATGAAAAAATCAACAGGACGTGCGCGTGAGAAGCCGCGGGTACCACTGTATTTAAATAATGACCGATATATTACCATATACTCTCTCTGTCTTACTCAAGCCTTTCCAAGACTTACACAATTTTTTGCTACACCTTTTAGAACTTTAAGTGAAAATAACATTTTTTTATTTTTTTTTTAGAGCACGTACTCGAAAAATCATATCATGGTTTAATACGCGAAAATGAAACCCTTGTGGAAATAACTCCACTTATCAAAGTGGATGAAGAAAAAATCTGTGATTTTCGCATTTTAAAGAAGCCATATCATGAAATACCATTCCAGGTAAGAGAAGACCATTTTTCATATTCCTTCAAAAGTTAATTAAAAATTATTATTAATTTTAGATCGAACTGGTCAATAATTTAGGGATATTAAAGGCACGTCGTACACTCAATTGTGAGAAACGTAAGAGTTATCACTTTGAGATTGTTGCAATTTTTTGCGATGGCACACATTCGGCCACAGCAAATGTGCATATAACAGTTGTCGATATTAACGAATATGCGCCGACATTCCTGCAGCCATCCTATGTTACGGAAGTTGATGAAGGACGCCTTTACAAAGAGATTATACGCGTTGAAGCTGCTGACAAGGATTGTACGCCATTGTTTGGTGATGTTTGCAAATATGAAATACTTAATAATGATCAGCCATTCACCATTGATAATGAGGGGTCCATAAAAAACATAGAACCACTATCGCATAAGGTGTCACATAATCATATCCTCTCAGTAGTGGCTTATGATTGCGCAATGAAGGAATCTGTGCCGATTATGGTCAGCATTAAAGTCAGACGCGTGTGTGAGGCCAGACTTTTGGGTATACCGGAACGTATTGATTATACGGTAGGTTATTATTTAGTAGGCTTAAATTTGATACTACTTTTTATTAAAAAAAAGCACCAAAAAAACAGGTGGCAACCCATGCTTAGTACAGAATTCAACAAGGCAACCCTATATATTTTATTTAGGCTCATCGAGCTCTATCGTTTGACACCAGGCCCGGACTGGCCATACGGGAGTTCGGGAGAAATCCCAGCGGGCCACGCGGCCGTGGGACCGCGGGCGGAGGAAAAGGAACTCTTGCGAGGTCGCGGGGCCGCTACCGATGACAAATTCTAAGTTTGTCGTAAACCTTTTCTTTATTATATAAATTCTACAACTTAAAACTAATTACCTCACGCATAACATTTCCCAATAAAAATAACACGAGCGATACTTCAACGCACGTTTTTGACAACGTGCGTTTTGGTACTTTTCGCACGGAAGTCCTTGGCGTTAGCTATACGTAGCAGAGCAAAAATTAACGCTGTTAAAGCTACTAAATTTTCTTACCTCGTTCTTAAATACATAAAGCAAAAACAGAAAATAAGAAATGTTTAGGAAAATATGATCCTATCTTCCAAAGTCACATTAAAGAGTGCATTGATAAAAGTAAAAAAATCATTCTTTGAAACCTGCAGGTAAAGTAGGGCAGAGGTATGATGTCAAAAACAACTATTAATCACATTTTGGATATCATGGTTAATCTTGTAAAGAATACTATCGCCAAAGAAATAAACGAAACGAAGATGTTTTCTATACAAATTGATACGACACAAGATCAATTTTCTATTATTACGCGTTATGTATACAACGATATTGTTTATGAAAGATTATTGAGTATGGTTCAGTGTTGGGAATCTACTGGTAAAGGCTTTAAAGAGTTAGTGGAAACAACTCTCAAATCTTGTAACATTTATATTAAAAAATGTGTCGGAACTTCAACACAAATATGCAGGGTGAATATAATGGCTTTACTGCATGGCTATTTTCGGAGTCTCCATCATTGATCCATGTATGGTGCTACAGCCATTTATTAAACCATGTAATTATTGATGCAACAAGTAGCACTATATCTTGCGAATCATTATTTGGATTATTCAATAAAACAGCTGCATTTATTCGAGATTCTTATAACAGAATGGAAGTTTGGGTTTCATCGTTATCATCTAATGATAACAGAAAATTGAACTTAATAGGACAAACAAGATGGTAGGCAAAAGATACTGCGCTAACAAAAATATTCGGACCTACTGGAAAATTCGAGAAATCTTTATACGTTGTGCTTATTACTAAACTTGAAAAAATTGAAAATGACACTCGATCAAAATCGGAAACACGTGTAAACGTTAAATCTTACAGAGAAGCATTTTTAAAATATGAAACAGTTTTAATTGCGTTCAATTTTCGTTCTATATTTGATTTTACCACACATTTATCAAACTATGTACCTTCAAACACGTGGACTTGATATTTCAAAAGCTTTTAATATGGTACAAGTAACAATTAAAAAATTAAAAACTCTGAACGAAATTCGATGATATGAAAACAATGGCCGATAATTTTATTAACTGTGCAAACACGCAACTAGAAGAAAAAGATCTGGAATCAGAATTAGAAAATTGTTTACCACAAAAGAGACTAAGAAGGTAAAAACGAATGCATGAAGAAAATGCTATTGATGAAAATATTTCCGACACAGACAAAGCATTTAGGGTAAATGCTTTTTATGTATCAATCGACACAGTCGTATCAACCTTAGAGCGTCGCTTTGATGCATTTAACAACAAGCTATATACAGATCTTGCTTGGTTAGATCCGAAAAGCTTCAATGATATAAGAGACAAAGGATTAGAAGCGCCATCACTTGAAGCTCTTTGCGAAAAACTGATTTCTTTTGAACCAAATATAACTGCTGAAAACTTACGCTATGAAATAATAAATTTAGCTGCCAATGGAACGTACTTAAAACAACACATTTTGAAGATTATAATATCAATTTTGAATATTACGACATTGAAGCGTCATCAGTAGATAATGAGGATGGTGAAGATTTAGAGAAAAAATTTGGAGAAAAGCACGTTTTATGTAAAAATTGCGCGATTTGTTGTTTTCGACTATTTAACAGGTATAATATGTTGACGGGAACGTTTCCCCTCATTGGCAGGCCCGGATTTACCTTAGAGGCACACTAGGCCAGTGCTTAGGGCGGCACGATTTTAGGGGCGGCAAATATTGGGAACTTTGAAATTTTTTTTTTAAAAAAGGGGAAAAGAGTGCAAATACTGGGATTGTGTGCACTAAATTACCTAAAAATGTTAACAAACAAAAAAAAAAAAAAGGTCCTCACTTTATATTACAAAATTTTTTTTCTCTATTTACTAATGAAGAGGGGCGGCAATTTCTGACTGTCCTAAGGGTGGCAGATTTCTAATATCGATTGAGAAGTACTTTGACACAAGACAGACTAGAAGCGTTTATGCTTATGTCAAGTGAAAAAGATATTGTACAAAGTATTTCGCCAGAAATGATAATAAACAGATTGTAGAAAAAAGTTCAGTCTTCCAAAAATTGTTATTGTATTAAAAATAATAAAATAATTAGTAAATAATTTTGTATGACTTTTAATTAACTGCGTTCAGCTATTCAAAAACATATTCCGTATGCTGTTTTCTAGTATCATTAAGTTCTTTATATTTCCGTGTAAGAATTATTTGGATTAGACTATTTGAATTTTTTTATTGCAAATCGCTGTGCGTAGTGTAACTTGACTTAAGGCTCAAAGTTTTATTGTTTGGAAATTGGTTAGTTGGACTTAGGATTTAAGGTGTAGTTGTGCGTGGGGCTATAAGGCTTTGAACTTTGAAATTTTTTTTACATGCTCGGTCGCAAGTTGCGTTATTCCCAGGCCGCTTTAGTACCCCAGTCCGTCCCTGTTTGACACACACTTCAAGCTGTAATCTTATACACTTTTTATTAAAAAATATTGGTCCAAAAAACGGGTGGCAACCCTCTTGGATACTATTTTTTTAAGGCAAGCCCTATCAGACGATGGTTTTGAGAAACTAGGAAACAAAATTTTTTCTTGAGAGCCTTTTCAGAAGACGGCCTTTAAAAACTTTAAACAATCAAATACTTTTTCTGAAGAAGGGCCTTAGAAACTAGAAAATTAAAATTTTTTTCTTGCTAAGAGCCCCGACGGAAATTGCTCATTCGCACCTCTTAAATCTGCAACAGTTTTGGAGGCATGGATGTTAAATGGTTGAAAATATGATATACTAGCATTACCCTAAGCACTCCGCTTCACTTTAAATAGAAGCTGAAGTGGTCTTTGTGAAAATTCTATTTTAAAAATATTTTTTGTATGTGGACCACCCTAAACAAAAGTTTTGAAGCCTAAGCTATGCCTCATAATATAAAAGCTACGTGGTGTAGATTAGATGTGAATTGATTAACAAGTCTTCGTGAAAATGATATTTTTAAAAAAAAATTTGTGTGAATACCACCCTAATTCTTCACCCTTAGTTAAAGTTTTATAGCTTTAGCTATGCCTTTTAATATAAAAGATACAAGGTTAAAATTCCATGTGAAAATTATATTTTAAAAATATTTTTGTATGCCTTGTAATATAAAAGCTAGGTGGTGTTCATACGGTGTGAATCGATTAGCCGGTCTTCGTGAAAATAATATTTTAAAACATTTTTTGTATGAGGACCACCCTAAGTATACACCCTTGATAAAAGTTTTATTGCCTAAGCTATGTCTTTTAATATAAAAGCTACGTGGGGTAATTTCGGTGTGAATCGATTAAACGGTCTTCGTGAAAATTATATTTTAAAAATTTTTTTTTTTTTGTTTGAGGACCACCCTAAATAAAAGATTTATAACCAGTTGGTGTAAATTCTATGTGAATCGATTCAGTGGTCTTTGTGAAAATTATATTTTAAAAATATTTTTTTATGAGGACGTTCTTTTGTAAGCCGGACGAATTTTAACAAAAATTAACCGACACATTTTTGATTTTTCTGAAAGTTTTTTTATGGGTTTTGTATCGAAAAAGAAGAGATAAGTCATCGATTTTTTGAAAAACATTTTTTTTCAAAATAAGCGAATTTAAATTTTGAGAATTTCGTGATTTTTGGCTTGAAAACTTACTTTCAAAAAATCATAGCTCTGGTTCTGTTAAAGCTAGAGAATTGAAATTATTTTCATTTTAAAGCTAAGAAAATGAGCTTTAATAAAAAAATTATTTCTTAAAAAATTTCACAGGCCGACAAATTCTCGAAGGACTTTGATGCGCTGAATCCAAATTCGAGCTCAGAATTTCTCCTATACGTCAGGTTTTTGAGATATTCGAACTTAAAAGTGCAAAAAACAAGGTTTTTGGCTATTTTTGAGCTTATTTTACGCCGCGAATAAATTCGTTTATCCAAAACTGGTTACGGTTTCTGAAAGTATTACTCTTACCCTTTAAAACCTTTTTTAGATTATATCGATAACTTCTTTTGTCTCTGAAATATCGTAACTTGAAATTTATTACATAGGACTACATACAAACCTACATTAATTCTAGTATGACAGGATGCATAGAAAATTTAAATTTATGATATTTCGGTGATTAAAAGAGATATCGACAAAATTTAAAATGGGTTTTGAAGGGTAAGAGTAATACTTTCAGATGCCGCAACCAGTTTTGAAAAAAACAATTCGCGATGTAAAATAAGCTCAAATATAGCAAAAAACCGTGCTTTTTCTATTTTAGGCTAGAATATCTCGGATTCGGAATCAGCGCATCAAAGTCCTTCGAATATGATAGGTCTGGTCTCTGGTTTTGGACTTTTTTTTTATTTTTGTCGGCCTGTGTTATTAAAAAATTAATATTGTTATAAACAATTTAATTGTTTAAATTGATTTTTAACAAATGCTCACTCCCAATTCTCAAAATTTGAATTCGCTCTATTTTGAAAAAAAAAACTTTTTTCAAAAAAATCATCGAACACGTGTCTCTTCTCTTTGGATAGAGAACTCATAAAAAAAATTTCAGCCAAATCAAAAATGTGTCGGTCAAAATTTGTCCGGTATGTAAAAGTACGTCCCATATTTGAGTTATATTTTCTTAATTTTGTGCGAAATTTCGTTTAAAGTTTTTGACTACAACACATTTTTTAAATGCCAAAATTTTATTGTCTGCAGATCGCCAATACAGAGAGTTTGTCTTTATTTCCCAATGCACGGCTTGAACTTTGTGACATGTATTGTGATAGTAAAGGTCTTAACATACATACCTCCATTGCGCTTAAGGTGATTACATTTCAATATATATTTTTTTGGATAATATTAATAAATAATGCTCTTTATTATGTTTAGACTAAGCATATATCCTTCGGCTGTGATCGTGATGCTCTAAACTGCACCACCGGACACTCGCTTATTGATTTATTACCACGTGGTGCTGATTGGACAAAGGGTCTCAGTTATGATGAAGGTTTTGAACCTGTATTCCATTTTGATGGATCATCTGGTGTTGTTGTACCAGAAAGCGTTATTTCACATTACGACTTTTCGACGCGTCCCTTTAGTATTGTGACGATTTTACGGCACTTAAGCATTCCATCAGCTGATAAACATTCCAAGGAGCATATTATATGTAGTGCCGATGATCACAGTAAGTAGACATAGTCCAGTGTATTTCTACGGAATTCTTTCAACGTACATGAATTAGAAAAAAAGTTTATGAGTAATACTTCTGATGTTGGTCTCTTATTTGTCGGTCTTTGTGTTCGTACAGCGACTGAAGAGGCCGCTGCGTTGACAATGTTGTACATATAGGAGGAGGATGCAATCCTTGAGCTGAGGCCGAAGATCGTCCATTTATCTTATCATACTAAAATTTCAATAAAACTGAAAGTGAGTCCGATAAAGTAAATAACTATCCTAGTCCATTCTTGACTAAACTGGTTCATTCTAACACGCTTTGGAAGAACTAGTTTGGCCGGTTACATATACATACATAAGTATATAAGAACGAATATGATTTGAAATATTTAATTTTTGGAAAGTTTTATGTAGTGGCGTGGCACCACCTAAGCGCCGACAGCTGTGAAAGATATTGCAATGAAATGTTGGGTGCCTTATGACATAATCAGAGCTCATATATTAGATTTTCATCGAATCACCTAAGTGGTTTTCATATAAGTATGTATGTAATCACATTTCACTTGAATGTTAGGGTTAACGTCTACATACTTTTTCGTTCCCGACCGATTTTTGGTCTGCTAAGAGCTGGTGATGTTTGTCGTTTACACTAGAGGTCCGCACCGTTACCAAAAATTTACTGGTTTCAATAAGCATTCAGTTTTCTGTTACTATCATTACACGTATACATTTCTTGTGAGTACCATAGCGTAAAGTAAGAAAAATATAAATAAACATCATGTATGCACGCGCATAACAAAAGTGAAGGTGACATAATCCAACTGAAGGAAGTTCTCCATCTGTTTTATGTATTGGATAAAAGTGAGAGAGAGAGAGAAGTTATAAAAAAGGAAAAGCAAATAAAACATGTTTACTATAATATTGTAACGAACCTTTTCGCCATGGTCTTAACTCGCCGGTGCTAAGGTTCTTTTACAAAAATTTATAATTTGCAGGTGACTAACTTCCTTTTTAAATAATTGTTTTTCAACGGGTTCGTTTTTAAATTCACTTTTATTCGCAAATTTAATTATTTTTAAGATCTATATATAATATATGCACTTAATTTATTATTAATTCTAATTTTAAACGATGCGGGATCTGCGCTGAAGTTACATTGAAGCTGCGCCAAAACTACGCGGAAGCTGCGTGGTGCTTCGTAGAAGTCGCGCGAGATGGAAACACGAGGATTGCTCAGTCGTGACCAGTAGTCTCTGTGCCGAAGTGATGGAGTGCTGCACGGGGTCTCTCGGTGGTTGCACGGCTTTGTCCCAGTCGTGGCCTAACACATAATTACGCACGCTCAGAGTAAAGTCCCAATGTGCACAAAAACGGATGCGAGTCCGTTACGGACTCGGAACGGACTTCATAAATGGATCCGTTACGGACTCGTTTTTATAAAACAAAAACGGATCCGTTACGGACTCGTTTTTTTAATAAAACGGATGCGAGCCGGACTAGTTTTTTTTTAACTAAAACGGATCCGTTACAGATCCGGAATGGACTTCATAAATGGATCCGTTACGGATTCGTTTTTTTTTTAGCTAGAACGGATCCGTTATGGACCCGTTTTTTAAAATAAAACGGATGCGAGTCGGACTCATTTTTTTAAACTAAATCGGATCCGTTACGGACTCAGAACAGACTTCTTATATGAATCGGTTCCGGACTCCTTTTTGGTGAACAAAATGGATCCGTTCCGAAGTCGGTTTTTGTAAATAAAACGGATCCGTTCCAGATTCCGATTCTGATACGATTCGGATGCGAAATCGTGGGTGATTCGCCTCCAAACAGCGAGAAGGATCGTCCGCGTTGTCAGATCCGTTTCGAACGCGGAACAGACTTCATATTCGGATCCGTTTCGGATTGGTTTTTTTGTGTATATAAAACGGATCCGTTCCAGATTCCGTTTCTGATACGATTCGGATGCGAAATCGTGGGTGATTCGCCTCCAAACAGCGGGAAGGATCGTCCGCGTTATCGGATCCGTTTCGAACTCGGATTTCATATTCGGATTCAGTTCGGATTGGTTTTTTTGATAATAAAACGAAGCCGTTCGGATCCTTTTCGAATTCGTATGAATTTCGTTTTCGTATGAAATTCCTCTCGAAAAATTGGAATCCGTTTTGTCGGATCCGTTCCGAAGTCGTTTTTTGTAAATAAAACGGATCCGTTACGGACTCTTTTTAAGACATACTAAAATGTTGTCGTTAAACTGCGCATGCAACAACCATTGTGTAATCAGGGAAGCTTCGGTTCAAATCCCGGCGACGACATAATTTTTTTTTAATTTTTTTATTTTTTAATTTAAAAGTATTTAAAAAACAAAAAAAGAAGTACAGAACTATATATACATATATTGAAAATATCTTGAAAGCTGCCTTTTATGTTAATAATAAATAACGAGTCCGTTATGGATCCGTTTTTTTTAATAAAACGGATTCGATCCGGACTCGTTTTTAATTATTAATATAAAAGACAGTTTTCAAGATATTTTCAACATATATATAATTATTTTTTTGTTTTTAAATATTTTAATTTAAAAAATAAAAAAAATTATGTCGTCGCCGGGATTTGAACCGAAGCTTCCCTGATTGGACAATGGTTGTTGCATGCGCAGTTTAACGACATCATTTTAGTATATCTTAAAAATGCTCTCGGTAGCTGAGTTGGGTAAGATGAGCATCTTTGAACAGTGGCATGACGCAGGACGCAGGTTCAATTCTGTGATCGGGTGACATGTAAAACAAAATTGAATTTCTCCTTTGAAGTTTTAAAAACGTATTAATTACATTAATAAACAATAAGTAACAACAACAGCATTAGAAAAATAGATGGAAAGTAAATAATCAAAAAAGAAAAATGTTTTTTTAATTGCGTTTATTTGATACAGTAAAATCCGTTTTATTTAGAAAAACGAGTCTGAAACGGATCCGAAACGGAATTCGAAACGGATCCGTTTTATTATCAATCCGAAACGGATCCTTATATGAAGTCCGTTCCGAGTTCAAAATGGATCCGACAACGCGGACGATCCTTCCCGCTGTTTGGAGGCGAATCACCCACGACTTCGCATCCGAATTGTATGAGAATCGGAATCCGTTTCGGATAAATAATACGAAGAAGCGGATCCTAAACGAATCCGAAACGGATCCGTGTGGCACACTGGGGTGTCATCGATTTGAATACACCAGCAAAGCACAAGCGCAACTTTGCTTTCATACGCAGAGGACGTGGGATAAAAAAGAAACAAACGAAGTTATCTTGCCGCTATCACGTGAGATGTCTGAGTTGAGTTATCCACAAACGTATAATTACTTACGCTCAGAGCAAAATGACGTCGATTTGAAAATTTTCGTTTATTTTCGTTTATTTCGTAAAATCAGTCTATGAAAAAATTCTTACAGACTTACAAACTAAAATATTAAAAATAGGCAAAAATAGTACAATATAAAAAATTCCAGTAGGAAAAATTCAGTGTGAATATAAACTAATTAAAAAATTTTTGAAAACAATTCTTGGGATAGAAAAATCTATTATATGATTTAATTATTAAATTCAAGTAGAGCTCTTGTGATTGGAGCATTTAAAGCATAATTTGTTTTACAAACCGTAAAAGCGTACAAAGCGTAAATTTCATCGAATGAGGTACGCAATGTGAGCTTTCAGTTGATGTTTTCAATTGTAGTGAATGACACTTTGATAAATACACAACAACAACTCTAGCTTATGAGCATTCACAAAACAGAATTCGCATGAGTGAGAAAAAGTAAGAAATGAGCATTCGTGAGTGATATTTTGCGAACCCTGTTAAAATTGCAATCATTCGCCTGGATTGGAGAGATTTTAGATCAATCAACAAGCAACGATAAGTATAGTTAGGAAAAGGCTCAGAAAAATTTAATGACCTAAGCGCAAACTTGAGAAATCTTTTTTGAACACTCTCTAACCTATTGAAATGAATAGAAAAGAATGGATACCAAATTACTGACGCATATTCAAGCTTAGATCTGACATAGAATGTACATAAACCTCTCCGAGTATATGGATCATTGAATGCTTTAGTGTTACGCCTGACAAATGCCAACATTGAGTAACATTTTGGAATGATAAAATTAATGTGATTCGTAAAAGTAAATTTAGAATCAAATAAAATACCAAGATCCAGAAATTCACTAACAGTTCTTAAAGTAATATTTTCAAAACGATAAGATGACTTAAAAAATATTGAAGCTTTGCAAAAAGTAACATGGAAACATTTTTCAATATTTAAAAATAACTGATTTTGATTACACCAATTAAATAAGCTATTTAAATCTCTTTGAAGAGCAATTATATCCAAAGGATTGCGAATATTTAGAAATAACTTTAAGTCGTCAGCATAAAGTAAATATTTTGAGTACTTAAAACAGGAGCAAATATCATCAATAAATAAAATAAAAAGTAGTGGACCTTCCTTGTGGAACACCAGAAGTAGCAACAAAAGATTTGGATTTAATTCCATCAATTTGCACAATATTAACTCTATTATTTAGGTATGAGCTTATCCAGACAAGAAACTTTGAATGAAAACCAAGCTTTGAAAGTTTGGTCAGAGAAAACCGCTAAATTTGTGACTGTAGAACGGCCCGGAAAAAAACCATGCTGCATTGGGTTTATACAATTTTTTACAGCAAAAAACACTTTATCCTTCACTATACTCTCAAATAATTTTGAGACCGTAGACAGTATAGAGGTGGGTCTATAATTAGAAACATTATTTTTGTTGCCGCTCTTATGAGTAGGACTAATGAAAGCTATCGTCCAGCTATCAATAAAAATACCCATTGACAAAGATTTATTGAATAAAATACGCAAAGGCTCACACATTGTCGAAGCACATTTCTTCAAAAGAAAAGAGCACATACCATCTATATCAGATTTTTGGGAATTTTTCAAGTTACAAATACCACAAGTAACATCTTCAAAGGTTAACTGTGGAGAGCCGAAATCAATTAATGGATTAATCCCCCCAAAATTTCCTGGATTAAACCTGGAATTGCTGAATTCAAAATTAGATTGAAAAAAGTCAGCAAAAAGATTTACAGAATCATATAAAGTATTTGATGAAAGACCATTTAATGACATATCCGTGGGAATAGATGAGCAAGTTTTTTTCGACCTTATAAAGTTCCAAAATGGTTTAGGATTGCTTTCAATGTTAGTCTCAAAATGCAGCATATATTGCTTATACAAAAATTTATTTAAGAAATTAAATTCCCTCATATATTGAAGATATATAATTTTATTAGCGACATCGCTGGAAGCTTTATACAGATTATAAAATTTATTACGCAAGTTTTTCAATTTTTTTAGACCTTTTGTATACCATGGCAATTTGTGTACTCTTTGCGGTAAGAATGGAATATTTTTACAGCAAATAGAGAAAATATTAGATTTAAAATATTCAAAACACAAACTTAAATCATGACCTTCAAAGACATCAGACCAATTTATGCAAGCAATTTCATTGTTTAAAGCATCAAAATCACACAATCGAAAATTAAAGTTTTTTAATTCCAGATCATGTGAAATATTAGAAAAATTATAATATTCCAATGTAATGATGCATGTCCGTTTCTGAAATAGGAAAAGGGCACTCCTCTAAGGTATATTTAATATTATTACTAATAAAAATAAGATCTAAGATCCTATTTAATCTATTTAAGCAAAAATTTATCTGCCTCAAGTCAAGATTGAAAAACCCATCACTTACACACATTTCATGTGATTTATTAATGTTACCAGGAATAAGAAAACGATCTTCCGAATTCATGAAACACCAAGTGACATCACATAAATTAAAATCGCCCAGTATACACATATGATTATCACTGTTTTCAATATGTAACTTAATTATGTTTTCAACGTGGGCAGCATACAAATCATAGGAGCTATTTGGCGGAATATATGACACACAAATGAAAAGGAAATTATTATTGTTTTGAATGGTAACGCAAAGCTGATCCAAAAGAGAGTCAGAGTTTGCAAGCTGAACATAGTTAGAGGAAACTGAGCGCTTAACAGTTATTAAGACACCACCTCCTCTAAGATATCCAGTCTTAATTGGATCTCTGTCTTTGCGATACACAATAAATAAATTTAAATCAAAAATTTCACTATCATAGAAATCACTATTAAGCCAGGTTTCAACTAACACATAAACATCGTAATCACTTTGCAGTAACGCAGCTCGAATATCATTAATTTTTGTCCGCATTCCAGACATATTTTGGAAATAAATTTTCATTGCATTAGATTGTGTGGATAAGGGGTTTTTCAACTTTCGGCCTGAGGAATACCTTCTTTTACTAAAAAAGAAATCGGACGTACAATGACTCCAGAGGGCCATATAGCAGGATTAAAAACTTTTTCAAAGAAAGAAGCTGGAACAACAATCTGAAACAAGCAATGCGTTGCTTACTAATATTAGTTCGCGATGATACATAATCAACTATATTTTCTGCAGTGAAAGTGGGTTTAAAAGAAGAGGTGTGCAAAGTTTTTCTAGAAAAAGCAACATCCAATTCAAAATTCTCATTCTGACCTATAACAAACTTATTTTTTTGTATTTTATTGTTTTTGTTGTTTTTACTACTTTAAACTGTTTTCCACTCAGAAAACGCATCAGCAGACAAAGAAACAGAGACTGCAGCCGAACCAACATCAGATCCAACAAAATATCAGCAAAGCACAAGCGCAACTTTGCTGGCATACGCAGAGGACGTGGGATAGAAAGAAAAACAACTATCCTGCCGCTATTGCGTAAGATGTCTGAGTTGAGTTCTTTGAGCTCGCGTAGAAATATTGCGGATATACTTTATCTGCATCAACTTGTAACTGGGTCTCTTGCTGCACCAGAGCATTTTAATTATATTCACTTAAACACTAATCGCAGGAGTAATCGTAACTCTAATCAATTATTTTACCAACCTTTTAGTAGAACTAATTATATGGCTACAGCTCCTTTTAATCGCATGACTACTCTTATTAATAATAGCGATGTATATGATATTAGCTTGTCAAAAGATCAACTCAAGCTTAGATTGAAAAATAACTATAGTTAATTTTTAGCTTAATGGTTGTTGGTCTTTATGTTTGTGTTGTCCGACCCCCACAGCATGATGCGAACATTTTTTCTAACATTTATGCCTTAGACTAGTGTTGGCCATTTACCCTCCCGCGGTCACATTGCCCGTTTCGGGCCATCATTCGGCCCGCCGTGCAGTTGCTGATTTCTGTGCGCTGATTCGCATGAAAATTGAATATGCGAGAAACCCAGTCGGAATCAAACGTTGAAAAACAAAACAAATGCAAACCAAAAACATTATTTATGCGAAAGGCAATTTTTTAAGCATGTATCATTGAAATATTATTTAATTGTTGTAAAAAAATTCAATTTCATGGAAAAATAGTCACCGATATTGCGTCTGGCGTCATCACAAAATATTGAACCAGACATAGAAAGTCTTATTTTAAGTAAACTCTGTTAATATGTTTGTATAACATTCATATGTATACATAATATGTATAAGATTTATGAAATGTTTTCTTTTTGTAGTTAAATAAAAATACAATTATTTTATATGCCAACATTTATCTTTATTTATTAACATCAGTGATGCACGAATTTCTACTGGGTCATTTTTTCTATACGTGGGAAAGACAAAACACATTTATTTTCATTTTTTTTTTCGCTGGAATTTCTTCACACATTTGTATAGATACTAGCCACGGCCCGCTTGAAAAAAATTTAATGAAAGGTCCAAGGACGACGGAATTTTTTATTGGATACTTTTTGGGATATCATCAGAAGTCAAACCGCGCAAAAAGCTAAATTGTAACACGATATTTTTTTTAATACGGCCATTTTTACGATTTTTTAACGAAATTCCGAGATTTTCATATTCTTTCGCTTTATATATATATACATATACACACAAATATGTATACGCACACACACACACACTCACACACATATATATACAAACACATACACATATATATATATATAAATATTTATATATATATGAACAGTTTGTCAAGTAATTGTTGTCAAAATAAATTATGCAGTACCATTTTCACTTTGATATTGAATTAAAATAAGAAATACATATAATTTTTGAAAAATTTTTTTTATTCAAATCTCTTACTCATTCCTCATTAGAAAACAATAAAATAATTATTTGTTAAAAACAAAAACAAAAGTTTATGGACCATAAATGAAAACAATATAAATTTCTTAGGCTCAGAATTTCGGCTTTACTGGCACTCAAAAGGTCGAAAAGTTAAGATAAAAATCGTTTCAGGACATTGATCCTAAGCCCAAATCACTCTTCTGCAGGTCCTGGGTGCTGTATAATTGCAGTAAAGTGATGAGCATATCAGCCTAAGGCTCCAATATGATGAACCCAATTGAAATTTAATGGGCCCACTTAAAAAAAAAGTCCCAAAACCGGCTCCAACAAATAAAAACGCTCAAATAAGAGTTATTAAGGAGGAGTGGACATAAGATACCGGAAGGACATGATTTACAATATCTTATTGCGCCTATTCCAAGAAAGCTACAAGCCGTGATTGGTATTCGTGGTGAAAATATCAATTATTGAACTTTTTCTTATTAGTTTTTTAGTTTATTCATATGTTTCTTGCATTTTGCCAACAATTATTTGACACTAAGAAATTTATATTGTTTTCATTTATGTTCCATAAACTTTTGTTTTTGTTTTATTTTATTGTTTTCTAATGAGGAATGAGTAGAAGATTTGAATAAAAAAAAGTTTTCAAAAATTATATGTATTTCTTATTTTAATTCAATATCAAAGTGAAAATGGTATTGCATAATTTATTTTGACAACAATTACTTGACAAACTGTACATATACAATATATATAAATATTTATATATATATATATATATATATATATATATGTGTGTATGTATGTGTGTGAGTGTGTGTGTGTGTGCGTATACATATTTGTGTGTATATGTATATATATAAAGCGAGAGAATATGAAAATCTGGGAATTTCGTTAAAAAATCGTAAAAATGGCCGTATTAAAAAAAATATCGTGTTACGATTTTGCTTTTTGCTTGGTTTGACTTCTGATGATGTCCCAAAAAGTATCCAATAAAAAACTCCGTCGTCCTCGGACCTTTCATTAAATTTTTTTTCAGGCGGGCCGTGCGCTACGCAATGCGTCGTGGCATTGAATTTATTAATGCTCGAAGCTCATTAATATGAATATTTCTCCATTCTTCCTGAATGGCCTTCTTAAGCTCCAATAAAGTGTTGAACTGACGTCCATTTCTATACACTCTCTGGCAAAGGGTGCTCCACAGGTTTTCTATGGGGTTTAAATCAGGACTAACAGCAGGCCACTTCAATACAGGTATATTTCTTTCTTCAAAAAACGCCTTGGTATACCTAGCGCTATGAATTGGAGCGTTGTCCTGCTGAAAACACCAATTTTCTCCATGAATTTCATCAGCAAAATTTATTAAGACGTTGTCCAATAACTCTACATAATTTTCTGCATTCATTTTATGAGTTACAAAACAAATTGGAGTCTTGCCAAAATAGCTAAATCCAGCCCATACCATTAGAGATCCTCCTTGAAAGTTTCGAGCGTGACGCGTTTGACGAGGAGTTCGTATATCTCGCCAATATTTTTGGAAACCATCAGGACCGTCCAAATTGAACTTCTTCTCATCGCTAAATATGATGGATTTCCATTCCTCGTCCCAGAATTTGTGCCTTTCAGCAAACTCAATCCTGGATGTTTTGTGTCGTGGAAGATGCTTTGGTTTACGGAGACGTTTTTCATACCTTAAGTTATTATCGTCACTCAAAATTTGCTGAATCCGTCTCTTTGTTATGTTGAGAGACAGTTCTGCTTTGATTTGAGAAGGGCTGATATTTTTTGAAACAGCTAGATGCTTTATTTCTCGTTTTTCCCTTTCGTCCACCTTTGGTTTAGGACCTGTCCTTTTGATAGTACCGTATAATTCGGGATTTTTCAAAAAATTATGAATGGTGTTTTTATTCCGCATTAATTTTTGAGATATTTCTCGGATTTTAAGACCACATTCCCTGTAGGCTAATATCTTAGAGCGTTCGTCCGTAGATAATTGAGTTCCTCGTGGCATTTTGCTATTTTAATTAATATTTAAATTTTTTAGAATTAAAATTTTTATGTGCTAAAGACTTATGTACCTTCTATAAACACTCAAAAACACTTTTTATTTTGTTTTAATGAAGTTAAATATTTTTAATCAAAAAAAACTTCAACGCGGTTCACTTGTCTGCTATAATTATTTCCTTCGACTGACGAACGATCTATAGGTAAAAATTAACACGACTGTAGCACGAAAGATGAGCAAAAACATCTTAAGTTACAGTTAGGCTTAGCATGCTTAGGTAAACGTTCCGTTAAAATTTGAAATCGAATCCATGTACGATTTTTTGAGAAAAAGCATAATATTATCTTGTCCTATATAGCTACTTCGCTGGGTGTATTATTGCAAATCGGGTTTAAGCTTAATGCTTAAAATCGATGCTTTTAAATCGATTGAAACAAAAACTAAATCCAATATTCTACCAATTTCATTTTTAAAGTAATTTAATTGTTGAAGACCATTAGATAGATGGCAATGGCAATAAATTAATCATTATTTAATCGAACTTACAGTCATTCAGCAAAGACCAATATTGTAAATTTTTTACTTATTGATCAATGCTATTCAACAAACATGACAAAGATAACAAAGTGGAACAATTTTAACCAATATTGGTATTTTCTGAATGACTGCAAGTTCGATTAAATAATGTTTAATTATAATAAAAATCAGTCGATAAAATCAACTTTCTTAGCCATATGGAGAACACGCCGAATTTTAAAAATATGTGGCTGGCAACACCACAATTTCGAATAATAAATCATAGCATGACTTTAGGCCGACGGTCTAACGGCTATGGCAACAAGCGAGAAAGTGACAAAAGATAAATGTAATATACGCACTCTGTACACCTCAAGGGCAGTTCCTCAGTAGCTCAATTGTTAGAGCGGCCGTCGCAAAATATGCAATTGCAATGCATGAACGGTCAGGGGTTCGAGTCCATGTACAGCATTAACCAAACTGGTCTGATGAGGCTATTGGTTATAGCCGAAACATGTCACCAATTACGAGGTTAAAATTGTTCCAAATTGTGCTACGCCCTTCAACATGTTTTTCCAGTATACGGACGAAGCTTGTATTGATGATTGCTCTTAGTAATATCATCCCTAAAATTTTTATGAAAACCAAATGTGCCAATTTTGAATTATACGAAATCAAAATTTTTAATTACTAAAAAGTGCCACGCACATATTTCCAATTCCGCCCACTTTGAACACAATTCAATATATATATGATCTGCATCCGTGTATCAAATTTCATCACAATATGTTGCACGGTTCACGAGTTATGGCGTTATAAAAATTAAAATTTAGGGCTGTGCCACGCCTCTTTAAGAGCCTTTGCAAATTTAATACCTAGCCCAATCTTCATTGTGTTTACATGTTCACCAAATCTCCAAGTTTCATCAAAATCGTAGCAACTTTTTTCAAAATGGGCTGAGGTATATTTACATAGAGTATGGGCGGTAGGCGTGGTCGTGGCCCGAATTTGCTCATTTTTATATACTAGCAGCTTGCAAGAAGGTGTGACCTGTGTTCCAAATTTCATTGAATTAGCTTGCTTAGTTTTCCCGTAAACGTGATTTCAACAGCCAGACAGACAGACAGACAAACAGACGGACATAGCTATATCGACTCAGGTGGTGACGCTGATCAATACTATATATATATACTTTTCTATACCAGCCACGCCCCCTTGTATGCGTTACGAACGGAATGACAAAGTGAATATACCCTGTGATGTAGGGTATAATAAAATATAATGAAATAGACAAGGCTCTATAGGTCTCCACACAAATTTTCTTTCATCGAGTTCCTTCACTCTTGTCGTTGATTTCGCCGAGAGCTATCACTTACATTCATTCCCCTGCACCATACGACACGTTCGGACAGGTCTCCACACAAATATTCTTTCATCGAGTTCCTTCACTCTTGTAGTAGATTTCGCCGAGTGCTATCGCTTACATTCTCTCAACAGAACACAAAACTCAACATGTCTGTATCTAAATTTAAATTTAGACAGAAATGTCTTGTGTTTGGCATATATCCGTACGATCTCACTGAGTCCCAGCTACCCAGTTAACAGGGTGTTCTTTTGTGCTATCAGTTTGAAAGATTTCGTATAGGGCGACTCCGAGGCGACAATTATGAACCTAGGAGTAAAGATATTTCAGAAATAGTTGCAAAAAAGGTTGAAAATATTTTCAAAAAGTCATCTATTCCGATAGTCTCACACACCAGAGTTCTACAAACGCTCTCCACATATCATAAGAAATTTCTGACACTTAAGCAAATGTTTTTAAGGAACCAAATAGGTTTGCGCTCTAAAAGAGACGACTTCCTTTGGATAATTGCATGAAGAAAAAGAAATGCATTTACAAGCAGTGATGCCAAATAATTCTGCGGCAGAAGAGACAAAGAGACAGAAGAGACAAAGTTGTTGTTTATGTGTGTTGGTATTAAGTCACTACAGACGTCATTGTTGGCGCATTCAGGGAGAAGTGTGGCCGCAAGCCGATTTTCACCTTGCGTTGCGGCGCACCGCCTTTTCGCTCGTATCTCGGGAACGGTTCGTCCTACGGCCATGATCATATATACCTGTTCATATATACATGATCATATATACATAGTGTGACTCACGAAATTGATCACGCTTCCACATGTTTGACACAAGAAGTAGATTTTTAGCTTTAAAATGTAACTAGTGATAAAGCTTACAAAATAGCTTTTGTTGCTTAGTGTTCGAAGTTTCGTTATGAATTTATTTTTAGTGTTTTCGGAAACTAACGGTACAAGTGCGGTGAAAAATGAATCGGACGGCCGTGAGTGGGTCTGGAGGGGAAAAGGCTCGAAACTTCAGCCACACCACGTTAAGCCCACACTTAAGTTTGGGGGAGGCTCAATAATGGTATGGGGATGTATGACCACCAAAGGTGTTGGAATACTGAGCAAAATTGAAGGTCGAATAACAGCGGAGTTCTACATTGAAATTCTGCGAAGTCATTTGCTAGGCACTGTGCAAGATTTGGAAGTGAGTGCTTCGGATATTTTCTTTCAGCAGGACAATGATCCGAAGCACACAGCCAGGATGACAAAAAAGTGGCTTCAAGATAATGGAATTCCAACGTTAAGTTGGCCACCACAATCGCCAGACATCAATCCAATTGAGCACCTATGAGGGACTCTAAAAAAATCCATAGTAGGCGAAACTGGAACCTTAAATGAATTGTGGCCAAAGGTGCGCAAAATGCGTGGGATGCTATTGCCAAAGAAACTTGTGCAAACCTTGTAGACAGTATGCCCAGGAGAATTAAAGCTGTAATTGATGCACGAGGAGGCTACACAAAATATTAGTATAAGTTCTTAAGTCTTATTTTGTTAAGTCACAAAATTGATCATAATGAATGTTTTTAATTTTGTTGTTGTTGTTTTAAAAAAAAAAACTTCATGGAATTTCGCCTTTATTTTTTTTTATCCTTATTTTCATCCAGTTTAAGCAAAATAAAGAGACAGTAAAAATATTTAACAATTTCAGAGATTTTCTTAATATTTTGCATATATAGCAAACGCGTGATCAATTTCGTGAGTCACTGTATATACATGATCATATATACCAGCTAATGACGCGACAAACAACTTTTGTTTCAAACATTTTGCCATGAGAGGCGTATTTCAGGCGCTAGGTAGGAAATTTCACGATTTTTGGCAAATTTCCAAAATTTCAAGGCCGAAGTTGGGGTTGAAGATGCAGTCGGATCTCAAAACGGAAAATTGTATTGGAAGCAGGAAGTACTATGGCAACTTTTCCGCACTATTAGAAATCTCGAATCGAAAAAAGTCCAAAATCGACCCATCCTAGTGTAGGTTTCGATTTCTGCTGCTTTTGTTTCGTATTTTATTGCTGGTATTGCTTAGATTGATGTTGTTGCGCCTGTCTATTTATTTGCTTAGTTGTTTTAGGATTATGATGTAAATCACGTTTAACTCTGATCTGCTGCTCTTGCTGTTTTAGCACTCTATGTTTTTGCTCTGACATTTTCTGCACTTGCTGTTGCTGTTCTTCTTGTTGTTGTGATTGAGGTTGTTGGCCTTGTATCAATTTAGATGCAGACTCTTTTTCAGCTGAAATCAAATTTAATCGCCCACAATAAGAATCAGACTGCTGTTTTTTTATTTCAGAAATCTTGTTAGCAATTTTTTAGAGATGCTCAGACATAGAGCACACTTTAGAGAAAATACCGAGGTTTGACAAACTCGAACAAGAATTACATAGCCAAAATATGTTACCGACACATTTCGCGTGGTAATACATTTTGCATCCGGCGAGACATTGCAAAGAAGTTGTTTCTGGAATCGCACGAGTGCACCTATTACAATTCGCATTCATCTCAAATGTAATTTAATTTCAAAAAACAAAAACAGAAAAAAATTTTTTAAATTTTTAAACAATTCAAATACCGCTGAGCGAGCAAAAGGCATCCGTTCTCTTTTGAGTTCAGTTAACGACTGAACTAAGAAAGCTAATAGCTGTAGTACTTAATTATATAAAAACAAAACCTTGTAGGTGTGGGCAAAAACAAGGCTTGCCGACTTTTGTCCTCACAATATTTCACATATTCGATTTCAAAAACTCTCTTTTTGTTATATAAATCTAATGATAAAAACATGCACATCAGTCGCCTATTCACACACAATAATGACTGATCAAAAATCATTATTTATCATTATTATGCATTATTGCATAGTTAAAAACATCAAAGTATCAGTTTACGCGCAGTAGGCGTACGTGTTATAGCATGATACATTTATGTACAGTATGTCAAGAAAGTGTTTTGACAAAGCAAAAATTTCATGTTTTATGCATTTTTGTGCTAAAAAGAGGTACCTTATTTTTGTTTTTTCTAAATTTTTTTAATTTGTTTAATTAAGTTGATGTTGAAGTTGAATTACTAATGTTAGCAATTACTGATCACATTTTTAATAAAAACCCAAATCACAACAATTAAAAACAAAAGATAAAAAAAATTGTCTGTCAAGAAAGTGTTTTTACATTTCCTTTTTGCGCTGCGTAAATTATTTACCGTTATCGGTTTGCTTTTTTTTTCTATGAATTGTACACATTTGTGTCGCAAGCCGATCAAAACTAACATTTTGGTTACTCTTTCCTCATTGAACGCAGCACTTTATATATAATTATAGCAAATTTAAAATGCCTGGTAGTAGAACTTAATTTGATGTGATTCAATTAGTCTATTATAATCACTTCCTAGGAAAAAGTGTTAAAGACTTGTCTGAAATGTTTTCCTTATCCAGACAAACAATATACAACAAAATATCAGAGAGGGCGGAGCGTATTTTGCTAAGGATTGATTTCGACGAGGACCCTTGCATTGTCGAAAGCCGTTAAAAGCACTGGAAAATCGCAATATTATCCCAAAGTTAAGTTTGGCAAACTTTCGTTCATGGTGTGGAGATGCATATCTAGCAAAGGAGTTGGAGATTTAGTCTTTGTAGAGAACACAATGGATGCACAACAATATTTAAATATTTAACAGTGCAATTTGAAAAATAGTGCCAAAAAATTTGGATTCTATAGTTCAGAGAAACCAACATTCAAATTCTACCAAGAAAATGACCCAAAACATAAGGCGCATATGGTGAGGATGTGGTTTCTCTTCAACTGCCGCAAAGTTTTCGATGCGCCAGCTCAGAGTCCAGACTTGAGCCCAATCGAAAACTTATGGGTCGATTTGAAAAAAAAAGTTGCCAAACGGCATCCAAAGGGTCGAGCATAGCTTAAATATGTAATATTAGAAGAATGGAACAAAATACCTAGCGATTACGACATCCAAAATCTGATTTTTCCATAAAACGAAGACTACAAGCCGTGATTAGTGCCAAAGGAGGTCATACGAAGTATTAAATAACTAAGTGTTACTTTTATTTTATTTTTATTATTTATAAATCTTTTGTAAAAAGACTTTCTTGACATAAAATTGTTTGACATTATTTCTTTTATGCTTTGAATTTTTTTTGTTTTATGCTGAAAATGTACTAATTTTGTTTCGATTCGATAGTCAATAAGATATATAAATAAAATGAATTAAAAAATTTATACAAAACAATGAATCAATAATATTTTTTTAAAAAAAATAATCTAAATGAAAATTTTTTGGTATGTCAAAACACTTTCTTGACATACTGTACATATAGTCTGATACAAGTAAGAAGAGAATATTATAATGATGGTAACAGTAACACGAACAAACGCTATGTATACCTATTGAAATCAATAAAATTGCCTTCGGTAACAGCTTTGTAGGTTAATGATTATACTGATGCAGACCTTTAGTTTTCACATATAATTTCATTATAATCGATAACGTAGTTTCCTTGTAAGGACGTTCGATGTTCCAATACTGAACATTTTGAAGATAATGAAAGATAACTGGTTACTTACGTTACCAAATTTCATCAAAATTGACTTATGTTTCTGAAATAAATATTTAATGTTGCATTTTAGTAGTCGTTTATTTGGTGAAAATATTCGAAAAAAGCTTATGATCCTTAAAAGCAGGAATTCGAGACCGTAAAGAAATTGATTAAACTTTTTAGCACAAATAACGCTTTTGACTCAGCTTTATGGACCCTAGATTTATTTAATCTGTATCCACAGTATTCAATCTCGTTTTTAAGAAATTTGGTTTTACTTAAATTTAGATAAGGTTAGGTAGAAGTGGCAGTCAGTTACAAAACCGACTCACTTAGACCAAATGTGATCCATTGTGATACCACAGGGTATCTGACTATACCCTCTCGTTGAACCAACCAGATTTCGCAATAAAACTAAATAGCTGAACTATATTAGCATGTCTAAGGTCATCAAATCAAAACAAACCAAGTGTTTTTTGGCGTTTTGTAGCAAGTGCGGGGCAGGAGCGGAGAAAGTGTTTAATGTTTTCCTCTTCTTCCACATCTCCACAATTTCTGCAGAGGTCAAAGGACCTAACACCTAATCACTCCGCATGTCTGCCGATGAGGCAGTGGCCAGTTATGACTGCAACAACTGACGAGGCACTATGTCTAGTACGGGAAATCAGCTCTGACGAACGTTTAGCATCCCATTTTGGGCCAGATATGCCTTGTTATATTGCAAGTTGGCCCTTGAGTCCAGCTTTTGTTAGCATTTTCGGCTATATCTCTGTCTGTGCCATATACTCTAAGGTATGTTAATGATTCTTCGTACCCATGGTACACTAAAGATTTGAAGAAAATACGTAACGGCCGCAATAGGGCATGGAATAAATATGTTTGTAGTCAGGACCGCATTGACATGGAGGCTTATCTGCGCCTTTTTCAGGAATTTAGGCTTAAGTCAGACTCAGCTTATTCTGAATATTTAACTAAAACGAAGCTCATGGATTATTTGCTAATTTGTACAAAAAATCTTTTTCAACTGAATCGTTTAGCCCTGATGTCAACTACTTTGAGTATATGAATACTGATCCTCAGGTTCCATTTGGTGCAATATCATTTTTTTTTTTTTTTTTTTTTAATTATTTATTTATTACTCATACAAATTAATTCCTAATTAATATAAAGCCTCGGCGCCGAATAGGCATAAATGAGGCAAGCTGGCAGTTTATCAACATGTACATAATAGATAAATAATACTTTATTAGTTATTTACATTAAAATCTTATTTGTGGTGAAAATGTAAGAAAAAGAAAAAATTTAAATTCACAATTACAAAAGAAACGATTCAAAATTTTGTAGTAAGTGCTCCTTAATATGGGTTTTAAAGTGAGATATCCTACTTTGATTTTTTAAAAAAGCTGGTAGTTGGTTAAACTCAACAATACCTAAATATTCAATTCGTTGTTTGCTGGTCTCCAACCAGCAAACAACACCTCGGTACTCTTAAATTATGCTGGTTTCTTGTATTGAACACCGACTGATTTTGTGAAAAGTTAATAGTATGATAACCGATACTATTCAGGGACTTATATATATACACTAATACATGGTACTTGTGTAGCAAACGGATTGGCATTATTGGACTGCAAATATGATTATAAAGTGAAAACGTTGAGTATGCAATTGGCAGATTATAAACTACTTTAAGAGCTTTATTCTGCAAGCTTTGAAGCGATTTTAGTACATTCGTATTTTTATAACCATAAATCATAACCATATAATTCAGGTGGCTCTGTACCAAAGCATAATAAATTAATAGTTTCGTGTGATTGGTTAGTTTGTTTTTCATTTTATATAAAATACCAACTGCAGGGGCTATTTTTCTTTTGACTTCACCAATGTGTAAGTCCCAAGCGAGATTGCTTTGTAAGGTTATGCCCAAGTATTTCACACAATTGGTTTCCAACATTAAATTTCCATCAACAAAGATGCTAAAATTGTTATTTGTGGCATTAGAGTATGGCCTAAAATGTACCATTTTAGTTTTGTTTGCGTTCAAGACAAGTTTATTTATTCTGGCAAATTCAAAAAATAAAGAAACATCTCGTTCCATATTAGATTTTAAAACCAAATCGAATTTGTAAGGATAAAATATGCTCACGTCGTCAGCAAATAGGTACACACGGCCGGTTAGATTTAGATTAGACAAGTCATTCAAGTATAAGGAAAATAGTAGTGGTCCCAAACAGCTACCTTGTGGAACGCCGCATTTAACTTCCACAATATTGCTTTTTACGCCATTTACCTCTACATACTGCTTACGATTTTTTTAGTAACTTTCAAACAACATAAGCTCTCTTCCCATGACACCATACAATTTCAATTTTTGCAACATTATATTATGATCAACTAGGTCGAAAGCTTTCGAAAAGTCAAGGAATAAACCTGCAACTCCCTTGAAACCCTTATCTAAGCCATCGCAGATATAATTTACTACATTTACAACCGCCTCTTCGGTGCCACAACCTTTTTTAAAACCATACTGATACTTATAAGCAAAATTGCTGTTCTCAATATACGGTGCGATTCTTTGATGAATATATTTTTCAAATATCTTATCGATAAGAGATAGTAGTGCAACTGGACGAAAGCAATTTACTGTAGAAGCTCTTAAAGTTTTAGGAATTGGAACAACTTTACTGACTTTGAGACAATCGGGATACATTCCCGTAGCAATAATTTTGTTAAATAGAGTCACTAAGACTAGTTTTACAATTTCTTTACTCATAACAATTAACTTTGGTGAAACGTTATCGAATCCGGGAGACTTTTTCAAGTTTAAATTGCTTATGATTTCATCCATATCACTTAAAGTGACAGGGTCAAGAGTGAAACGGCAAGAACTTTGACACAAGGTACCGAGAAGGTTACAGTGATCACCGGAAAATGTAGGTATATGTTGCCTCATATTGCTAACGGATCCTAAGAAATATTCATTAAAAAGATTATCTTTAACATTTTCATCTAAAATTCTTATACCTTCAGAAGACTGAATATCATACTCTTTTTTAGATACGCGTCCGAGACAACTATTTATAAAATTCCAGCACTTTTTTGGGTCACCGTCAAATTTTTTCAAATTCTCGCAATAGTAATTGTCTCTCGATGACTTGCAAGCAATTTTAATAACTTTACTAATTCGCTTCAGCAAACTTTCACATTTACTGTCTTTATTTTTACGTCTTTTTATCAGTAATTTCCGTTTTAGCATAATTACACGGAAAAAACACCAACTCGAAATTATTGTAAATATTAATGAAAATTTAAGAAAAATTGGTAGGTAATTTAGTAATTTAAAAACGGTTCGAATGTCTATTAAAAATTACTAAGCGTAATATAAAAATTGCATCAAGCAGGCATTAATTTTTCGAATGCAAGTTTTTAATTTTTACAAAGTAGATTTTAAAATTTCTGCAATAATTTATTATATTTTAAAAGGACTGTACTATTTTTTAAAAAGTACATTATAAAGTTTTTATGATGAAATAATAATAACTGAAATTTATTTTTAAATTTTTTGGTGTGTTGAACAAAATTAGGGCAGCCAGCGAGTTTCCGTTGCCGCTTTCCCGACCCCGTCCCAATTCTGTTCAACACATTACTTCAAAGCCAATTAGTAAGAGTTTGGCAAGCCTTATATATTTATTTTTTTGCATGAACATGTTGAGAACTCAAACAGAGTACAAATTAAACACAAAAGAGAAATAAAATTCAATATAATAAAAATTAATAATCTTGAAATAATTTTTCTATAACTACTTTTTAAAAATTATAAAGCGGGAATCATATATTACAATATGAAATATATAAAAATTCTAATGTGGCAATTTATTAAAATTTAATAAATTCTTTGTAAAATTTCAAAGTTTTTAGGTGATAATTAAAATGAAGAAAATAATTTTTAATATGCACTTATTAAAAAATGTAAAATGAAAATATTTACAAACTAGAATAGAATTTTTAATAAGGATTTTTTATTTATTACTATAAAAAAGTAATATTTGTTTTCAGATTTTAATTTTTATAATCTCCTATTAATTTTTAATAAAATTTGAGTTGGTGTTTTTTCCATGTAGAGCTTGCAGATTTTTGTTAATCCACGGCGATATTTCAAACCTCAGCTGTGATCTACTTTTACTACTTATAGTCGAATGACTGATGGTATCAGTTAAACAGCATATGAGCTTTTCTGCTAAGCTTGAGGAGTTTCCAGAAGTTTCTATTTCTGGCAATTTGCAACGCAAATAATCCATAGCCTTTCCATAATCGACATGAGTCTTTGCTTTTTCAATAAATCGGTTAGTAACAAAATCACTACTTAATTTGCAGCTTATTATATTATGGTCTGTAAGCTTGCACTCTACAGAGTCAACAAAAATGTTATCAAAGACATTACTGAATACTTGATCAATGCAAGTGACAATCGTAATTTTGAAATAATTCAGACAAATCGGGAAATTGACAACTTTGAAACAAATCGAATGACAGGAACCGTGCGTACTCATAGCCATAAACCTTTCCATAATGGTAAGAAATGTTCTAGTAGAACATTTTTGAGAACGATAGAACGACACTATCCTTAACGATTTGCTCTCAATTTGAAAATTATCTAACTTGATAGAAACCAAGTCAACAAAACTCTCACTTATACACATTTCCACTGAAAACTTTAATTTACTGCTCACATACAGCGAAGTGCCACCATATCCGTCGCTTCTACAGCAATGTAGAGTTGGGTTAAATTCTCATCAAACCACGTCTCTTGAATAGCTATTATATCTGGTAGTTTTGGCATACTTGCAATAAGGGATTTAAACTTATTAAATTTATCAATTGATGAAACGCTTCTAATGTTTACACTAATAATATTTAAGAAAGGGCACTTTAGATTGAAAATGTAATCAATAAACCTAGAAAAATTACAAAAATATTGATTTTTAATCATGAGATCAGATAGAGATGATTTAAAAGGACTTAAATAATACAAGAAATAAAACCTAGTTTATGGAGAAACATACTCTAAATGATCATCATCCTCATCAGCGGTAGTTCTCTCATTATCTTGTGCAGCATTGTTATTATTTCTTAGCATCGATCTACGTTTTGAGGGCCTATGACTTGTTGTTGCATATAATAAGATTTCGTCCACTTATAACCAACATTCTTCAGTGATTTTGCATACTTTAAAAGACTAAGAGTTTCTCTACTTAGGAACTCATTAATAAAAACTGCACGCGTAGAATCGGTTTGCTTCAATTTTGGTTTAGCAGTCATTAGTTTCTCTTTGCACAATTTTGAAGTGAATTTTACAACTACAGTTTTCTTTCCATCTGCGCGATCTTTATTCTTGTTGACAATAAAGTATGCGTCTTCAATACTTTGCGGCTCTATATCGACACCAACACTTTTTGATAATTGCACAACATTATCCGCTGCCGTGGTTTTATCTACCTTCAGCCCACTAATGATGCAATTCATTTTAACCCGATCATCATTCAGCAACCTAACCGATGATTTAAGGTTTTTAATTTCTGTTCTCAGAATTCTGTTTTCATCTTCCATTTGACGTAATTTTTTTTTGTTTTCAGCAACACCTTTCAAAATATCGTCATATTGTTTTGACATAAACTGAATTGTCTCTTGTATATCAGACAGCTGGTCCAACTTATTGAGTTTTGTTTTGATTGCTTGCAGCTCTCTTTTCACTTCCCCGTCACCACCATCACATAAAAACTTCGCTCTCATTGCTAATATAGTACTCAAATTGGCGCTTGTCTAGCTTTGTACATTGTGAGTGAAACTTTTTGGCGCATTTATCGCACTCAATAGAATCTTCTTCTTCTTTTATTTGCAGTTTGCACTGTTCACAAATCGATTTCTTATTTTTATTTGTTTTTCGACTTGCACCTGCCATTCTTCACGATGTTTTGGTTCTCCTTACTTTGCTTTATTTATTACAAGGTTTTTTTTTCACAAACAGATGTTTTAATCATCAAAAAATAATTTTTTAAAAATATTATGCTTTAACACTGTCAAAAAATTAACTTTTTTCCATAGGGTTGCCAACTTTTATTTACCGCTGAACTTATTGTAAAATATATTGCATCCCTTGATGATGACTTTGGTTCTGGACCTGATGGTATTCCAGCCACAGTTTTAATTAATTGTAGTCTTATCCTGAGTCAGCCACTCAGTTTCCTTTTTAATAAATCTATTAATGACGGCTATTTTCCTAAATTTTGGAAGGAATCTTTTATAAGTCCTATTTTTAAAAAAGGATTAAAAAATTATATTTCTAATTACTGGCCTATAGCCAAGTTATCATCGATACCGAAGCTTTTTGAGCGAATTATTTATGACCAAGTTAAGGTGTGCTTTAATGAAGTCATAACAACTCGTCAGCATGGTTTTGTTAATGGCAGATCTACAGTTTCTAACCTTCTTGATTTTACGTCTTTTGTTTTAAGTTCAATTGATTGTGGGTTGCAAGTAGACTGTATCTACATTAAAGAAACTAGGATTTCCTTTAAATTTTGTCAGACTGATTGAATCTTATTTATTTGATCGTTCTTACCGAATAAGATTTCGAGGGGTGTTATTACCTTTTACAGCGTTTTCAGGTGTTTCGCAAGGAAGTCACCTGGGACCGCTTCTGTTTATTTTGGCTATCAATGATGTTACTCATGTAATCAAAAACTCTCATCTGCTTATATATGCTGATGATATGAAAACTTACAGGACTGTGAAGGTGGATAATGACAACTTTGCCCTTCAGTCTGACCTGAAATCATTTGAAGTTTGGTGTTCTAAAAATAGCTTACATTTAAATCCTGATAAATGCCAAACTATGATCTTCTCTAGAAAGAAAAGTAATTTGGAATTTGATTATACAATTAATGATCTGAAAATCTGTCGTGTCGATATAGTCAAAGACCTTGGTATACATGTCGATGCAAAGTTGACGTTTAATGAACGTATTAATATAATCTGTAAGAAGGCTTCGTCATTACTTGGATTTATAAAGCGGTGGGCAAAAGAATTGAATAGCCCGTTGGTAACAGTAACTTTATATAATACAATTGTGCGTTCTCACTTAGAGTATGCTAGCCAAGTATGGTCTCCTTATTACAATATACATATAGATAGAGTAGAACGAGTCCAAAAAAATTTTGTTCGGTTTGCTCTCAAGGGCTTAAATTGGAATGACCTCTGAAACCTTCCTCCTTATGAGGATCGTTTAAAGTTATTACGTATGCAGTCTTTGAGTACCCGTAGAAATATTGCGGGTATACTTTATTTGCATCAGCTTGTAACTGGGTCACTTGTGGCGCCAGAGCTTCTGAAATATATTCATTTTAACAGTAATCGTAGGAGTAATCGTAACTCATATCAGATATTTTACCAACCAGTAAGTAGAACTAATTATATGACTACAGCTCCTTTTAATCGCATGACTACTCTCATTAGTAATTGCGATATATATAATATTAGCTTGTCAAAAGGTCAACTCAAGCTTAGATTGAAAAATAACTATAGTTAATTTTGTAGCTTAATGGTTGTTGGTCTTTATGTTTGTATTGTCCGAGCCCCACCGCATGATGGGTAAATTTTTTCTAACATTTATGCCTTAGATCATGTAAATAAATCCAATTTACCGAATTTATTTACTTTTACTTAAATCGATGATTATCGCTTCTTCCTTCATGTTTGAGGTTCTGTATTCCATAATTTTTATATGCGTTTATTTTTCACAAATACTTCCACCATCCTTTTCGCCAATCTGTTGTGACTTGGGGCTTGTTTAGGTTTCAATTAAAAGCCTTTTGAATTTTCATAACACAGACGGACAAGCCTTTTAACCCAAACCATACATTTCCGAAGGCTTTTGGCACTCTAAGTTCAAATTCGAGCTCCTGACCTTAAAGTATAAAATCAGTTTTCTGCTATTTTGGAGGTTATGGTACACCTTGAATTGATTTTTTCATCTACACAGAATGGCTTAAATTAAATTTGGTAAAAGCCCCAACTCTGGAAAACTGATTATTCTTAATTGAGAGCATTATATGAAATATTATGCAGAAGTTTTTTTTAAGTTCATGCACGCAAAAACGAATTCCGTATTTTATTACAAACATAGGAAATATAAAGAAGATTTAATCATTTTTTGTTTTATTTTACACTTAACAGAAATGAACCGTCATCATATGGCGCTGTTTGTACGCAACTGTCGACTCATACTGTTGCTACGTAAAAATTTCAATGAAGGAGATTTGAACATATTTAGCCCCGCCGAATGGCGCTGGAAAATACCTCAAGTATGCGATAACGAATGGCATCACTATGTCCTCAATGTCGACCAGGCCGCTAAGATTGAACTTTATATTGACGGTGTGCGTTTCCGGAGTTCTGTAGAAGATCGTCACAGCAATCCGGAAGTAATTGACGATTGGCCGCTACATGCGGCGCACGGCATCAATACAACGCTCGCGGTAGGCGCTTGTTATCAAAGCTCAGAGAATCGTCTTAAGCATGGCTTTAGCGGCGATATAAGCGAAATAAAGATATCACTTAACAATATGTTATCTTCGAAAGATGTTAAGTGTGGTACAAATTGTGCTGAGCATTTGCTGCCGCCGCCAGAAAAACTCTTGGAAGCTGATTCGCAAGTTCAAACGAATGCACAATTAAACGAAATTTATATTGAGGGACAAAATAAACAAAATGTTGAGCAACTGCTGCAAAAGATACAATATATTAATACAAAGCAGTTGCCGACTATTGGACGTCGTAACATTGAAGTGCGCACCACAATGATGTGCATTAATCAAAGCGCAGTGCGGCTACCAACAGTTGAAACCTACATTATGGTCATAGAGCCAAGCTCTTTAGGTGAGGGGGGTAGCATCGTGGAAGGAAAGGATTATCAGCTGAAGACTAACAGTGAACACACAGTCACAGCGTCAGCAATAACAGATGATGTCACCAAGCTTAGCAGCAGCAGCAATGTCGCTAATATGTTGCAACAAAATCGCAGAACGGATAACCAGAAGAAGGCTAAAATAGTCATAGCAGGTAAAGTTTGTGCGAAAGTCTATATATATTCTGAAAAACTTATTGCCAGCGTAAAAACGTGAACAATTTCTTTTCTCTACAATTAAGTTGCATTCTCTTAATTTTGTGTTAAAAATAAAAGAGCTTAGCTATTACAGCTATTGGCCTTCTTAGCAATTAAATTTGATGCATCTTGCAGTTGCTTAAAATCGTTGATATCATCATCATTGTTACTCATTTTTGATTTATCCCCTTGAGCAACAAGCTTTCTGTAACGTTTTTGAAAGTTTTCTGAAATGGAAATGAAAGATTTGTGAAACTTAACTAATACTAATAAATTACGCTCGTGCCATCTAATATCATTTAATGAGTAGGAGGTTAATTTATTGAGGAATAAATTATATAAAATTTACTTTAAAATAATACCTTTTTATTTAAAATTTGTATCTTTAACCCTTACTGACCCTATTTCAAAGTGTAGTTTGACTTAAGCGGTTCGAAACAGGATAAGCAAATTTAAAAAATTGATTTAAAATTTTTATCTTTAACCCTGGCTTTATGCCCGCAATAAAAATTATGTCATTTCTTGCTCATATTACGAATTCACAGTAAAATTTTAAGCGAAAAAAAGAGTGGGGATTTTGTGAAAATCAGCTTTGTTTTTTTTTTCATAAAAAGTACTATAACTGCGGCAATTTTCAACTATTTTCAAAATTTTTCTAAGATTCTGACAGAGAATAAGAAGTTCTATTATAATCAAAAGATAAAAATTAATTATTTCAATTTGGTTGGAAATGCCACTTTTTTGAAAACATTTTTAGCGGTTTTTAAATTTTTTATACCAAAACTTAAAAAACTCATAACTTCGTTTTTTTAATAAAATCGGGGATATATATGTATATAATCGCCAACCAATTCCGAGATTTGAAGTTAGTCCGACTGCATGGTTTGAAATGGATTTGGTCTATTTAAAATTTTTATCTTTAACCCTTACTTACTCTATTTCAAAATGAAGTTTGATTTAAGTAAAAATCACATGCAACGTCCCCCCAATCTTTTCGAAACAGAATAAAAAAATTTATTTAAAATTTTTATCCATAACCCATACTTACCCTATTTCAAAGTGTAATTTGAGCGAAAATCAAATGCGAAGCCCGCCCAATCGCACAGTGTTGCGACTAGAGCAAGCTAGCTGGACAAAATTATTTTTTTGCGTTTTTGTATTTGTTGGATCAAACCAAAAAAAAAAATTGTATGGGAGGCGTGGTCGCAAACGACCCCCTGGGCCAGTACGGGTCAAATTTATGAACGCGAAAACTATCCGGCCAATTTTGATGAAATTTTTACAGTATCTTAGTATCGATCAAGGGGGTGCAAAATTGTGCAAAAAGATATTACTTTCAGAAGAAGCAGTGAAAGAATACCTTTCATTATAAAAAATAAAATGGCTGAATACACGTGAATACAAATATTTTCTACTCTCCCAAAGTTAGGAAACTAAATTTATTATTTAACTCTATTAAGACTTCTATTTGTTGATGTTTTCAATCAAAAACTATAATATTATTTTTCACTTTTTATATTAATTGCATTAGTACTTACCTTCAACTTTGAAGTTCATTAAAAAAATTTTTTCTTTAATATTGACAAATAGCAAAATAAATATTTTTCCATGACTACTGAATCAAAAGTTTTCAGAAATTAAAAATAGAACAAAACAACTTCTCTCTCTTCAACCGTCTGAAACTGTAAATTTACTTGCAGAAAACAAAAATATTTGTTGGTTTCCAAGCTTTTAGAGTATTTGTTGTAAAACTATACCGTTATTTTCTTTAAACGAGAGATTCACTTTTGTCCAGCTAGCATACACTAGACGCAACACTGTGAATCGGTTCGAAATAAAACAAAAAAATTAAAAAATTTATTTATTTAAAATTTTTATCTTTAACCCTATTTCAATGTGAAATTTAACTCAACCGAAAATCAAATTCGACGCCCTCCCAATCGGTTCGAAACAGGATAAGCAAATTTTAAAAATTTATTTAAAATTTGTATCTTTAACCCTTACTGACCCTACTTCAATGTGAAATTTTGCCTTAGACACCAGTTTGTTCATTATTTTTGTATTAATACGCTTAGAAAAGAAAAAATTAGTAACAATTAACATATTGAATTAAAGGCAATTAATTGGGCTCTCTAAATACCGTAAAAAAATTACAAGCTATTAACACAATTTTTAGAGGAAATAACGGTTATTTGAAAACAAATGTTAAAAAATTTTTGAAAACACCCATATCACAAAATATATGGAACTAATTTCAAATTTTTATTCACCAATCAGTAGTGCTTCACCAAGACGAGAACGATACGATAATTCAAAAATTATCGTATCGTTCTCGTAGTGGAGCTTATCGTCTCTTACTCGTTCTCGTTCTATAATTTTTTGACCTGTATCGTTATCGTATCGTTCTCGTCTAGTTATCTCCGATATTTCTCGGTTAATATCGTTTACATTTATACACTTAATACTAGCTGGACCAGTGGCTTTACCTGCGCACTACCCGGTTTTCCACCCCTCTTACACTTTACGCAGTCCTTTCTGCAGATAATTGGGTCCATGGATCGAATTTCTAAAATCGGTATAATAAGTACCAAGAATAAAGGGTTTGCTTGTATTGAAGAAGGAAAGACCCATTATCCAACGCCGTAAAAGTGGCTCTATCGCTGTCAAGAGTAAACAAAACAGAAAAAAACAAAACAAGAATAAAACATGCTTGATTTTACATTTAGGTAACTCTAAAAATGAAGTCGAAGAAGTATTATTTGAAGTATTATTTGCTACCACGGTCAAATGTGATGTGAATCCTCAAATTTTGTTTTGATTTTGTTTTTATATTTTTACGAACTTTTTTGTTCGTTTTCAGAAAAAAAAAATATTAACGTCGGTGTATGCACATACATGTGTTTATTAAAAATATAGTGCAAATTACGCAAACGTGTATGGTATGTATATGCGTGTTCAACGTTCTAAATGGTTATCGGACGATAATCAAGTGTTTATCGTACGATAAACACTACATTATCGCCGAGTACGAGATATCGGTCAGACCTTTTTCGTTCTCGGCCTCGGTCCTACGAGAAATAATTTTTTTAATATCGTCTCGTTATCGTTCTCGTTCTCGGTCCCGATAACGAGAACGATATTTATCGGCTCTCGGTGAAGCACTACCAATCAGTAAGGTCAGTAAGGGTTAAAGATAAAAATTTGAAAAAAACTCATAGATTTTTGAAAAAATTCCTAAAAATTTTTTATCCTAGTTCTAACCAATTGAGTGGGCGTCCCCAAATTTTTTTTGTTAAGGACCACCCTAATATATATTGATTACTTCTAAATTCTAAGTGTCAGTTTAAGGGTAAAAACAATTTTTTTTTACATATTTCAAGGTAACGCCAACAATCTGGTTTCCTATCCAGAAATCAAACAGGGTGTTCACATCTTAGGCAACATAAATATAAGCATCGTTGCTGGCAGCGAACTTGTGCCAAATTTGCAAAATCTCGACTCGTGCAGTGTGATTGTATTCCCGTCACTAAATCCTGATCACGAAGATATTCAGGTTGATGGCGATGAATCACTCTCTTCAACCTTGGACATTAAGACCAATATTAATAAAGACGGTGTGGAAATGATTGGATATGATACAACTGCAAATTTTTTAGATGTTCTCAGGGCATTGGTGTATAGCAATAAAAAACCAGCATACTATTTAAATCGTGTTTTCAAGCTATCTTGTTCGCAGCTTAACTCTCAATTTAAAAGTGCTGAATTTACGCTCACCTTGACGGTGTTGCATCCAAAACAGGCGCTAACGCAGAGTACATCGGCACCGCCGGTCGTTGCCAATGTACAACAGTATGGTGGAGTAGGTGGTCCCGGAGCACCAGTACCAGCATTATCAGGTATTATGCAAAAATGTTTTCTTTATTATATGGATTTGATTGCATTATTTTCGCCTCTTGTTTTTTAGATGGTAATATGTACGCTCATGCTATGACGCATTTGCATGATGTCCAAGAACCAAAATCAAGATTGCATTCAATTGTGCATAAAGGTAAGCACTAAATTATGTCGCTAATCTATAAATAGTACTAACTAGCCCGGCAGACGTTGTCCTGCCTTTTCCTTTGCCTCTTAATATAAAAGATAAAAGAGTAAATGGCCCTAAATAAATGTTTTACAGCTTAAGCTGTGCCACTTAATATAAAAGCCATGTGGTGTAAATTCCATGAGAATCTATTAAACGGTCTTCGAGAAATTGATATTTTAAAAATATTTTTGTATGAGGGCCACCTAAAATATGCACTTAATCGAAATAACAACAATTCTATGACCTCTAATAGACCAAATTACTGACATAAACTAAATTTCATAAAAATTGGTTGAATAGTTCCAGAGTTTGTCCGCGAAACAAGATTTTTATATCTCCTATTATATTAAACGAGCAATAATTGTATGTAAATATATATGTTACCGCTCAAACTAGTTTTTAGGATAAACTAGTTTTTCCTAGGCCAAACTAGTTTATCCGATGCGTGTTAGGATAAACTAGTTTATCCGATGCGTGTTAGGATAAACTAGTTTAACCTAGGACGAACTAGTTTGTCCTGATAAAAAAATTTTCCATTTCAGGGCAAACTAATTTGGCCTAGGATTAACTAGTATTTTCTAAATCAAATGTTTTGAGGGTAATTATGTACTTTTTGACCCATTTTCACAGGAAGTGGGGGTTGCGGGGGTAGTTCACAAGGGGTACTCTGAGCATAATTCCGTTGGATTTAGCCGGTGGTCACCCCTTGAAAAATTTTTATGATATGTATGTCCAACACCTAGTTTGCTAGCCACAGTAATTTTACATAAGAGTAGGTGTAAGTGGGATTTAAAACTCCCAAAAATCCAACACCGGCTTCGCGGCGGCCTTCGGCCGCGGATCAGTCTAGGAATTAGCCGTCGGCAACTCCTTTAAAAAAATTATGGAGCGTTAAAATTTCTGGTAAAATTCGATGACTCAGACCGCCCACTTACCCCTACTCTTATGTAAAATTACTGTGACTAGCAAACCGACGGCTAAATCCAACGGAAATATGTTCAGAGTAACCCTTGTGAACTACCCCCGCAACCCCCACCCCCTGTGACAATGAGTCAAAAAGTACATAATTACCCTCAAAACATTTGATTTAGAAAAAACTAGTTAATCCTAGGCCAAACTAGTTTGTCCTGAAATGGTAAATTTTTTTATCAGGACAAACTAGTTCGTCCTAGGTTAAACTAGTTTACCCTAACACGCATTGGATAAACTAGTTTGGCCTAGGAAAAACTAGTTTATCCTAAAAACTAGTTTGGCCGGTAACATATATAAATATTTAGGTATATGGCAGAGCCTTATTTCGAAAACGGCTGCAGCGATTTTGATAAAATTTGGGGATTTGGTGCATATGTAAACAAAATTAAGATCGAGGTAGGTTTAAAGTTCTTGAAGACTATAACAGGGGCGTGGCACAGTCCTAAACTTAAATTTATATAACGTCATATCTCGCAAGCCATTCAAGATATTGTCATGAAATTTGGTACATAGATGCAGATCATAAATATCTTCAATTTTGCTAAAAGTGGGCGAAGTCAGGAAACTGGGCGTGGCACTTTTCAATAATTGAAAATTTAGATTCAATATTACTCGAAAACGGAGAATTAACAATGCAGCCGATATGAAATTTAGCATGGTAGGTAAACTTACTATAAGGTATTTTTTAACCAAAAATGGGGCAATAGTACATGTGGGCGTGGCACCTCCCATACAAGCAAAAAACGTTAAATGTTATATTTAGTGTGCTATTAGAGTAATCTTCTTAAAATTTGGTGAGAAGGTGTCAGTTACTATAAGCTTTGAAATTAAATGGACTTCGACGGGATTGCTTCAGTGGGCGTGGCACCTCCCATACAAACAAAAACCGTTAAAGGTTATATTAAGTGTACTATGTGAGTAATCTTAATAAAATTTGGTACAGAGATGTCGGTTACCATAAATTTTTAAGTTTGTGGGCGTGGCACCTCCCATATATACGAAAACGTTGAGTGTTATATTTAGTGTACTATGGGAGGTATTTTCTTTAAGTTTGGCGTAGAGATGTCGATTACTATAAGCCTTGAAATTGTATGAATTTCAACGGGATTGCGTGAGTGGGCGTGGCACCTCCCATATTTACGAATAACGTTAAATGTTATATTTATTTATTTAGTGTACTATGGGAATAATTTTTTTTAAATTTTTTGTTCCAATAGACTTTTAATTACAGTGGTGTAGTGTTAATATTGTAGTGGTCATTTTTGATATTTGACCACTTAGTGCGTCCTGAACGATTTGCGGAATTTGTTGCTGTAAGGACATTTTCCTTGTCCTTTGGAGTATCCCGAAGGTGGTCACTCCATAAGTGACCACTTATCGAGGCGGTTCACTCCGAGTCACGTTGGGTCACTTGGAGTCACCGAGGTGAGTGAAAATCGCGATTTTGTGGTTTGCGTGCGATTTTTGTAGAATTGCACTATAACACCTATAGGTCACGTAATCCAAAGAACCAGGAAAATATCTATACAGCAACAAATTTCGCAAATCGTTCAGGACACACAAAGTGGTTAAATATTAAAAATGACCACTCCAATAGTAGCAGTACACCACTGTAGTTAAAAGTCTATTGGGACAACAAAAACTTGTCGCGAAAATAGGACAACAAAAGTGCTTTTCATTCGAACATTTGGCAAAATTTAATTAGTAAGAGTGGTTCTTCGCATTGTAGCAAACAATTTATTTACATACTACCATACAGATGGTAAAGTTTTTCCAAGCGAAATGTAATGAACAAGTACCTATAAAACTAAAAATTATAAATAAAGCCAGGTTTTACAGTTAATAAAATATTTTGATTTAAATTTATGACCGATCAGTGGTCGGTCTCCAGGTACTGTATATTAAGATAGAACATGCGTGATGTTAATGTTATGGTGAAAAACTTTGAAAAGATCGTAAAATGTTGGAAAACTGTTGAAAAGTTTTGAAAAAATCAAACATATTTTGATTAAGTCGAAAACATATTGAAGAAGCTTAAAAATATTAAAAAAAGTCGAAAAACGTTGATTAAAAAGTCGAAAAACTTTGATTTGTCGAAAATGTTTAAAAATTCGGAAAATGTTTAATAAGTTGAAAAATGTTTGATAATGTGTTGAAACTGCCGAATAATATTGAAAAAGTCAAAAAATGTTGAAAAATTTGAAGTTTAATTGATAAGGTCTAAAAAACGTTGAAAAGGTCGAAAAATATTGTAAAATCGAAAAACTGTTAAAAAATTTAAAAAAACGAGCCCTGTTTTTGGTGTCGTTTAAACCGAATATGAGAATAAAAAAATTTTAACTACACACCCTTCTGGGAGTGTATTCTCTAGCGTCACTTTAGCACCCTATACACCCCTTTATGGGGGTTGAAGAGCCAATTTTCATAAAACGTCGAGTGGGGTGTGTAATCCTACTCGACTTTGTATAAAAATATTGGTCAGTCAGTTCCGTACTATTGCGACTAGGAGAAAAAATTACGATGCAGGAGAGGGAGACCCCGGTATCAGCGGCTGGTCAGGGTCATCATACGACTGCAGCGCTGAAGTAGTGGGCAACTAGGCTTTATGGAGTGAGTGAATTATAATTCACTCCAGTAGGGGAGGGTGGCCTAAGCTATGATGACATGTCATCTCCCGGAAATAATATAACCTAACCTAGCTTGAGATATCTCGAAAACCAGAGCAAACTAAAGGATTTAAACATTGGATTCGGATTCGACGCATCAAAAACCTTCGGAAAAATGTATGCTGGTTTCTATGTTAGAGGGTCGGCCTAATATTGTCGGCGCAATTGAATTATTTTTTACTGCCGATGAGGCAGTGGCCAGTTATTACTGCAACAATTGACGAGACGCTATGTCTAGTGCGGGAAATCAACTCTGGCGAACACTTAGCATCCCATTTCGGCCAGATCTGCCTAGTTATATTGCAAGTTGACCCTTGAGTCCATCTTTTGTTAGCATTTTTTTACCATTTCTTCTTTAAGCAGTAACTTGCAAGCAATTGCCGTCAATGTTCCTACGCCCTGGCACCCAGATGAGGTGAATGTTAAAATGCTGAGCCATCTCATTTAGAGACGAGCGGCATTGTTGGGCCACTAGTGAGTTTAGGAAGACTGATTCTCGAGATTTGATAGCAGCCTGACTATCTGAATAAATGTTTATATCCTTTCTGGATATAACATTCGTCCTCAGCCATGATGCTACCTCTTCTATCGCTATAACCTCTGCCTGAAAAACGCAGCAATTCTTGTCTTCAGTTCCTTAGAGTAAATACTATAACCCATCTGGCCTCTTCTGGCCGTATTCCCTATTGAATGAGATTACTGGAACAATGTAGTTCAAGTTAGAGGATACAGAACTCAAGCTATGAAGGATAGTTGAGTGTCCTGTTCTACTCTCGGACCAGCAAACAGTTTCCCTGAGTCTAATGGCAGCACAAGCTACCATCCGTTTACCTAGCAGGTTACCCTTACTGACCTTATTTTTTTATTTTATTTCGAACCAATTGAGGAGGCATCCACAAATTTTTTTCCTAAGAACCAGAAACTAAAAGTGGTGTCGAAGGCCAAATTTCACATTGAAATAGGGTCGGTATGGGATAAAGATAAAAATTTGAAAAAATTCCTAAAAGTTTTTTATTCTATTTCGAACCAATTTTTTTTTTAACGACCACCTTAAAGTACATACATATCCAAGCATAGGAAACTGAAATGGGGACAAATTGTAACTGTGTGGGCGTAAGTTCAAGCAATGTTTAACAGTGGCCAAACTCACGCCATGGCTTTGTTAATACCTGTTAGGATACATCCTAATTTCTGCACTGTTTACCACCCGAGAGAATTTAACTTTTCACCTTTTTTTTCAGCTGAGAGTTCACATCCAACAATGCTTATCATACTGGTTTGCGTTTTCTTTGTCATACTTTTGTGTGGAATCTCGATCGCACGACTAAGGAATAGCAATCATAAATACGCTGAACACGATCAACCATGTCAAAAGGTAAGTAGTCAACATATTATTTGATAATAACAATTTCAATAAATTTTGTTTTTGTTCGAACTTTTAGATCGCCGATGAAAGTTTAGTTTGGGATGATTCTGCATTAACAATTACTATAAATCCAATGCAGAATGATGCTGCTTCTGACGACAGCTCGGACTCGGATAATTCTGAATCAGATGAAGAAGAAGGTATGCGTTATTTGCTTTCTCGCCAAGAATTTATAACTAAATAGTAACTATACGGAAATTAGATTAGTTTCCAAAAGTAAATGGAAGTGTTACTGTTGAAAATTGCACTTACATACATACAGTGAGCGACAAAAGTATGTAGACTTGAGTTAAGTACATACAGTGAGCGACAAAAGCCTACATACACCCCCACTTTCTGCTATAACGAGAATTCGAAAACATAATGGAAAAAAGTTATGATGCAATTTTGCTTCAAAACTTTTTTTTAATGATAGAACTAGTTTACAAATTTGGGCTTCATCTCGAGATCTGGTTTCTCATAAAACTTGTACGATGTATTTCGGGGCGTAGATTCCAAAAATGCCAATCATTTTATTTTCTTAAAAATCGTTTTCGAGATATCCCCAAAAAAACCGTTTTTTTCACTTTTTTCATTTATTTGCCCATATCTCCATCAAATTCTTTTCGACTCAAATACAATGTACATACATCATTCTAAAGATATTTTTATCTTCTTTCTAATGATATGCTGTTTGAGTGAATCAAATAATGATGGAGTTACAAGCGATCAAAGTCCAAAATAAGTAACTCTTTTTTGTCTTTTTTAAAAGTCACTAAATTTCAATTGCTCCGTTTGAATACAAAAAAATTAGTTAACATTTTTTTTTAAGATTTAAAATGAAGTACTATTCTTTTACAAATATTTAAAGTGTAATTTTGTGCAAATCGGACATTCCGTATATAGACTATGTAATTAAATTAATTGACTATGTAATTAAATAAGGAACTAATTCGTTATAGGTATATTATTGTCTAATATGTTCAATTGTACCATAAAAAAGATAAATGCAAAAGTGCTATTAAATTTAAGCTTGAAATTTTGAGGACGGTGCATATTTGTCCCTTTTTTATTTTTTAAATTATAACTCAAAAACTATACATTTTGGGTAGATACCAGATTTTTTGTAGGGAATAAAATTTCCTATCAAAATTACACTTTATGAAGTCAAAAAAATTAATTTTTCAACAATTGCAAATTGCAATTTTTATAATTTTTTTCAAAATTTTGAAATCCTCAGCTTTTTTCAATTTTTTTAAGTTTTCTATTTTTTGTAAATTTTTCCGAGAAAAGGAATTTCAGATGATAAGAGAAATTTTGTTGTTAGATTTGGAAAATAAAATTAATCCAGTCCACACTGGTCGGAAATGCTAAAATGTTGGCATAAATTAGACAAACGTAGTCATAGAGTTCTAATTTGGCACATTTAGTATTAATGTCATATATAAGAATGAAACAAAATTTTGGAACGATCTGACCACGCCTACCTTCACCTCCCATATAACTAGGGTTGTCATACGTACTGATTTCATCAGTACATGTACTGATTTTTACTAATTTTCTTTAAAAATACTGATTTTTCGAGATTTTGAAATCAGTACGCAAATCTACTGATTTTTACCAATTTGTACTGATTAGTACTGATTTGCAGTGATTTTTAGATTTTTACATTTCATACTTAATTATTACCAGTAGCGTACCTAAGAGGCTGTAAAGTGATTCTTTTTTTGTAGCAGGAATGTTACGAATATTCGCATCCGCAATTGCGGAGCTTCCGCATAGATTTGGACATCTGCATCCGCAATAATCAATGCGACGAATAGTAGCGATGAGTCGGTGACAGGATTTCGGTACTTTGTTCAATTTTTGAGTGTGCATATTGTGAATCTGAATATACAGTCGGACAAGGGACATATGGTATAGTCAAAAAACCATGCTTATAAACCGAGCTGGCTATGATGTTAGATTCATCAAATGAAGATGAGAGTGAAGAAATACCAGAAAATTATAGTGCTGAAGTTATACTCAAAAAAGAATTAATTGCTTATCGCTATAAAATAAGGGCCTATTTAGATGAAAATCCTCTTAAATGGTGGAGCGTTCATCGAAAAGAGTTTTTAACACCAATAACACGCAGATTTTTATCGACACCACCAGGCAGTGTTCCTAGCGAACTACTGTTTACGAGTCTATGTGCAATAAGCTTGACCCCGAAAGAGCGGCAATTTCACTATTTATTAAATATTGGGTCTATAACTTAATTCGAGCGGTTTGTTAAGAGATGGCGTAACTTGTATTATTCCATCGTTCCATTACCTTAATATGAAGAAAACTGCTGCCGAAGTCATCGTATTTTGGTGGAAGTTTATGGTGAACATGCTCTAGCTGAGCGAAAGTGCCAAAAGTGGTTTGCACGATTTAAAAGTGGTGATTTTGGCTTGGAAGACGATGAACGTCCTGGGCAGCCAAAAAGGTTTGAAATTGAAGAACTGGAAGCATTACTCGATGAAAATTGTTGCCAAACACAAGAAGAGCTCACAGAATCTTTGGGTGTCACTCAAGCAGCCATTTCAAAACGTTTAAAAGCAGCTGGATATTTTCAAAAGCAAGGAAATTGGGTTCCACATGAACTCAAGCCGAGGGACGTCGAAAGGCGGTTTTGCATGTCTGAAATGCTACTGGAACGCCACAAAAGGAAGTCATTTTTGCATCGGATTGCTACTGGTGATGAAAAATGGATCCATTACGACAACTCCAAGCGCAAAAAATCTTATGTGAAATCCGGTCAACCAGCCAAATCAACGGCAAAGCCGAATATCCATGGCGCAAAGGTAATGCTCTGTATTTGGTGGGATCAGAAGGGTGTGCTTTGTTATGAGCTGCTAAAACCGGGTGAAACCATCAATGGAGAACGCTATCGAACACAATTAATCCGTTTGAAGAGAGCAGTAGCCGAAAAACGCCCGGAATATGCGACCAGACACGAGGCAATAATTTTCCATCATGACAACGCTCGGCCCACGTTGACATTCCGGTTAGGAACTATTTGGAAAACAGTGGATGGGAAGTTTTAACCCACCCGCCTTATAGCCCAGACCTTTCCCCTTCTGACTACCATTTGTTCCGGTCGATGCAGAACGCCCTCACTGGAATACGGTTCACATCAGAGCAGGATATCAAAAATTGGCTTGATTCATTCTTGGCTGCCAAGCCGGCGCAGTTCTTTTGGGATGGGATCCACAAATTGCCAGAAAGATGGGAAAAAGTCATTGCTTCAGATGGGCAATACTTTGAATAATACTATTGTACATGTTTTTCTTAAATAAACGTTTAAATTTTGAAAAAAAACCGCACGAATTAAATTATAGACCTATAATGCTCCAATTTTTAACTTTTCGTATTAAATAATAAATATTTAGGAAAATTATTAAAATTTACTTTTTTTATTTAATTTCTGCACCCATAGAATATAGTCCATATATAAAAATTTCTTATAAATTTATAAAAAATCTTAAGATCCGCATACGCATCCGCTGATGTGAGCCTTCAAATATCCGCATATGCACCGGCGGATTTGAAAAAATCGGCATTCGCAACATCCCTGTTTTGTAGCATATTTAATTAAATTAAATTTTGTATTTTGTATGAGTCAAACCTTTTTTTAAGTATTACATAAATGAAAACAGCAAATTGCACAGTATAGGGGCCCCATGAATTTTTCGTAATGTGTAAAATATGTTATTTTGCTAAGGTTTTGTGGAATCCGAAAAATTGTGACCTTTTTTTTTTGTAAATACAAAATTTTGCAATGTAATTTAAGCTGTGATTTTTATATTGACAATGAATGAGGTAAAAAATTTCGTACTGATTTGTACTGATTTTTTGCGTTAAATATACTTGAATATACTGATTTTGTGTCTCAAAAATCTGACAACCCTACATATAACCCAATATTGAGAAACGTAGTTATAGAGTTCTTATTTGGCACACTTAGTAGTAATTTCATATATAAGAATACAACAAAATTTCAGGAAGTTCTGACCACGCCTACCTTAACCGCCCATATAACCTAATATTGAGAAACGTTGTTATGGAGTTATAATTTGTCACATTTAATATTAATGTCATATTTAAGAACAAAAAAAAAATTCAGAAAGATCTGACCACGCCCACCCAATATTGGGAAATGCATCATTTTGTATACAAAGATTGATTTCTCTTAACTTGTAAGTAAAATCATGTGCAAGTGTGCAAGTTTTATACTCCCCTAAAATATATGGCTATATATGGTCAAAATCGGACTACATCTTAAAGTAAATAATTTCAAGAAATTAAAAATTGTTTATTCAAAGACGTTTATAAATGTCATTTAACTATCTTCAACTTCTAATTCAAATGAAAATGGATTTATATATTCTCAATCCGAAACGGATTCGAAGTCTTCCGTAATAAATTTTTTTCTATATCGGACACGAAAGGCGGTGGTTCTAAAGGAGCCAACACGTCTATCTGCAATTTCTTTTTATATTGATTTGACCAGTCTTGATGTTCTTTTTTAAATATCGTTGCAAGTCTATTACATTTTTACAAATACTTATTAATATAAGTGGTAAAATTATTAATTTTTTTGCTTATATGTTGTTTTGTAGTTGTATTAAGATTTTTATTAATTTTTTGGACGATCTAATTGAATTGGCGATAGTTTTACGTCGACCCTCAATCCATGTTTCAAATATATTAGCATGACTGAATTTCAGGTTAACTGAAACAATTAAAAATTTTGCGGAAATGAGCAAAAATGAGCAAAAGTTATAAATGGCCCCGTATTATATACATTTTAATGTACAAAGCTGCATTATTAGTTGCGAGAAGGCGCGAGTAACTCACCACTTTTACTCCACAAAACATGAAGCATTTAGGTTAGGGTCGTCTTCATAACAACACAACAAAAACACATAAAAACATTGACACAGCGCACATTAAAATATAAACTTGGGCTTATCTCCTGTATTCTACATACCTTGTGCTATATTTTCCATGGTAAAAATTTATTGTGCTAAATAATTAGAATTACCAATTTTCTTAATTGAAAGTATACGTCGTGCGACAAAAAAAAAATTAAATTTTCGTTTGAAAAATAGTTAGCTTTCAAAGCTATCAAAAAGAGCAGCGTTGCACCATAAAATTTTTGAACATTGGATTTGGATGCTTAATTTTATATTCTATTATGGCAATCAAGCTAATTTTCTTAAATCCATAGATTTTTTTTGTATTTATGCCAAAATTTTGGTATTTCCGACCAGTGTGCAGTGGGAAAATATTAAAAATATTGGACTTGAGTCGATCAACAGTTTACACGATCATTAAAAATTATGAAGATATTGATTCCATTGAAAACAAGCCCCATAGTGGCCGCCAAAAAGGACATATCTTGCAGAGATATCAGCTTGATTTCAAAAGAAGTGGACAAAAATACAAAAGTCAGTGCCTCAAAATTGGACGAACACATACATAGCTAGTATATCAGATCAGAGAGTGTGTGTCCACGCAAAATTCAGTGAACTGTGAAAAACCATGGCTTCCATTGTAGAACACTACGCAAAAAATATTCCTCTTGTGAGAAAGAATCGTAAACTTCGCTTGAAGTTTGCCAAGAAACGCAAAGAAAAGGATTCGATTTTTGTAAAAAACTTTTTTTTTGCTCATTAACATTAAAAAATGAGTTTCAAACAAAACTGCATTATTTTTTTTTTTATTTTTATTTATTTATTTATTTATTTATAGTCTATGAACATAAATTCTTACAGACTAGAATATATAAATGGAATAAAAGTTCAAATAAATTTTAAAACTATTCAAAAAATACTGTATAATAATGACCTCATCGAATTTTTAGAAATTGAAAAATCTAAATTACATAAAGAATTGATATCATTTAACAATTTTAGATTTCTAAAAATAGGTGCATTTGCCGCATAATTAGTGCGAACGGTATTCAAATAAAACGGGTCATATTTTCTGAGAACCCTTGTAGGGACATTAAACTGTATCATACTGAGAAGTGCAGGACAATCAACTTCACCAGATACAATGTCAAATAATAACAGTAACGATAAAATTTTTCTTCTATTTTCTAAAGTTTTTAAGCCAATCAGAAGACAACGCGCATTATATGGCGGAAGAACACTATCAAAATTCATAGAGCGTAAAGCAAACCTGGTGAAAGACCTCTGAACTCTTTCTAATCGCAAATTGTGCAAATCATAAAAAGGATTCCATATAATTGCGGCATATTCTAGTCTTGAACGCTCAAGACTGATAAATAAAGTTTTAATGGTATATGGATCCCTAAATGAGGACCCATTACGCCGTATAAAAGATAGCATCGCATAAGCCTTAGGTAAAATATAATCCAAATGAGAACGAAAGGTAAAGTTGGAATCAAAAACAACCCCAAGATCTTTATACTGACAGACATACAATAGAGAAGCGTTTGAAATATAATAAGAGGAAGAAAGAGGACTAACGGACTTAGAAAAAGACATGAAAACACATTTATTGAGGTTGAGATGAAGATCATTTTTCTTACACCAATTATAAAGTTTATTAACTTCACTTTGAAGAAGAACAATATCCGACTCATTTCTAATTTTAAGGAAAATCTTTAGATCATCAGCGTAAAGCAGGCATTTACAATGCACAAACAGAGTGCATCTCTCATTAATAAAGATGATAAGCAATAGAGGACCTAAAATGCTCCCTTGTGGAACACCTGATGTTGCACAAAAAGGAAACGACTTCACATTATCAAAAGCTACAAAACTTTGACGATTTAATAAATACGATTTAAGCCAATTTAAAAAGTTAGAGTGAAAACCTAACAATTCAAGTTTTTTGATTAAAAGGGGGTGAGATATTTTATCGAAAGCTTTTGAGAAATCGGTATAAACAACATCAACCTGACAACCTTTCTGAAACGCTGATAAGCAGTATTCAGAAAATAAGAGTAGATTAGAAATTGTTGATCGACCCGAGACGAAACCGTGTTGGCATGGAGAAATTATATTTTTCACTGCAAAAAAAAGTTTATCTTTGACAATGCACTCAAAAAGTTTAGAAATTACATTGATTTTAGAAATAGGCCTATAGTTGACTACATTATTTTTACAACCAGATTTGTGAATCGGAGTTATAAGAGAAACTTTCCAGCAATCAAGAAATATACCCGACCGCAACGAACTATTAAAAATTATTTTTAGAGGATATATTAAGCTTACAGCACAATTTTTGATAAAAAAAGCACACATGCCATCGGCATCAACAAATGTCGATGCCTTAAGCTTATGAATACCCTTTAAAATATCTATATCACTTAACGATAGTGATCCAAAATCTAACGCATGAACTATATCGTCGGAGACTTCACGATCACAATTACTTGGTAATTCATAGTTTGACATGAAAAAATCTGCGAAAAGATTAGCTGTACTAGTAGCATTATTGGAACATATGTCACCATAATACATCGATGAGGGTATGCTAGAACATCCATTTTTAGATTTGACAAATTGCCAAAAGGATTTCGGATTTGTCTTTATATTGTTTTCAAATTTATTCACATATTGCCTATAAAGGTATTTATCTAGAAAATTGAACTCTCGAATATAATGTCTATATTTCAAAAAATAGAAATTTTGATTGGTACTTAAAAACTTTCTATAGAAACTAGAACGTAGGTTTTTTAGTTTTTTAAGGCCACTAGTATACCAGGGCAACTTATGAATACATTCCCTTACTTTAGGAATGTGTTCATTGCACACTCTAGAAATCAAATTTTTAAAAGTATTGAAACAAGACAAAGTGTCTAAACATAAAAACTCACTATCCCAATCAATACGGCAAATAGCATTATTCACAGTATTAAAATTACAAATTTTAAAATTATAATTATAAGTTTTACAGTTATTGGGGAGATTAAGATAATTATAAAATGAAATTTTCAACTCAAAAGGTACATGATGCACACTACTTGGTGAAATGGGAAAAGCAGAAACATGAATATTATAATTAATGTTACTTGAAATAAAAACTAAATCCAATAATCTATTGAGAGCATTAAAACAGTTATTGACTTGAATAAGACCAAGCTCTAATAAATTATCAATAACATACATTTCAATTACACTAGAAACATTAGTTGCAGAGAGATAGTTAGCGCCGTACAGCTTAGACCAAGAAACTCCACTTAAATTGAAGTCACCGAAGACCATCAATTGACTTTTTTCAGCTAAGAGCGAATCACCTAATGCAGATATATTATCTACATGATTTTTATACAAATCATAAGTGCTATTAGGCGGCACATAAGAAACAGTGATGTACAGGGATTTTTTTTTGAGACAAGCCTTTAATCACCACACAAAACTGATCGAAAAGCACATCAGAGTTCTTCAATAAAACAGAGGATGAAAAAAGCGCACGATTAATCGCAATTAACACCCCACCACCACGATAACAACCAGTAGCATTAACATCACGATCTTTCCGGTAAATATTGTAGCGACGAGAATCACAAAATTCTTCACTATAAAATGTTTCGTTAAGCCAAGTTTCTGTTAATATGAAGACTCATAATCATACTGGGAAGTGGCAGCAAAAATTGAGTTTGATTTTGTTCTGATACCAGATACATTTTGATAATAAATTTTTAGGGCATTATCACCCAAACTAACAAGAGACTTCGCTACAGTACTACCTTTTAATTTATTACTTTTTGAAAAAACTGAAAATCTTTTACTCTTACATCCACCGGCCACAGAGCTGGACTTAAGATCATTTTATATAATGAAGAGGGAACTCCAAGCTTAAAACTGATACGTTTCAATGTCTCACACAATACATATTTTTAAATCAGTTTATAGCAAGATATATTATTTCTTGCAATTTTAGTATGTTTAATAACATATTCAATTATCTCTTCTTCAGAGACAGTAGGTTTAAAAGAAGAGAGATGAACCCATCTCTTTCGATCAGCAACAGCAAGCTCAGCATTAGAATTTTGTCCAAAAACAAATGTACGCTTTTTTTGTTTTTTATTCGTTATTTTAGTCCATTGAGGCGCATTATTCACAGCAGAAAGAGCAACAGTATTGACATCAAATACAAACGCATTTTTTTCAGCAGAATTCTGCACAGCTACAGCAACATCGTTTGACAAAGGTCGCGAAACCAAAAGAGCAGCATCAGCAGCACTGTCACCTCCGCATAACGAGGAATGAGAAACAGCAAAATCAGCAGCAGTCGTACAAGAAGAAATAGAATTTGAAATTTGCACATCAGGGAGTGCAACAACTACATTAGGTGTAGTCGGCGTTTGCAAGTTAAAAGCAACACCAGCGTTATTAACAGTTGCGGTCGATGAACTTAGCAACGAAGGGCTAGCACTCGAAGCAGTAGCATTAGATTTTTTAGTCGAAACCGAATTACTCTTAGTTTTATTTTGACTATTAGTAAAGAGAGAAGACTCAGCAAAAAGAGATTTAAGTTCTTTGACTTCCGAAACGAGTTGCGACACAGTTGCATTCAAATTAATACAATTATTCAAACACACATTGCAATTGTAGACAATATTAGGATGATTATTAAATAAGTCAAAAACATTATCATCAATGTTCACACACGATTTATGAGCACGACTATTACAAATATTGCAAGGTAAAGAAAGTTCTTTTGCATTAGATCTATTGCAAACTAAACATCTTGAGCGGAGCGACATTTTCCGTAACCGACACTGAAGACAGTCGAACTAAGACTGTCTGTCTGACTATTATGTTTTCGGTTTCTCGACATAGCAGAAAGTGGCGGTGTATGTAGACTTTTTTTGCTCACTGTGTGTACTTAACTCAAACTGTTTAGGCGTCAAAATTCAAAATGCTCTCAACATTTAAATGTGGAGCTATGTATATCCCTAAAACTTTTGTCTTGTGTTCAAAAAGCAACTTCTTTAAGTTATGTTACAGGGGATGCGGAGTAATTTTTTCAATATGGGGCGTTCTTTTACAAACCGGACTAATTTTGACAAAAATTGACCAACACATTTTTGATTTGGTTGAAATTTTTTTATGAGTTCTGTATCGAAAAAGAAGAGATACGTGTTCGAGAACTTTTTTGAAAATTTTATGTTTTCAAAATAGAGCGAATTTAAATTTTGAGAATTTCGTGATTTTTGGCTTGGAGACTCACTTTCAAAAATTATTAACTCCGGCTCTGTTTGAGCTAAAAAATTGAAATTATTTTTACTTTAAAGTGAAGAAAATGAACTTTGATAAAAAGTTAGAAAGTTGAAATTATGAAATTTTTAATTAAAAGCTAAGAAAATTAACTTTAATAAGAAAATTATTTCTTAAAAAATTATTAACAAATCAATATTGTTATAAGCAATTTAAATGTTTAAATCGATTTTTAACAACTGCACCTACTCTGTATCAAATTTTGAATTTCACCATCGTATTCAATGTCAAATTTTTTTTTAATTTTAAATTTAAAAAAAAACGTTTTCGACAGGAAATTTGACGTAAAATACGATGGTGCTATTAAAAATTTGATAGAGGGTGGGGGCAGTTGTTAAAAATTGACTTAAACATTTAAATTGTTTATAACAATATTGATATGTTAATAATTTTTTAAGAAATAATTTTTTTATTAAAGCTCATTTTCTTAGTTTTTAATTAAAAATAATTTCAATTTTCGAGCTTTAACACAACCGGAGCTATGAATTTTTGAAAGTGGGTCTTCAAGCCAAAAATCACGAAATTCTCAAAATTTAAATTCGCTCTATTTTGAAAAAATTAGTTTTTCAAAAAAATCCTCAAACACGTATCTCTTCTTTTTCATTATAGATCCCATAAAAAAAATTTCAGCCAAATCAAAAATGCGTCGTCAGAAAAGTGTTCGGTTTGTGAAGTTCCCATCGAGCAGAGTGTGCTGAAACTATCAGCTTCAAGATCAGTTAACCAAAAGCTGAGATATGAGCGTGGAAAGGTTTGCTATTTCTTAAATTTTTCAAGTATTTCACTGATTAACTACTAAAGCCTTGATGTACCTACACTCACAGAAAAATTACTATATTAAATATAGGAAACAGATTTCCTATATTTGATATATATAACTAAACAGATTTCCTATATTTAATATAGGAAACAGATTTCCTATATTTAATATAGTAATTTCCATGCGATGTGTAAAAATTATTTTCCCTATAAAAGATGTGTAAATCAATTACACATTTTGACAGTGAATTCTCGTGTAAAATTGTGTAAAAAAACACGTATGTATAAGATGTTTTTCACTACAAATTGCGTGTAAAAATACGCGTACAATGTGTTAAAAAACTGGAGATCCGTGTAAAAGCACATACATATAACGTGTAAAAACGCTGGAATAGTGTATTTCCATTGCATCTTTTTACATACATATGTACTTATAAGCTAATTATATTCACAAATTGTCAATATTGTTGCTATATTCCCATAGAAAATATTGGCACATTACGAAACTAACTCAGTTATAAGTACATATGAAAAAGCTGCAATGTAAATGCGTATAACTTATTTCTACATATTGAAATTAAAAACGTTTATTATTTTAATAAAATTAAAGTATTAATTAATTATCCATATGGGATAGCTTATGAATTAAATTATTGATTTTACTTAGATTATTTATTGTTTTTTTTTTGCACCTGTGCCAGTATGTCAGCAAATTCATAATTTTAGTACATTGCTACTTCCTGCTTCTCAATAAAAATGTAAGCAGATCTTTCATTTTCTTGAGGGTCTAAGGTGGTTTCTATAATAAAAAATGTTTGGTATTTTTTCATTAACTGTAATTACTTGACATAAATAATACTTTTCATACCAATAATTCCAATCCACGGAGAATTGGTTGGATTTACTCTCTCAATCGTTTCCAGTATTGTCCCAAACTGAAAAATAAGATTAAATTTATTATTAGCTTAAAAACTAAGGACGAAAAATCAAATTTATTTTACCTCAAATACTTCAAAAATTTGACTTGGATTCTCTTTAAAAAATGTTGCTAAGCCTGTAATGCCGTTGAAATCGTTTTCCTCAATACCAGCTATGTTTGAAATTTTGGAAGACTTAAAAAAGCGAATAGTCTATTTCTGTTTGTATGGAAATTAATTTAATTTTTTATATAATTTATTCACTTTTAATTAAACAATTGACACGTGCGTTCTAAATAAGAATTTTCTGCAACTAAGCCAGATCGCTGTAGGTCGTAACTGTTCGTAACAAGGTTCGTGGCAAGGTTCGTAGCAATGTTCGTAACACACACTTTTTCGTGTAAAATTCTCACTTTTAATATGTAAATAAAAATTATTTACATTCCCAATCCTGTAAATTACACGTTATATGTACAATGTACAAACACACATTTTGTGTAAAATAGGTACTATGATTTTTTATCGAAACACATGAGATGTGTATTTAAACACGTGCAATAGTATTAAAACTAATTAAAATATGTGATTTTACTATAATTAATATAGCGATTCCACACATCGAAGTTTCGATTTCTTAGAGTGTATTCTAGAATCTACATCCCGTCAATTTGTATCATTTTAATAAAACATTTCTGTCTCATTCCTTCGCAGTTTAGCTTTCTGGAGGTTTCACTACTATCGCCTATGATCTGCACAAATGTTTTTTTATATTCCGACTCTCGCCAGAGAATTATGTCACAGACATAGTTTTGGTGCTAACGAGACATAATTTTTTTTTTTTTTTTGGAAGGAATTAACTAAATTAAAATAGAACACCACGTATTTTCCGAACTAATTTTTGAGTTAGTTAAATCTGTTGAAAATTTTTATTTATAACCATTTTTTTTTGTTTGTATTTTACAGTTGCTGCAGGATATTTTCCAAATATGAGCCAATTAGAATGGGACAACTCCAACATGTTTAATTCTACAGTAAACTAAAGGTGCGCAACTAAATAAAATTGTGGAAATAAGAAGTGAACAAAACAGTAAAACAAAAGAGAAAGGATTATTTTAAATTAAATATATTTAAGAACACAATATTTGCAAAGTAAATGAAATCGAAACAAACACTACTAAAAAAACAATAAATAAGAAAACAGATGATTTAACATAATACATCTATAAGCTACATACAACTATGTATATATATATTCATAATTATATATGTATATGTATTTATGATGTTTATATAAAGAATTAAAACATGTATACATACATATATGTATCTATATGTGCTTAGGTTTAATTCTAGCATGGCATATTCTTTTATCGGTATAAGGACTCACTGAATAACAAGATTATCAATATTATGTGCAATGCTTCAAGTTTAAGATTTCACAAAAAAATCTTTATTTCGTCCAAAATCAATAATAAATTTAGCTTAGCAATAACTGCGGAAATCTAACTCCCACCAACAAGCGGAAATAATTTATAAACGCCCCATAAGCAATTGGATATAAGATAAGGGAGAGAGAATGTCCTGATGCAGCATGGAGGAAGTGCTTTACCGTTTGTTGTAAGATGTTCAAGACGAATATACACACATACATATATATAGTATATATAAAAAAAAGAAAATCAAAACAAAAGATAAAAAAACATTGACTTCGCATATCATTTTTTAATAAAACTGTGGAAATTATACAGGAGGTGGGGGCAATACACGTGAACCACTATAAACATAAAATGCATAATAAATTTGAGTCCGCTTAAACAGAAAACTTTCTATTTATTTATACTAGTATCGTATTGTGGTCGAAACTCGACCGTACCCACCAAGTTCTATCTTTGGAAGAATATTGCCGACCTATGACGAACAAAACGTCTTTGTCCATGGATCATGATCTTATTCAATTTCACTTTTCACCTTACCTCATTTCACCTCACCTCATCTCACCACACCTTGCCTGTACTCATGCTACTATGAATGCGTTGTTTAAGGGTGCGTTTACTGTCAGGCGTTTTTTGTAGCGCTACACGCCAGCTTCAGAAGCGACGGCGGAAGCATCGAAAACGAAAGCGACGTGAGTGTTTACTGTCAGGCGATCATGTAGCGCGACACGTCGGTTTTTTTTCCCAGTGACAGTTTTAATCAGCGACAGCTCTTCTTCTTTTTTTTTGTATACCTGCTTAATTTGTCAAAACAGCTTCTTTTGTTTTTGTTTTTGCTTATTTTTGCCAATATGATAGGCATTTTTACGGTTGCATAATTTGAGTTTGAAAAGATAATTCTACCACGGGTAAGTAGTTTCATTCGTGTTTATGAAATGGAATGGAAAAGAATTTATGTGCATCCAATTAATAAAGAACGCAAACATCATAGCGAATTTCATAATTTTTTTTCGGCAATGGGCCCGAAATTTTCTTTCCCGGGGTCGGCAGCCGTTTCAAATTATGTTAAAAATCCATTTTCGACCTTTCTGATCGATTGGTGCAAACAACTTTTTTCGAAAATTGATCCAAAAAGGTCTCTTCCGGGATCGTCTCATATTATGAGTCCAATTTCCATCTTCATCGATTGGTGCAAATATTTTTTTTCCTAAATGTATCCAAAACGGTCACTCCCGGGGTCCGTTGCCGTTCCGAATTATTTAAAAAATGCATTTTCTATCTTTCATCAATTGGTGCAAAAAAAAATTTCTGAAATGGGTCCAAAACGGTCTCTTTCGTGGTTCGGAGCCGTTTTACATGTGCCAAAAATCCACTTTGAACCTTTCCTCATCGATTAAAATCCATTTTCAACCTTTCCTCATCGGAATAGTGCCACCAACATTGATGTTGACATCAATTGACTTACAATTTTTATTTTGTTCTCGCCGTCGCTCCGAAAGTTTCAAATATTTTGGTTGCAGATTTTCGTAGCAAGCGACGGCGCGTCGTAGCTTGCCGACGCTCGTATCGCGCTACGTAAATATGAACGGTGGGAGCGACAAGCTGTCGTTTAGCGCTACAAAAAATGCTTGACAGTAAACGCACCCTAAAGCTTACTGAGTAAACGCACCCTAAATCGTTTTGTATGGGGGAATCATGCGCGTATGTTTTCTTTATTTTGCCTGCCTTAACGGCACTTATTACTTTTTTTTTGTGCACATCAACGAAATAGTACCTACCTAGGGTTTTCATACGTACTGATTTCGTCAGTACATGTACATGATTTTTACCAATTTGTACTGATTTGCAGTGATTTTTAGATTTTATTTGAATCACTAAATAATTTTTACATTTCATACTTAATTATTACCAGTAGCGTACCTACGCGGAAAAAACGAAACTAGAAATTATTGTAAATATTAATCAAAATTTAAGAAAAATTAGTAGGTAATTTAGTAATTTAGAAACGGTTCGAGTGTCTATTAAAAATTACTAAGCGTAATATAAAAATTGCATCAAGCAGGCATTAATTTTTCGAATGCAAGTAGATTTACAAAGTAGATTTTAAAATTTCTGCAATAATTTATTATATTTTAAAAGGACTGTACTATTTTTTAAAAAGTACATTATAAAGTTTTTATGATGAAATAATAATAACTGAAATTTATTTTTAAAATTTTTTGTGTGTTGAACGAAATTGGGACGACCAGCGAGTTTCCGTTTTCCGCTTTCCCGACCCCGTCCCAATTCTGTTCAACACATTACTTCAAAGTAGTGGTGGCAAACTATCGATAGCACTATCGATACTCTTAAATTTGTTGCCACTATCGATAGTTTTCTAAGACTATCGAATATTTTCACTATCGAACATTGGCACTATTGCAATTTCAATTGGGTTTTCTACATTCCAGCTACATTCAAAGCAACAAAATTTTAATGGTTTTATTATTTAATAACAATAATTGAACGATAAATTTGCAAATTTCGACGAAAAATAGACTTTTCGATTTTTAAAATTTTTCGGTCATTTTCCCATTGCAGTATACTATTTTTTCCCCCCATTTATCGAAAGTAGACGTAGCAACGAGTAAGTGAGCCAAAACAGAACTCCGTAGAAGATGTAGTTTTCAGAGAAATCGCAGATAAAAATTTTTTTTTTTTAAATAAATTTAACAACAACCTCTAAATATTTCCGTTTAAAAAAATTACTACTTTTGTCCAACACTATGAAGTATCTTTTGCCCAAGTTTCAGCTTCTATCTATCTATTTTTTGTCAAAGAAAAAAGTTAAAAATCGAATAAACCGGTTTTCCATAATTTTTTCTTTAAGGTTACGTTGAAAATGGTAAACCAAAAAATTGTAGATCTTTTTATTTCCTACAACTTTTATATTAAACTTTTTTCATTGGGATGCTTGTTCGACAATATTCCGCTGTCAGAGTGCTGTAACTATAATTATTTTTTTTTTCATTTTTGCGACTAATTCTACTGGACTAAAAATGTCGATGCAATATGTTTTTTAAATAAAAATAATTGGTAGTAGTTGAAAAAAAATCTAGACCTTTTCTAATGTCACTACTGCAGTGACAAGATTAAATTTTTTTTTGTTCTTTAAAGTAATCTATCGATAGTTTCCAGAAACTATCGTCCACTATCGATGGTCAGGACTATCGATAGTTTGCCACCACTACTTCAAAGCCAATTAGTAAGAGTTTGGCAAGCCTTATATATTTATTTTTTTGCATGAACATGTTGAGAACTCAAACAGAGTACAAATTAACCACAAAAGAGAAATAAAATTCAATATAATAAAAATTAATAATCTTGAAATAATTTTTCTATAACTACTTTTTAAAAATTATAAAGCGGGAGTCATATATTACAATATGAAATATATAAAAATTCTAATGTGGCAATTTATTAAAATTTAATATATTCTTTGTAAAATTTCAAAGTTTTTAGGTGATAATTAAAATGAAGAAAATAATTTTTAATATGCATTTGAAACAGCTTCTTGAAGAACAGTTTTTCGCAGAAAGGCCAACCTTAAGGCAATTAACGCATCTTTTTGATTGTTGTATCAAATTGAGTCGTTGGTTGGCAGTCATTTTCAGAAACATTTCACAACTGAAAATTGGATGATTTTGCTTGCATGCCGGGCAAGTCGTTGTTTGACTATTTTTTGTAAACGTAGTCAATGATTTTGCTGTACCGAAATTTGGCTTAGCATGAGTTGACGATTGGTTGCTTCCCAGAGTTTCTAGCGTTTGAAACCGATTTTCTAGAAAATCCAGAAATATATGAATTGTCTGCAGTTCTTTGGGATTTTCTACAATATGTGAGTATGACGATCCAACTTCTTTACCAATATGTGAAGTAAACGTGGATCCCAGGAATCTGTCCTGATGCCTAGATTGTTGATGGCCAATAAATTTTCCTTAATACAATCGTGGAAGTTTTTAATGGCTTTACCGTCAGAGGTTGTTGTTGGATGGTCAACTAATTTTTGAATAAGTACCGATAAAAAGACCCTTTTGTTGTTGAATCTCTCTTGCATCAATCTCCATGCTGTTGAGTAATTGGCTTCGCTCAACGTGAGATGTCGTATTAATCTCTCTGCTTCCCCTGAAATATTCGTCTTCAGGTACCACATTTTTTGTATGTCTGGCAGCTCTTGTTCATGAATAATTTTCGTAAATAAATCAGAAAATTGCTGCCAAGTTGCATAATTGCCGTCAAACTTTGGTATTGTCACTTTTGGGAGTTGAAGGCTGAGGCTGTTATTTGTAGCCGCACCTTGCTGCCGCCTAGTGACGTTCTGTTCTGCGGAAGTAGCCCGCTGATCTTGAACCTGTTGTTCCAGTGTTATGTAAGCCTCAAGATCATAACAATATTTCTGCAGATCATCGCACTGCTCGTAAATGGTTAGATGAATGTTTTCTATTTGAAGCCACAAATTGTTCAGTGACTCCAAGTAACGATTTTGCTCGGTTATTGGCTTGGTGGATATGTTTGACAAGAGACGTTGCAGTGACTCTTGTAACCCTTTTTGCCTTTTTACCATCGCAATAATTTTGTCATCAGCATTCATTTGAGCTTTTGATGAATCCGTTCTTATGGTTGTGAATCTGTCATCAGAGTTGTTTTGAGCAGTCGATTTGCCGGTATTCTTTTGGTTCTGCTGCGAGGATCCTGGCGTTTCTATCAGCGATTGTATAGCCTTGTCAAATATTTCTTCATGATGGTTCGGAACTCCTTGTAGTGACCGAATCTAATCATCTGTGGCTTCAAATTGTTGGAAAGCACTCTGCAAACGCTGCTTACGCTCTTCAAAATAATTGATATTTTTCTTCCTGTCTGCAGAATCTTTCTTGTAATTTGCGATGATTTTCTGTATCTCGCCTCCGGTTGAAGTTTGCTCGGCGAATTGTCGACTCTATTCCTGGCTCGGACCGTCGGGGTCACCAAATTTTGCTTGCATGCTGGGCAAGTTTGCTACACTTAGACCTGAAGCAGTTTACAACACAACTAAAGGATGGTAATACAGAGGCCACACAGCCAGGGAAGGCGCATACAAAGCAGGATCCTATGGGAAATTCAGTGGCACTTACAGCATCAAAAGTTGAACAAACAATAAACCAACAGAGTTATGTAATGCTTGCCACAGCCAAAGTAAAAGTGACAGCGCAGAACGGGACTTGCTGCGAAGTGAGAGCAATTTTAGACTCAGGCTCCCAAGTAAATCTGGTAACAGAACAGTTGGTACGAAAACTAATGGTAAAACCAGCTCGTACGTCATTATGCATTGAAGGTATAGGGAAAAGATTTCAAAATTGTTCCCAACGAATAACACTCAACTTGGAATCAACTAAAGGCTCGTACACAACAACAATGGAAGCTTATGTTTTGCCTCAAATCGTGCTAGTACAACCAGCATGCAAAGTAAACACTACAAAATGGCACATTCCTGATAACATTTTGTTGGCAGATCCAACATTCGGCCAGCCAGGACGAGTAGACATTTTACTTGGTGCAGAACTATACTTTGACTTATTAAAAAGTGGTCAAATTCATTTATCTACAGAGCTACCCACTTTACAAAACACAGCACTTGGATGGGTAGTCGCCGGCAAGATCAGTCGTCAGCAAGTTGACAAGGCAGTATGTGCAGTTCTAGATGGAGAAAGAATAGACAACTTGCTACAAAAGTTTTGGAAGTTAGACGAACCTGAAGATTCTGGGACTAACCTGTCGCATAATGATAAACAGTGCGAAAATTACTTCATCAATACAACAAAAATAAATGATGATGGACGATTTGTGGTTCAACTGCCATTTCAAGAAAACCCATCAGCATTAGGAGACTCAAGAACTCAAGCTCTCCGCAGGTTCCTTTCGTTAGAAAAACGGCTAGAAAGGGTGCCATTCATCAAACAAGACTACATTAACAACTTCATGACACAATATGAAGACTTAGGACACATGATTAATATCAATTCAGAAGAAATTATGTGTCCACAATACTTTATTCCTCATCACTATGTACTTAAGCCGGACAGCAGCACTACAAAGCTACGCGTTGTGTTTGACGCATCAGCAAAATCGTCATCCGGGCGATCATTGAATTACCTATTGCACACTGGTCCTACAGTTCAGAGTGAACTATTTACAATACTGCTTCGTTTTCGATTACCCAAATATGTTTTCACGACTGACGTGGAGAAAATGCATAGGCAAATTATGATCGACGAGGCCGATCAAAGGTTTCAATTAATTTTTTGGAGAACGTCACAGAACGATCCATTAAAAATATACAAACTGAAAACTGTCACATGTGGAACTTCAGCTGCTCCATATTTAGCGACCAAATGCTTGCAACAGCTTGCAGAAAAGAATAGAGCTACTTACCCATTGGGAGCGCAAGTTTTGCATGAAGATTTTTATGTTGACGATGGCCTTAGTGGTGCAGACAACCTCAGTACAGCCATAGAAATGCAGCAACAGCTAACACAGCTCCTGGGTAGTGCAGGGCTTAAATTGCGCAAATGGTGTGCCAACCATCCTCAATTACTTCAAGGGATACCAGTAGAAGACCAAGAAGTCAACCTGGACTTTGAAGAAACATCAATAAAAACACTTGGACTCACATGGATGCCAAAATCAGACGTTTCTTTGCATAAAAACAGGCAGCTTGGACAATTCGAGAGTCACAAAACGCACAGTAATATCAGACCTCGCTAAGATTTTTGATCCGTTAGGACTGGTAGGCCCAGCTGTTGTGTCAGCAAAAATATTCATTCAACAACTATGGCAACTCTCACTAAACTGGGATGATGAACTGCCAGGAGATTTAAGTACGACATGGCTAAAATTCAGAGAATGACTGAGAACTCTCAAGAATAAGAAAATAGAGCGGCATGTTTTCAGCCAAGGAAAACCCGAATCTATTCAGCTTCATACTTTTGTCGACGCATCAGAAAAGGCATATGGTGCGGCAATTTACATAAGAACATTGTGCAAGAACAACACCGTCATCGTAAGACTTTTATGTTTAAAAAGTCGTGTTGCTCCATTGAAAAAACAAACTCTACCACACGGCTAGAGATGTGTGCAGCACTTCTTAGTGCACAATTCACAACAAGAGTACGCAAAGACTTGAAATTTGGAAAATAATTCATCATTTTTTTGGACAGATTCCTCAATAGTATTATCCTGGATCAATTCCAAAACAAGTTTGTTTCACACATTCGTAGCAAATAGAGTGGCTAAGATTCAGGAAAGCACCACAACAGGACAATGGCGGCATGTAGGGACCAAAGAAAATCCAGCCGATATCGTATCACGGGGACTTACTCCTGAACATATACATGATAAACCTATGTGGTTTTATGGTCCATTATTTTTAAGCGGAAACGAAGCACAATGGCCAAAACCACTTGATCACAATTCAGCAATTGAATGTGGCACGGAACGCAGGCAGCAGAAACCAATTGTCGCAGTTGCAGCCAGTATACCAACCAGTGCAGACATCATTTACAATATCAGATCAGGAAATTCGTTCACAAAATTAAAGCGAATTGTTGGATATGTTCTCAGATTTATCCAACACGCAAGGGATCCAAACAATAAACAGTCATCTTTGGTTCTAAGCGCAATCGAACTAGAATCTGCACTGAACATTATTATAAAGTCTGTGCAACAAACCGAATTTAAGGAAGAAATGCACCAGATCACAAGCAATGGAACAGTGAACAAAAACAGCACTTTAATAAGTTTGAGCCCTTTTATAGATGGCAATGGGTTATAACGAGTCGGAGGACGATTACACTCATCAAGTCTATCTTACAATGCTAAACATCCTATGCTGCTTCCTTACAATGACATAATTACAAAGTGTATCATGCAAAATTTACACGTAAGACACATGCATTGTGGACCACAGACGTTATTGGCCCAAGTAAGATTACAATTTTGGCCAATTAAAGGAAAAATAATGGTGCGTTCAATAGTTCAACATTGCGTCAGATGCACTAGAAGTAAACCTGTAACCTTTCAACAACTTATGGGAAATCTTCCAGCCACACGAGTTCAACCTGCTCGCCCATTTTTAAATGCAGGAGTAGACTTTTGTGGACCAATATGGGTACATTACAAGGTACGAGGAAAACGGCCTCAAAAAGCGTACATTGCAGTGTACTGCTGTTTTGCTACAAAGGCAGTTCATCTAGAAATTGTCAGCGATCTCACAACCAATGCATTTATTGGATCACTCAAAAGATTTTTTGGCCGACGAGGGCATTGCCAGAATTTATACTGTGATAATGCCACAAACTTCGTTGGTGCCAGCAATAAACTAAGTGAATTAACACAAATAATTCACTCAAAATCAGCACAGGACAATATTATAAAGGAATGCAGCGAAAGAGGTATGACCTTCAACTTCATTTCACCTAGAGCACCACATTTTGGAGGACTTTGGGAGGCAGCAGTCAAATCAGCTAAACATCTTTTGATCCGCAGCGTATCAACCGCTTCTTTGACATATGAAGAATTGGAAACAGTAATAGTTGAAGTGGAAGCAATACTTAATTCAAGGCCAATAACACCAATGTCATCCAATCCAAATGATCTTGCAGCCCTTACTCCTGGTCATTTTCTTATTGGAGAACCACTTACAACTCCAATAAATCCAAAGCTCACGGAAATCAAGATGAACACGTTGACCAGATGGGAACTAGTACAACATATTAAGCAAGAGTTTTGGAGACGCTGGAATAGTGAGTATTTGACTGAACTCCAACACCGAAATAAATGGAAAGATATTTGCAAAAAGATCAAGGAAGATACTATGGTCATCATCAAGGAGGACAACATACCCCCGCTCCAATGGCCCTTAGGACGAATCCTTAAGGTGTACAAAGGAGATGATGGAATAGTGCGTGTAGTGGATGTTAAAACATCAACAGGAACCATCAAGCGCCCTATAACTAGATTAGCTCCACTATTTCCAGCAAACGAAGAAAAAGTCTCGCAACAAGCACTAAGACGACCGCATTCAGATCCAGATCCCTGTCAAGATGACATGACAAATACATAACCTAAAAAAAGAGTCCGAACAATCGCAAGCCCGATTTTACTAACGATTATCATGGCCCTGATGTTGTTACCTCTGGCGCTATGTAATCCAATAAATGTAACTAAGTTTGGCAGCAATCTTGGCATATTCTTTGAGTCAATTGGATCCACAAAAATTGCGACAGCTGAATGGAAAATGATAGTCTATTACGATCTTAAACCTTTTTGGACAGAAATGGATGCTCTTCATAATGGAACCATAGCCCTTCAGCACTTGTGTAAGGAATGGCAGCAACAATCAGCTTGCGATTCCCTTATCTCACATTTTGAGCATGCAAGTAATGAACTGCTTCAGAATAAATTATTAATGTCAACAAAACGCCATAAACGAGCTGCAGTCAATTTTATAGGAAACATAGCACGCTCATTATTTGGAGCATTAGATTCAGATTATGCAGAGGAAATGTCAAATACCATTATTCAATTGAAGGATAACGAAAACCACGCAATAAACCTCCTTCAAAACCAAACATCAATTATTGATTCTACTATCAATATCATCAAACGGGATGAAATTCAAACTCAATCTAGAATGACACATTTTCAACGGCAAATTGATGAATTCACAAACAGAATTGGACAAGATACAGAACAAATTCGAGTGATACAACTTTTGTTATCTTTAGCCGCAGAACTATCACTAATAACAGGAAACCTTGAACGTACTCAGTCTGAAATTCTAAATGTACTCACAGACACACATCATGGAAAAATTAGTCCAATCCAGCTCTCACCTCTACAACTAAGAAGTGAAATTATTTACATCAGGACCCATCTTCCACCATCATGATCACTGCCGATTGCAGAAGAAAATCTTATTGAACTTTATAAGATTATGAACGTTAAGGCAGCAGTAAGTAGTCATCATGTTTTATTCCTTATGGAAATACCTTTAGTAGACCAACAACACTTCAACTTGTTTAAATTGATTCCCATTCCTACTATAATTAATGAAACCATGGTAGCTATACGTACAGAAATAGCATTTCTCGCTGTAAACATGCATCGTGATCAATATATTCCATTTACCAGCGAAGAACTACACGAGTGTTCTGTGACCAGAGAAGAAATATACATCTGCTCAACCAAACAAATTAAATTCAGCAAAGAATCATCACAGCATGCCTGCGAAATTCAACTATTCAACAACAAAACATCTCCAAATTGCCATGTCTCACGAATTGAAGGAAACCTTATCCTACAACAATTAAAGGACCCGAATAAATGGATCTACACATCGATCAAGGATAACGAAATGACAGCAGTTTGTGGTTCCGAACTCACTCAATTCACATTATATGGATCAGGACTACTCGCACTACATCCAACATGTACCATTAAAAATGGAGAAATCATGTTACACGGTCACTATGCAGTTTCCAACACAGTTACAATTTCATTCCCACGATTTGGCAACATTCTGTCCATCACATCTCCGAAGGAAAGAAAAACAATATTTAACACAACTGATACCAAGATAGAGACACAATTGGATCAACTCACTGCACTACAACACCAATTAAACGACGAACAATTTGTCTACCTTCCGACACAGTTGCGGTCAAACAGTATACACCACCATACTGCTAGTTATGTTGCTCTGTTAATTTCTTTGGCATTATTAATATTTTGCGCATCAAAAATCAAATGCCAACGACAAAATCCAATATCCAAGGCCAAATGAAGCAATATTGAGATTTCCAGCCACGATCATGAAGTCACAGTCAACGCAACCGATCAACCAATTGCTCCAGTACCATTACCTCGCCAGCAAAATAACAAATTCGCAGTAATCGGTTAGAGGTTGGTCGAATATACGCCCAACGGGGGGGAGAATGTTGGGAATTAAACTCCAACATTTAGTTAAGTTATCAATTTGGTTTCAAAATATTAAAATTAAAATTAATTTAAATTCACTAACATTTTTAGTTGAGTGTAACATAGTGAACAAATTGTTCAAACATTCTGCTGAGTTGCACTTACTACCTTAGTAGAGCAACGACTGACATAGTTGCACTTAACATGACATAGTTTAATAATTATTTAGTTCCTGATTGCTTGCTAAGCAATATTTCGTTTATTTGTTTTTATTGTACTTTTCACATTTTTGTTGTTATTTTTAATAATTATTGTTAAGCATTTTATTTGTATATAAACTTCAATATTTTCACCAATAAATCAGATGCAATTTGAAATTCAATAAACCGTTTTTGATTTGCTTCTCTACTACACGAGATCTTCAGGTTAAAGTGCTTGAAGGTTTCACTACACAATTCCTCTAAAGAACACTAGTTTAGGTTCATGTGCCTAAACTAGAATTACACAAAACATTTTTGACAAAACACTTATTAAAAAATGTAAAATGAAAATATTTACAAACTAGAATAGAATTTTTAATGAGGACTTTCTATTTATTACTATAAAAAAGTAATATTTGTTTTCAGATTTTAATTTTTATAATCTCCTATTAATTTTTAATAAAATTTGAGTTGGGGTTTTTTCCGTGTAAGAGGCTGTAAAATGCTCCTTGTTTTGTAGCAGGAATGTTACGAATATTCGCATCCGCAACCATCTGCATCCGCATCCGCAATAATCAATGCGAGTAATAGTAGCGATGAGTCGGTGACAGGATTTCGGCACTTTGTTCAATTTTTGAGTGTATTGTGAATCTGAATATACAGTCGGATAAGGGACATCTGGCTATGATGTTAGATTCATCAAGTGAAGATGAGAGTGAAGAAATACCAGAAAATTATAGTGCTGAAGTTATACTCAAAAAAGAATTAATTGCTTACCGCATTAAAAAAAGGGCCCATTTAGATGAAAGTCCTCTTAAATGGTGGAGCGTTCATCGAAAAGAGTTAAAACTGATAACACCAATAGCACGCAGATTTTTATCGACACCACCAGGCAGTGTTCCTAGCGAACAACTGTTTAGTAGCGCGGTTCTAATTTACAAGTCTATGCACAATAAGCTTGACCCCGAAAAAGCGGCAATTTCACTATTTATTAAATATAATGCTCCAATTTTTAATTTTTCGTATTAAATAATAAATATTTAGTAAAATTATTAAAATTTACTTCTTTTATTTAATTTCTGTTCCCATATAATATAGTCCATAATATGGACTCCATACATAAAAATTTCTTATAAATTTATAAAAAATCTTAACATCCGCGGATGTGAGCCTTCAAATATCCGCATCCGCACATGCGGATTTGAAAAAAATCGGCATCCGCAACATCCCTGTTTTGTAGCATATTTAATTAAATTAAATTTTGTATACTCATACCTTTTTTTTTAAGTACATAAATGAAAACAGCAAATTGAACAGTGTAGGGGCCCCATGAAGTTTTCGTAATGTGTAAAATATGTTATTTTGCTAAGGTTTTGTGGAATCCGAAAAATTGTGACCTTTTTTTCGTAAATACAAAATTTTGCAATGTGATTTAAGCTGTGATTTTTATATTGACAATGAATATATTGAGAATGAAAAAATTTTGTACTGATTTGTACTGATTTATTGCGTTGAATATACTTGAATATACTGATTTTGTGACAACCCTATACCTACCTTTCAAATGATATAAGTTTCATTCCCCTCTCTTTATAATAAATACTAAAAAAGTATACCATAAGTTTCGATGTTCACGTATTAATTTATAGATAATGGGCGTCTAAGCTAGAGTTCCATTGCTTATACTACATACAGTGCCTCACATAAGTATTTGGAATTTGAAATTTTTTGAAAGAATCTTAAAATTTTTTTATAGCGAATGAGTTTTTTTTTTTAAACCAAACTAAGTAATTGTAGCTGTGTATATCTAGTTTTATTTATTAACAAAAATTTTTCGTATATCGTTACCTTAATATAGAAAGGCCCTAACTAAAATTTTTTTCAAAATCGATTTTTTTTTAGATGTCTGTAGGCCACCCACTAATACACTATTGATAAAAATGTGTGTGCTACGATTGAAAATAAAGCATTTACAACCAAATAAAAAAAAAAACAAGTTCACATCAATACTACAAAACATAAATTTTAATTAAGTTTTTTCGTTCTCCTGTAAAGAAACAAAAATGTTAGTTAGGGCCTTTCTATATTAAGGTAACGATATGTAGCTTAAAATTATAAAAATGAATTTATAAACAACAACTTAATGAAATTCAGTGCACAAAAGTATTCGGAATTTCGAACAATATTTTAAATAGTAGATCAAAAAGAAATCCAAAAGTAGTGGAACACTCTTCAAAATCAATTTACAGTTAGATTTAAGTATTCCAGTTCAGTCTCCATTTTGTTTTAGGTATTTAGGGTTGGACTTTTTTATTGTGATTTTGTAAAAAGAAATATGGGCAGAAAATCAAAAAAAAAACACTTTCGAAGAAAGAAAAATTGTTTTTGATTTGCGTGAGCGAGGAAGAACCCTTAACCCTTACGCGACCACCAATGTTTAACTACGTAGACGACCACTATTTACAAATGTAAATATTTTTGTTTTCATACAAAATGTATGCGAACTTGCACATTTACTATGATTTTTGAACTTGAATAATTCGTTATAGTAAACCTTGTAAAAGTTGCAATGGTTACAGTATATTTCTGGGGAATCTAAGATTCAGTAGCTGCGTTTCTTGGTTAGTTGTTTTGAAATTTCTTAGTAGAAGTGATTTTTGTGATAAAAAGAATAAATATAAGTTAAAATGGCTAATAATAATAAAAATTTTAAATTCTAAGTGCTTCACCTGTGGCTCAGTAAATAAGTACAGGATGATTTATTTTTAAACATCCAAAAAATTAGCTATTTTTCAGGTTATTGCAGGCAAAATACTATGAGCATTTCGTTGCCAATATGGACTCGAATGAGGACGATATGGAAACAGAGGTAACAGAGGCATTAGAAGGAAACTTGCGGAAATTAAGTTAAATCTCGTAGAACTAGGGCACAATTGCCACGGTGTGTCATACTTCCCAACTAAAAGTGCCTTTGAGTATATGGTTGTAGCACTATTCACTCATTGAAATCTAACACTACTGAGGATTTTGTCCCGGATGAAGATGATCGTGGTCATTCCCAGGGTAAAGGATCTCGCTACATAAGCTACCACTAATAAGCCAAACGAAAACGAGCAACTAGGAAAATTTATATCCAGTGCAAGAAGCCTGTTTGTATTGAACAAAGCTCAAAATTCAAACAATATGTGAAGACTTTTTCAAAAATTTAAAATAACTTTTAATTCGATAATAATTTTTCAGTTCATCAATTTTTTTTATAAGCTATTATTTAAAAATGACTTCTAATTAATAGCTTACATTAAAATAACATAAAATATGCACATACACTAACAAAATCTCTAAAATAAAAAAAAATATTTACATATGTAAATAGTGGTCGTTTGAGGGATAAAAACGACAAAAGTTCAAAAAATAACGGAAAAAATTTATATTTACAGCGGTTTATAAGTTTTTCGAAAAGAGGTCGAAAAATTAGTCACTGAGTCGAAGCCTCAGGAAAATCGGATCACGAATAAGCGAGATACAGCAAATTATAAATTGCGATATTTACATATGTAAATAGTGGTCGTGTGAAGGTTAAGGAGATTGCTGGCAGCGTTAGGTAGGACAGCGAAACTACTCATTCGAGACAAGGCGGCTATCATACGAAATATCAAAAATCAACATTGATTTCGAAGAGTGTTCCACTACTTTTGGATTTCTTTTTGTTCCAAATTCCAAATACTTTTGTGTACTGAATTTCATTAAGTTTTTGTTTATAAATTCATTTTTATAATTTTAAGCTACATATGGGACGGTCTTTTACAAACACCAGAGAAGAAATATACATCTGCTCAACCAAACAAATTAAATTCAGCAAAGAATCATCACAGCATGCCTGCGAAATTCAACTATTCAACAACAAAACATCTCCAAATTGCCATGTCTCACGAATTGAAGGAAACCTTATCCTACAACAATTAAAGGACCCGAATAAATGGATCTACACATCGATCAAGGATAACGAAATGACAGCAGTTTGTGGTTCCGAACTCACTCAATTCACATTATATGGATCAGGACTACTCGCACTACATCCAACATGTACCATTAAAAATGGAGAAATCATGTTACACGGTCACTATGCAGTTTCCAACACAGTTACAATTTCATTCCCACGATTTGGCAACATTCTGTCCATCACATCTCCGAAGGAAAGAAAAACAATATTTAACACAACTGATACCAAGATAGAGACACAATTGGATCAACTCACTGCACTACAACACCAATTAAACGACGAACAATTTGTCTACCTTCCGACACAGTTGCGGTCAAACAGTATACACCACCATACTGCTAGTTATGTTGCTCTGTTAATTTCTTTGGCATTATTAATATTTTGCGCATCAAAAATCAAATGCCAACGACAAAATCCAATATCCAAGGCCAAATGAAGCAATATTGAGATTTCCAGCCACGATCATGAAGTCACAGTCAACGCAACCGATCAACCAATTGCTCCAGTACCATTACCTCGCCAGCAAAATAACAAATTCGCAGTAATCGGTTAGAGGTTGGTCGAATATACGCCCAACGGGGGGGAGAATGTTGGGAATTAAACTCCAACATTTAGTTAAGTTATCAATTTGGTTTCAAAATATTAAAATTAAAATTAATTTAAATTCACTAACATTTTTAGTTGAGTGTAACATAGTGAACAAATTGTTCAAACATTCTGCTGAGTTGCACTTACTACCTTAGTAGAGCAACGACTGACATAGTTGCACTTAACATGACATAGTTTAATAATTATTTAGTTCCTGATTGCTTGCTAAGCAATATTTCGTTTATTTGTTTTTATTGTACTTTTCACATTTTTGTTGTTATTTTTAATAATTATTGTTAAGCATTTTATTTGTATATAAACTTCAATATTTTCACCAATAAATCAGATGCAATTTGAAATTCAATAAACCGTTTTTGATTTGCTTCTCTACTACACGAGATCTTCAGGTTAAAGTGCTTGAAGGTTTCACTACACAATTCCTCTAAAGAACACTAGTTTAGGTTCATGTGCCTAAACTAGAATTACACAAAACATTTTTGACAAAACACTTATTAAAAAATGTAAAATGAAAATATTTACAAACTAGAATAGAATTTTTAATGAGGACTTTCTATTTATTACTATAAAAAAGTAATATTTGTTTTCAGATTTTAATTTTTATAATCTCCTATTAATTTTTAATAAAATTTGAGTTGGGGTTTTTTCCGTGTAAGAGGCTGTAAAATGCTCCTTGTTTTGTAGCAGGAATGTTACGAATATTCGCATCCGCAACCATCTGCATCCGCATCCGCAATAATCAATGCGAGTAATAGTAGCGATGAGTCGGTGACAGGATTTCGGCACTTTGTTCAATTTTTGAGTGTATTGTGAATCTGAATATACAGTCGGATAAGGGACATCTGGCTATGATGTTAGATTCATCAAGTGAAGATGAGAGTGAAGAAATACCAGAAAATTATAGTGCTGAAGTTATACTCAAAAAAGAATTAATTGCTTACCGCATTAAAAAAAGGGCCCATTTAGATGAAAGTCCTCTTAAATGGTGGAGCGTTCATCGAAAAGAGTTAAAACTGATAACACCAATAGCACGCAGATTTTTATCGACACCACCAGGCAGTGTTCCTAGCGAACAACTGTTTAGTAGCGCGGTTCTAATTTACAAGTCTATGCACAATAAGCTTGACCCCGAAAAAGCGGCAATTTCACTATTTATTAAATATAATGCTCCAATTTTTAATTTTTCGTATTAAATAATAAATATTTAGTAAAATTATTAAAATTTACTTCTTTTATTTAATTTCTGTTCCCATATAATATAGTCCATAATATGGACTCCATACATAAAAATTTCTTATAAATTTATAAAAAATCTTAACATCCGCGGATGTGAGCCTTCAAATATCCGCATCCGCACATGCGGATTTGAAAAAAATCGGCATCCGCAACATCCCTGTTTTGTAGCATATTTAATTAAATTAAATTTTGTATACTCATACCTTTTTTTTTAAGTACATAAATGAAAACAGCAAATTGAACAGTGTAGGGGCCCCATGAAGTTTTCGTAATGTGTAAAATATGTTATTTTGCTAAGGTTTTGTGGAATCCGAAAAATTGTGACCTTTTTTTCGTAAATACAAAATTTTGCAATGTGATTTAAGCTGTGATTTTTATATTGACAATGAATATATTGAGAATGAAAAAATTTTGTACTGATTTGTACTGATTTATTGCGTTGAATATACTTGAATATACTGATTTTGTGACAACCCTATACCTACCTTTCAAATGATATAAGTTTCATTCCCCTCTCTTTATAATAAATACTAAAAAAGTATACCATAAGTTTCGATGTTCACGTATTAATTTATAGATAATGGGCGTCTAAGCTAGAGTTCCATTGCTTATACTACATACAGTGCCTCACATAAGTATTTGGAATTTGAAATTTTTTGAAAGAATCTTAAAATTTTTTTATAGCGAATGAGTTTTTTTTTTTAAACCAAACTAAGTAATTGTAGCTGTGTATATCTAGTTTTATTTATTAACAAAAATTTTTCGTATATCGTTACCTTAATATAGAAAGGCCCTAACTAAAATTTTTTTCAAAATCGATTTTTTTTTAGATGTCTGTAGGCCACCCACTAATACACTATTGATAAAAATGTGTGTGCTACGATTGAAAATAAAGCATTTACAACCAAATAAAAAAAAAAACAAGTTCACATCAATACTACAAAACATAAATTTTAATTAAGTTTTTTCGTTCTCCTGTAAAGAAACAAAAATGTTAGTTAGGGCCTTTCTATATTAAGGTAACGATATGTAGCTTAAAATTATAAAAATGAATTTATAAACAACAACTTAATGAAATTCAGTGCACAAAAGTATTCGGAATTTCGAACAATATTTTAAATAGTAGATCAAAAAGAAATCCAAAAGTAGTGGAACACTCTTCAAAATCAATTTACAGTTAGATTTAAGTATTCCAGTTCAGTCTCCATTTTGTTTTAGGTATTTAGGGTTGGACTTTTTTATTGTGATTTTGTAAAAAGAAATATGGGCAGAAAATCAAAAAAAAAACACTTTCGAAGAAAGAAAAATTGTTTTTGATTTGCGTGAGCGAGGAAGAACCCTTAACCCTTACGCGACCACCAATGTTTAACTACGTAGACGACCACTATTTACAAATGTAAATATTTTTGTTTTCATACAAAATGTATGCGAACTTGCACATTTACTATGATTTTTGAACTTGAATAATTCGTTATAGTAAACCTTGTAAAAGTTGCAATGGTTACAGTATATTTCTGGGGAATCTAAGATTCAGTAGCTGCGTTTCTTGGTTAGTTGTTTTGAAATTTCTTAGTAGAAGTGATTTTTGTGATAAAAAGAATAAATATAAGTTAAAATGGCTAATAATAATAAAAATTTTAAATTCTAAGTGCTTCACCTGTGGCTCAGTAAATAAGTACAGGATGATTTATTTTTAAACATCCAAAAAATTAGCTATTTTTCAGGTTATTGCAGGCAAAATACTATGAGCATTTCGTTGCCAATATGGACTCGAATGAGGACGATATGGAAACAGAGGTAACAGAGGCATTAGAAGGAAACTTGCGGAAATTAAGTTAAATCTCGTAGAACTAGGGCACAATTGCCACGGTGTGTCATACTTCCCAACTAAAAGTGCCTTTGAGTATATGGTTGTAGCACTATTCACTCATTGAAATCTAACACTACTGAGGATTTTGTCCCGGATGAAGATGATCGTGGTCATTCCCAGGGTAAAGGATCTCGCTACATAAGCTACCACTAATAAGCCAAACGAAAACGAGCAACTAGGAAAATTTATATCCAGTGCAAGAAGCCTGTTTGTATTGAACAAAGCTCAAAATTCAAACAATATGTGAAGACTTTTTCAAAAATTTAAGATAACTTTTAATTCGATAATAATTTTTCAGTTCATCAATTTTTTTTATAAGCTATTATTTAAAAATGACTTCTAATTAATAGCTTACATTAAAATAACATAAAATATGCACATACACTAACAAAATCTCTAAAATAAAAAAAAATATTTACATATGTAAATAGTGGTCGTTTGAGGGATAAAAACGACAAAAGTTCAAAAAATAACGGAAAAAATTTATATTTACAGCGGTTTATAAGTTTTTCGAAAAGAGGTCGAAAAATTAGTCACTGAGTCGAAGCCTCAGGAAAATCGGATCACGAATAAGCGAGATACAGCAAATTATAAATTGCGATATTTACATATGTAAATAGTGGTCGTGTGAAGGTTAAGGAGATTGCTGGCAGCGTTAGGTAGGACAGCGAAACTACTCATTCGAGACAAGGCGGCTATCATACGAAATATCAAAAATCAACATTGATTTCGAAGAGTGTTCCACTACTTTTGGATTTCTTTTTGTTCCAAATTCCAAATACTTTTGTGTACTGAATTTCATTAAGTTTTTGTTTATAAATTCATTTTTATAATTTTAAGCTACATATGGGACGGTCTTTTACAAACACTTTTCGGACGATGCATTTTTGATTTGGCGGAAATTTTTTTATGGGTTCTGTATCGAAAAAGAAAATACGTATTCGAGGATGTTTTTAAAAAAAAAAAAATTTTAAAATAGAGCGAATTCAAATTTTGAGAATTTCTTGATTTTTGGCTGGAAGCTCACTTTCAAAAACTCATAGCTGTGGTTCTGTAAAAGCTAGAAAATTGATTTTATTGTCATTTTAAAGCTAATAAAAAATATTATTTTTAATAATAAATCTGGTTGTGTTAAAGCTATAAAACTGAAATTAGTTTCACTGTAAAGCTAAAAATATGAGCTAAACACGATTCAGACATTAAAAATTTGATACAGGGTGAGAGCAATTGCTTAAAATTGATTTAAACATTTAAATTGTTTATAATAATATTAATTTGTTAATAATTTTTTAAAGACTTATTTTTTTAAATTAAGTTCATATTTTTAACTTTACAATGAAATTAATTTCAATTTTATAGCATTAACACAACCGGAGTTATGAATTTTGAAAGTGAGTCTCCAAGCCAAAAATTGCGAAATTCTCAAAACTGAAATAAAAAAAATACGTTTTCGATAGTAAATTTGACGTAGAATACGATGGTCATATTAAAAGGTAAGGTAATAAATGCAAATATTTTAAAATATTCCATTTATTTCTTGAAAATTAACTAATGCCTTATTTCTGTTTATATATGCAGCATGGAGATAAAAACAGCGGTTGCAATAAAAAGAAAACCGAGAGAAAGACGAAGTGTTGAATTCAATGAAATTTACTGCAAATATTAAATATTTTACTTATGTTTTTAAAAAACTTAAATAAAAACTTTAATAGAATTGCACCCACCCCCCTAATTGAATCTCCGGGTCAGACATTGGTCCGTGTTGGCAACCGTAGAAGCAAAGGCAAAAGATTGTGTCAAAGAATTTTCTGTGATACTCACATGTAACATTTTGTGAAGTTTTTCTACACAAAGGAGAAAGCTAGAAAGTTATTTTTTGACATCATGATAAAGCTTCAAAATGGCTATTTTCGACCTTTCCCTATTGATTGGAGCAAAAAAAAACTTTTTGTGTGATCCACCCTAAATTTTTTTTTTGCTCCAATAGAGATAGAGAAAGGTCGAAAATAGCTCTTGGATATCACTTAGGATGGCTCCGGACCCTGTGAAAAGGACCATTTCTGATCCTTGCGGTCCTTTTCAAAGTCCGGAGCCAACCTAAGTGTTGTCCAAAAGCCATTTTCAAGCTTTATCTATCGATTGCAGCAAAAAAAAATTCCGAAAAGGGGTTGAGAACGGTCCTTTCCAAGGTCCGGAGCCATTGATGTCCAAAAGCCATTTTTGAGCTTTATCTATCAATTGAAGCAAAAAAAAAAATTCCAAAAAAGGTCAAAAACAGTCCCTTTCAGAGTACGGACTATAAATGATATCAAAAAACTATATGCAACCTTTTCCCATCGATTGGAGGATAAAAAAAAAACAGTTTTCCTTTACTACAGTTCAACGCAAGTATCGTCAACAATGAAAAAAGGCCTTTTATTTATTTTTTGTTTATAGCAAATTTTACATCTCAGCTTGTTTGCATTTTTCAATAATTTTCAATATTGCTTTGTAACTGTTATGGTTTATATCTATTTTCACCACAGTATCAATTGATATTTTATTTCGTTTTATTTCTGTTTCAATATTAGCCGTTTTTTTTTAAACGGTTCTCAGCTTAAAAAAAAAATTTGTGTAAGAAATTAGTCGGCGATAAGTATCGCCGATTAATTGAACTGTCGTTCTTATACAAAACCATTTTTTAGCGGGTAACCGCGTCAAAAAAAGAACGGCTATTGTACCACGCACGGTTATTACACCTTAGTTTTTGTTTACATCAATTTTGTTTTGTAATATAGTATTATAAAATGTTAGTAGGCGATACTTATCGCCGACTAATGTCTCATACAAAAATTTTTTTAAGCGGGTAGTCGTGTCAAAATAAATCACGGCTATTTTACCCATGGTACAATCATATAAGGTAAAAGCAAATTGTCAAAATTTGAACATGCAACACTGAGAGAGCGGTGCTAGAAAAGTCAAAATCATATAAAAATAAAATAATTTTGTTGTTGAAAAAAAAAAAACGTAGAAGAAACGTAGAAATGCACTTACATTTTAACTTTGTATGCCAATTTGAATTTCGACCCCCAATGGGGTGGTAAGGTGATGGTAGCGGGAAGGCTGGCAACTGAAACCATTTTTGAAGGTCGAATTCAGCTCCCTTGAAAATTTAGGACTAGAGGGGTCTACCCTCTGGGTCACGAGATTTGGTTTTTTTGTGCCTGTGTAATTATTGATGCAAGCATTTCGATATTGTTGAATATTTATTGGATGCACCAAACATTTAATTTAACAAGTATTTAAGCATGACGTAAGAAAATTAAGTAGCTTTAACAGCGTTCATTTGTGATATGCTACGAAAAACTAACATTCGATGACTTCCCGTGTAACAAGTTTCCAAACGCGCGTTGAAAAAATGCTCGTGGAAAATTAGCCTTATGCGTTAAACAGAATTCCGGCGATTGACGTAAATACCGCCAGCGGTGATACGCAGTCAAAATTACAACACACTTGACTGAATGAAATTGAACAGAATTCCGGCGTACGACATAAATGCCGCTACCGCTGATGTTAGAATTAGATTTAATTTTAATTTTATCGTCGCGGCAGACTTATCTGTGTTGCATTTCTAAACATCTTGTGTCAATTTATTAAATTAAGTTTGTAGTGTCAGTGTTTAAAGTGAGTTTATTCGAACGGATTTTACGACGGTTTTACCATTCAACGTATTTTTCGCTGGCGGTATTTAAGTCAAATGCTAGAGTTCTGTTTAACACCTTAATAAAAGCAACGTGCGTTGGAAAAACGCACGTGGATGGTGTGTGCCTCATTGCATATAATTTTGTGTAATGCTGAAACGCACGTTGAAAAAACGCTCGCGTGAACCAAGCCTGAAAAGCTAAACAGAATTGGGACGTGCAATATCGTCCAGATTTTTCCTATACGTTTTTAGTGAGTAAAAAATTGACAATAGCAAAATTTATCGCAGAGAAATAGAACAAATTTTATTTTTTGATGCGATTTGACACATAAGATAAATCGCACGTCCCAATTCAGTTTTCAGCTTGACTCAGTGGGTTCTATTAATAAAAACTGAGTAAATGATGCTTTTACTCCGAAGTAAGAAAAACGAGTTGAGTAAAAGCTATCTGAGTAAAGTAAATGCTCTGAGTAAAAGCCTATATCCGTATGAATAATCTTTTACTTTACTCGGTTTTTTGACTTTGCTATAATTTTGTATAACAGAGTATTAAAACGTCGAACTGAAACTTCAAAACGTCAGAATTAGTTTTGTTGACATGCCAATGTTCAACAAAGGGCCTTTCCCAATCGATATCTTTTTACCTAGGCAAATCGCGGTGAAAACCACATTTTGCCTGGAGATTAAAATTTTCACTCTGGTGACTAAAATTTTCAATTTTGCCGTCCCAATCGTTGTAAATTTTGACAACATGAAATTTTGACATTTCATCATGAAAGTAAAAAAAAGTAAAATAAATTTGTCAAATTTTGAAAACGATATAAATTATTTGTATTATATTATTTGAGTATTATAACTAAAAATCATATTCGCATGCTAATGAGCATAGTTCATGCTAATGACCCTGATGAATGCAGCCCAATCGGAAGATGCATTGTCCAATTCATTCCTGGCGAGAAAAGTTGCTAAGGTAGAGCACAAAAGAACTTGGCGTGGCATTACTTTACCAATACCTATTATTGTTTATGGCGCCAGATACAAGGCAGACTATGCTTTGGTGCCAATAGATGAAATAAAATATTTAGAGAATATCAATAAAGCGCAAGAACAAATTTTACCAACCAAAATTGATTTCCCACCACTTATGGGAATTCATACGGGATGAGACAGGGGAAGAAAATCCAATGATGAAGGTTCATTTCAAAACCGAACTGTAAAAATTTGCACGTCTATTTTATTGTGATGAAAAACCAACCGTTGAAATATCAATGGGTGCTAAAAAGAAGGCACAGGTTTACTTTAGGGACAACTCTCCGATCTTTTTGTTTTAAGAATAAATAATAAATCTACAAAAAAAATGTCGCTCGGTTCTGATAATGCATTATTCCGAAAACTTGTCTATGTATATTTCAGCAAAGTAATTAATTTACAATGTAAAAGAAAAAATCTTAGAAATTATATTTTCCAAATATGTACTATTGTAAATTTAACACACTACATATTTGCCTCCTAACTAAATAGCACATCACAGTCTGCATGATTATAAAATTCTGCTGATAAATGTTTCACGTTACAGAAATAATCTGAGACAATGGCTAACAGGAACTCAATCAGATTGTAACTATCTTCTCACTCCACAAACCCAAATATTTATAGTTTCATCAGCTCATCACGCACCTTTGTTATCAAATATACCAATGACTATGAAAGAATATGTCCATCTACTCTTACCTATCATCATGCTTTAGTGGCTGCTCAGCAAATAGATGCGTCCAGTAACTTTACGTTTTTTTATATTTACTTAGCACTGGTTAATTCGTTCAGTTCCATGTTTTAGTTTCACCTGGTGACTAAATGGTATGAAAGCATACATCCATTTTATATTGTTTCAGGCACTCGATTTTTTGTTTTACAATTTTGAAATTTTTAAGAAAATTAATCAATCAAAGCAAGTATAGTATTACGCGTCTGTGAGTGAAATACGAGTAAGTGGAATTACCAGCTGCCAGAAAAATACATGACACAAATTTCAATAAACTTATCAATACGAAATAATAAGGCAAATCTAGTGTTATTCAACCAAGCCTAAACTGTATTATTGAATGTTCATGGTTATTTTTAAGAAAATTATCAAGCAAAATGATTAAATATCATATTATCATATTAGTAAGAGCAACAACACACTCGTGCTATATGTACATATAAGCATCCACTTGTTTGGCTGAGATTTAAATCCTTCCTCCCATTCATAAACACATGCAATTTTCTTCAAGTCCAAATGCGTTTTAGCAGTAGCGTTAACTTTTAGTCGATTTTATATACAATGGATTTTTAAATTTTAAGTGGCTGCTTCTTTCTTTTTCTTAATCGAAATGGTTTAGAACAAACGCATTTCACTACTTTAACCTTAGAACCGTGTTTGGGGTACTGGAGGCCCCAAACGATTTTCAAAAGAGAATTAAAAGCCATTCTTCGTCAGTACCATTATGTTTTCTATTCGTTTTTTGATGTATTACACCTTTAGCTATGTAAGAAACGTGAAATCCAACTATAGTTTTAGACTGGCTGAGTGAAATAGAACTTGAGGCGACACAACCTTTATAAGTGTTTGGGGCCCTGTAGGCCCCATCATCTATTTCAGTACATTTTGTATGAAACCTTTATTGATGTTGTTCTTTTTTGTCGTTATTTTTACTTTAATCTCTTTATTTTATGCATTTTTGAAAGTTTTCAGTTTATACAGAGTCAAACATTTAAATTTATTATAGTAGGCCATGAAAACGGTACGATTTGAAATTTGACCATTTGATTTCGTGATTTTTGGCTTCGGCTTTTAGTTTCTATTCTTGCGTGGTGTGATGTGGAGTGAATTTTTACTGATTGTAAAACAACTATAATTTCGAAAGGTAAGTTTTTGGTTTTCAATAGTATTTATTTATTTGTTTCAGCTTTATTTTTTTCGATAAAGTATGAATAGAATTGTGTTGTTGACAAATGTAAATCGCGCATTGACTGCTGAGAAAGAACAAGAGATTGCGGATTACTTTGATAGAGATATCGACGATGACAATGATGTGAATGAATCGATTGGTGGGCTTGATCATTCAACAACTGCACTATTATCTGCAAATATAGTCGGTCCTGGAAATGTTGTTAATGATCCTGATGAAGCAAATAGTGAGTCAGATGTGGACGATTCCGCTTTCGATAGACCAAATATCAATGAAGATCGGTCGTCTGGAATTGCAGATTTACTTGTACTTCGTTTTGCTGACAGATTTTTAAATAATGGCGCAAATATAACAATGAATAATTTTTTTACGAGCTAAAGACTTGGTCAGCAAAAATACAACTTTGGTAGGAACAATTCGATCCAATAAGCCACAGATCCCAAGATAATTCTCGTCAACCGAAGAGGCAAAAAGACGAGGTCCATATACTTCAGCATTCTGCTTTTCTGACGAAGTTTCACTGGTGAGCTTCACGACGGACACCAAAAAAAATGTCATGCTGATGTCTACAGCCCATGCAACAGAGGAAGTGAACGAAGGCTCTCGAAAGCCTCATCCATGATTATAATGATCACAAAGGTGGAGTATATACTTTTGATAAGATGGTGTGAGGATTCACCTTTAAGCGCAAAAGTAATTGATTGCCAATGGTGCTATTTTACAACGTGTTGGATGTAGCTGCCCTAGAAGCGTATAGATTGTACGAGCTATGCCACCCATCATGGAACACAAAAAAATGTGAGAAGCGCAAGATATTTCTAAAGGAACTGTCACGAGAGCTAATCCAGCCACACTTGCATAATCGGTGCCAATTCCCAATAAAGTCATCAGTACGAATCGCTATGGATTTGGTCGGCCACAAACCAGAAGTCGTTGCTTCGCATCCGTTCCCAGAGCAGCAGGTAGAACAGCTCAATTCATTCGATTCGTTTAGTTACAATTTATAATTATTTCCAGGTAAATAATCCAAGACGGCGATGCGAGCAATGTAAAGTAGCACGGAACAAGAAGAAAGACACAAAAACCACATCTGTATGTGATTTTTGTTTGAAGGCAACATGTACCAACCACTATGTGCGTATATGTGAGTCATGCTATCAATGCAAATTCAAGGGAAATGAATCCGAAGAAGACGAAGAAAGTGTTGAACCCGTCAAACATTTATGCAGATCACCAACTCAGTTATCAGATCTATAATTAATTCTTTTTTCTATTTTTACAAACGTGTACATATAATTGATTGACTACATGTATAAATAACCTACATCAGAGGACCCCCAGGGGTCCGCGAAGCCATTCCAGGGGTCCGTGAAACAATTTTGACATCAAATAATTTTATATCATTAAACTTCTTGCTTTATTCAAATAGCTCATTTATTAAAAATTCTACATGGCCATGGCTTTTTGAATGATTGCACATATTTTTAAAGAAAAAAGCGTGCATTTACTTTTGTTCAAACCCGGGATGCCCAGCACCTAACTCTTCCCACTCTTTGGCAACAACTTCAATTTTTGTAAATTTTGACCAAGAGATATTGTCTAAGTTTAATGTACATATGTATTTTGACTTGAAATTTTTTTAATTTTTTTACATTTCCACAATTTTTATTCATTTTGTGTTTTAATACATGAAAATCCAAGATTTATATGGTATAAGTATCAAAATATTTATTAGAAAGTAGTGGCTACAGGCTTGTCAACTTTTGGACCTTCAAAAACTGGACATAGTGTTGAAAATACCTTTAAAAACCGTAAAAATTAAAGCAAAATAAAAATACTTTTATGTCTGGCTGAGTTTGACAACTGGACATAGCTTTCAAAAACCAGACTGTTGGATAAAATCCGTACGGTTGGCAAACCTGAGTGTCTCTGTCATTATTGAGCCAGAAATTAGCCTTAAGACCGAGACGTTATACCGATAGAAGAGGTAGCATCCTGGCTGAGGATGAATGCTATATCCAGAAAGGATATAAACATTTATTCAGATAGTCAGGCTGCTATCAAATCTCTAAAATCAGTCTTTCCAAACTCACTAGTGGCCCAACAATGCCGCTCGTCTCTAAATGAGATGGCCCAGTATTTTAATTTTCCCCTCATCTGGGTGTCAGGGCATTGGAGAAGCGACGGCAATTGCAAAGCTGATAAACTTGCTAGACAGGGGACTCCTGCCCAAATTCCTCAGGACAAGGAAGGTGTTGGCATGCCACTTGCTACCTTCAAGTTACTGCTTAAAGAAGAAATGGTAAAAAATGCTAACAAAAGATGGACTCAAGGGTTAACTTGCAATATAACAAGGCTATCTGGCCGAAATAGGACGCCAAGCCTTCGTCAGAGCTGATTTCCCGCACTATATGTACATAGTGTCTCGTCAGTTGTTGCAGCCATAACTCGGCAGACATGCGGAGAGATTAGGTGTTAGGGCCTTTGACTTCTGTAGAAGTTCTGGAGATGTGAAAGAAGAAGAAAACACTAAATATTTTCTCTGCTTCTGCCCCGCACTTACTAGAAAACGTCACAAAACACTTGGTTCGTTTTTATTTGATGACCTGGATGACGTTAGACATGTTATTATATGTAGGTTCCACGAGAGGGTATAGTCAGAAATCCTGTTGTATCACAATGGATTAAATTTGGTCTAAGTGAGTCGGTTTTGTAAATAACTGATACTCCTACCTAACCTAACCTTAAGAACGACGTCAAATGTCTAAGGCTCTGGGGTCCGCAAAAAAAATTTAGCTCAATAAGGGGTCCTCGGACTACATAAGTTTAAGAACCCCTGACCTACATACATATATAAATATGTACAAATAAAATTATTTTAACAACATATTTCCAAAAAAATTTAATTATTCTTTCGATAAATATGAAAAAACACTGAAAATGTATGCAATTGCCATATGGGGTATAAAGTGCCCAATACACGGGATTAAGATAATTTAACCATACACGGTTCTAAGGTTAACATTCTTAAAAAAACACAATCCAACTGTTTGTTAAAATTTAAAAAAAATCTTTTATTCAACACAAGAGTAGCTCCACTCTACATGCCGCTTCTTCTTATTTAAAATTGTAAGCTTCAACGCAAAGTAATTTACTTAAATGGAATAAATCTGGAGCTGTGGGTGGCACCAATACCGGGTCTACCTTGCTTGACAGGTTCGTAAGAAAGAGCAAATTCACCCAAGTAATGACCAATCATTTCTGGTTTGATTTCAACCTGAGAATAAAAGATTAGATTTGCATTACTGACGTTATTTGAAATTAACAAAAACTTACTTGACCAAAATCTTTGCCGTTATAGACACCAATGATGGAGCCAGTCATTTCTAGAACAATGATCATGTTTCGCAAATGAGTTTTTACAATTTCAGGCTTCTCATTTGGTAGTGCTTCCTTTTTGGCCTTGCGCAAATACTTTGTGTTCAGTTGATGTTGACATTGCGGTAGGCTCAACTAATAATTTTTGTTTGCAGACGATTGCTCATTATTCTATCCAGGTGACAACATTAATGAAATTAGACTGAACATGAAGGAGGATTTGACCTTATTGAATGAGTTTTTTCGATTGAATAAATTACTGCTAAATGTTAACAAAACCAATATTATTTGTTTCCGAAGTACACGAAAGTCAGTTGTCAGTCTTGATATTCTTCACAATGGAGCGTTGTTAAATGAGGCCAATTGTATCAAATTTCTTGGAATCAAAATTGATTGTTTCTTGAGTTGGCATGACCATATTGATTTAGTTGAAAATAAGTTGGCTATGGTGAATGGTCTAATCTACAAGGTCAGGCATAAAATTACAACTGAAGTAAAAAAATTAATATATTTCGGTCTTGCTCACTGTCATTTTACTTATGCAGCTGGTACTTGGGCTTCTTTCTCCAACGTAAAAAAGGTTCAAGTGATGCAAAATAGAATTCTTAAAAACGTTTTTAATCTTCCTCATCGTTATCACTCAATAGACTTATACTCAAACTTTCGTATATTGCCAGTTAGATATATTCACAGGTTTCAATTATTGTGTTATATTCACAAAATATCAAAAAATTTAATTCCTAACACTGTCAAAATAATGAGTTTTCAACACTCCCACAACACTAGAAATAGAGACAACTTTGTTGTTTCTCGTTCAATCAATAGTACTTCATCTCAAAATATTTCTCATAATGGCATAATCTGGTACAACGAGCTTGATAGATCCTTAAAAGACATAAATAATATGATGCTATTTAAAATTAAACTAAGAGAATTTTTATTGGACAGAGCCAGACTTATATCAATATTTTAAAAACTTATTAAATGTAAAATTTATTTTCATTTTTAATGTTAGTTGTGTAAATATTTAAATATATAATAACTCATTATTGTTATTTAGTTGTTAGTATATTTAGTTCATTAGACCTTTTGGTGCTCCAATAACCGCATGTAGCGCCGAAATTTATAAATGTTAGATTGTTTTCGCCAATAAATAATTATTTTGATATTTTGTGTGAAAATAATGGATTTTATTTGAAACAATTACAAGTGTATAAAAAATTCAATGAAAATTACATTTAATTCACAAGTAGCTAGCAATCACGCTGTCGCAGTTAACTGTCAAAAAATAAGTGAAAATTTTGACATATTCATATTCACCTCAGAACTGTCAAAATTTAATCAAAAATTTCATCAAAAGTAAATAGATATCGATTGGGAAAGGCCCAAACAGCAGAAAAATTGGAAGCCAAAAAAACAGCACATGATGGAGTCAAGCGAGGAATCGAAGATAGAAGTGCCACAACCAATAACTGGTAAGTAAACAAATATTTAACAAGAAAAACATCAAAATCAGTGTTTTATTTTCGCTAGGAAAGAAGTTGCAGGTATAGCTGCCGCAATGCCAAGTAAAAAATCATCAAGGAAAACTGATCCTGAGCCTATGACACAACCACCATTCATTCAACCATCAGCAGTCTTACAACAGCAGCTAGTGCCAGCTGTCTTCTTTTGCGGTCACCGACACAATTGCGTTTTCGGAAACACGCTGAAAATATGCAGCTGAAAACTATAAAATAATAAAAAATTGGACACTGAGCCCGCTGCAAATGTCATGACATCATGTGGTAATTATTTTGACTCATATGTACATTTTGGCATACACGAAGAAATGCTCAAAGATGAAGTGATTACAATAAATATCCAATATGATGCATTTTAAAGCAATCATGTATTTGATAATTTTATTTGCAGGTTGTTCAGATGTTGGTTGTGAAACTGGCATTTTGTATGTTTGCTGCAATAGCTGATGCTGCTATAGTTATTGCTGTCGATTGCTCCAATATTAATATGACCAATATTTTTTCATAGTAGATGAAATCACGGTTACTTTTAAGATGAAACCTAAGGCCTATAACTCATTACGATAAAACTGTCTCGAAACAGTTTTCGTCACCTTAGTACATATGAGAGTGCGGTCACTATGTTTTAAGACAAAAGCAATACTTTTTGTTTTGCGGCACTGGAACTTTTGCGAAACAAAACTGTTGCGGTATAACAGATTCGTATGAAGTGCGCTCACTTCAAACTTTTGTCTCGAAACTTTTTGCATATTCGTGGAAATCGGTGAACGAGCTCACGAAATCTCTGGCACGAAATAAAGTTTGTGTTTTTTTCTTTGTGTTCGTTCAATCAGAGCACACTACGCGACCTTCTTCGTGAAATTTGTCGCAAAACAAAACAAAAACAAAACTGTCTTGAGACTGTTTTGTCTTAATGAGTTATAGGCCTAACGAACGTAACAATCGCTATTTGTATTTTGTCATTGATGTGTAATTATAATTTTGACTCATACATACATTTTGCATACACGAAGAAATGCTCAAAGATGAGGTGAGCACTATAACCTACTACAATGCGATGTATTATAATAAACACTTGTTTTGTGGCAAAGTGAGTATAATAAATATCCAATATGATGCATTTTATAGCAATCTAGTATTTGATAATTCTATTTACAGGTAGTTCTAGATGTTGGTTGTGGAACTGGCATTTTGTATATAATAGCTGGTGCTGCTATAGTTATTGCTGCCGATTGTTCCAACATTTATACGACTAAAATTATGTGACCAATATTTTTTCATTGTAAAGAAAGCAGATGAAATCACGGTACTTTTAAGATGAAACTTAACGAGCGTAACAATCGCAATTTGGATTTTGTCATTGATGTTGACTTTAAGGCGAATTGATTATAATTTTTTCGTTAAATGTATGTATGTAGTTGCTGCTGTTGTTTTATTGTCCTTGTTGGCGCAAGTATTGCTTCTGCCCTTTTTGAAGTAGTTAGCATCACTTGTATTTTTTGTACTCTTCTTTTTTTGTAGTAAGTTAGTAATAAAGAACGATTGTAAAACGAACACGCGCCTAATAATTTCGTATTAAAACATAGTGGTTAATTTCATTTAATTTGGTCGGAATTCGCTTTTTACGCTGCCAGCACGGCATCAGTCCTTATTGTCCGTAAATACATAGATTTCAAAAGAATAAATTGAATAATTATTTTTGTTTTCCTATATGTACATCAATTTAAAGGGAAAGAACTAAGCTTTCTCAAAATTAAGAAGATACATACTTTATTAACACATTTTTTAGTAAAATAATGATTTTTTAAAGTGAAACTTCTTTAGTGTAAGTCATTTGAAAACTTTGTAACGCACCGCAAACTTTGAAACGCAATACATGAAATCATGAAATTTTTTTTTCAAGTAGGATGCAGGATATCAATAGCAATAAATTATATATCAATTAATCAATTATCAAGCAGAGTGTGCTGAAACTATCAGCTTTGAGATCGGGTAACCAAAAGCTGTGATATAAGCGTGGAAAGATTTTCTATTTTTTCAATTTTGTCAAGCAATGCACTGATCAACTACCAAAGCCTTGCTATAGCGAAGAGAATTACGTTGATTGCTTTCTATTACTATGTTTATACGACAGCTTAGTTCATTTTACCGAATACCGATCGGAAATTGTGCAAGAGTCGACAGACTTCGTGCGTTCAAAGAGCTTTGAATCAAATGCTGTCGCATAAGCTTATTTTATGTTTATTGCGTGGACTTACATAAATGCAATGAAAAAACAAAAATAGACGAAATTAAATAGAACAAAATAAAAACCTTAAGAAAACTAAACAGCGGTAGAATGCGACGAAAATGTTTATTAAAATTATGAAATTGACAGCATCTAGAATATCCACAGCAGTATATGATATATCGAATTAAAGTACTCATCGAGCTAAGTGCACTAAAACTATCAGCTTCGAGATTGGTTGATCAAAAGCTGATACATAAGCGTGGAAAGATTTGCTATTTCTTAAATTTTTTCAAGTAATTCACTGATTAACTACCAAAGCCTTGCTGTACCTGTTCTCGATCCCGTCAACTTTTAGCATTTTAATAAAACATTTTCGTCTCATTCTTTCGCAGTTTCATTTCTACCTCGTGTGAACTGCACACATGTTTTTTTTAAATAAATTGACTTAAATTCAGAAAAGTCGTAATACAATACCGTCGCGGTAACTTGACTACCGTCTAACGTGACCAACGCGGTAACGTGAACGAAATAATTTTGCAGTGAATATTTTTTAGCAACCATGCAATAAGCAAAAGGCTGTTTATATATTTTTATTTGTATTTTTTTTAGCTTTTGAATTTGTAATTACAAATGATATGAAATTTGATGCAAAATACGTTATAGCGACTGCGCTGTATATTCAAAGCTATATGTTACATTTAAAAGATCATTTCACCGTTATCGTAGCTCATTAAATTATCTTTCTTAAAGCACCCATATTTTGGATATCAAGGTTTTCAACTTATAATTATTTTTAGAAAAGCTATATCCGCAACTACTAATATGTGGAAAATACTTAGATATGGAGATTCTGGAAATAAAAAAAAGTGTGCTTTATTAGAATTACAAAGAAATTCGTAATGATGACGAAATTATTATTTTAGTGTTATTTTTTTTTTATTGTTATCTTGAAATAAAAAAAGTTTATGTTAGACTTACAAAGAAGTTCGTAATGATAACGACATTTTTTTAACTGATATTTTTCTTGTTATTCATAAATATATAAGTTTCAAAAGAATTGATTGAATACATTTTTTTTGTTTTCCTTTAATAAAGGGGTTAGAACTTATGCAAACAATTAAAACAAGTGATACATCATTTTAAAGAGAAAAAATTATGCTTTCTTAATAGCCTGAAATAGTTACATGTTATTTACAAATTTTTGGAAAATAATGGTATTTAAAAATAACAATTGGTGAAAACAAATTCAGAAAAAGTTTTAATGAATTTCTTTAATAATTTTATTTACCATTCAAATAGTTTGCAATGGCTTCTCGCCGCATTTGTCCTCGTTTATGTTCAGACATTTTCGGTACTTCTAGGCCTTCATTAATTAAAATTTCGTCTTGTAAGTCAAAATCTGGATCTTTCAATACTTTTGCTACGTTATGGAGCACGAAACAAGCTATGATCATCGCAGGAACTCTTTCTGTGGATATTCGCATTTTCGACAGAAGTATTGGAAATCGCCAAACAGGCGTTCGATTATGCATCGCTCCTTGGTATGAACTTTGTTATAATTAATTTCAATGGGCGTTTGAGGATCGCGAAATGGCATCATCTGCCATGGCGTCAAAGGGTATCCCTCATCGCCCAAGAGAATAGCGCCCACAGAATTTTCACACAACACAGGTTGACTATTAGAATTGCGACATATACGTGCATCGTGAACTGAGCCTGGCCACTTGCAATTTACGCTGGTGAACCTTTCGTTTACGTTAAACGATGACAAATTTTTCCGATTCACGTATTCATCGCCGAAGATGTGTGGCTTTTTTATTAACACATTCGTATAATCAATAGCACCTATTGCGCACGGAAATTTAAAATTACTCTGCCAAATTTTTTTGGCATTCTCCATTTCCGCAGCATCGCATGGAAATTTTAATCATTCTGTCGCCTTTTTCACAATTTCCTGGCAAACATACCAATTTGTTGTTGAAACGGTCGATTGATGAATTCCAAGATCTTCACCCACGCCAACCTAAATACATAAAATTTTTGGAAATCTCTAAATAGATATCAGAAATATAGGTGTCATAAAAAAGATAATTTAATGGCTTACAATATCTTTAAAATTTAACCTAAACTTTTGGAAATATGACGATTTTCTGAAATTTTGACCAATTATTTTTTAGCATTTTAAGAAAGCTTAATTTATTCCCTTTCAATGGTATATTAAATAATTACCATATATTTTATTACCAATGTTTATCAGTGATTTGAATTTTTGTCGATGAAAAATAAGTAAAATGAAACAAATTATACAAATAATACATCATTTTAAAGCAAGAGAATCAAGCTTAACACAATTTTTGAAAAAATAACGGTTTTTTTAAAAAAAAATTGGTCAAAATTTCAGAAAAATCATATCTCAAAAGCTACCGGTTAAATTCAAAAGATTTACGCTCCATTATTGTAGGCTATTAAATTATCTTTTTTATGGCATCTATATTTTTGATATCTATTCGGGAGTTCTTAACTTATAGTAATTTTTACAAAAGATATCTCCGAAACTAGATCCGCGCGATGGGAGCTTAAGTAAACCTGTTCCCATATTTTTTACCTGGAAGCCTGGATCACCAATAGGGTTGTCATATGTACTGATTTTATCAGTACATGTACTGCTTTTTAATAATTTTCTTTAAAAATACTGATTTTTCAAGGTTCTGAAATCAGTACGCAAATGTACTGATTTTTAGCAATTGGTACTGATTTGAACTAATTTTAAGATTTTATTTGAATTACTAAATAATATTTACATTTAATATTTAATTATTACCAGTAGCGTACTTAGGAGTCTGTAAAATGGCCCATGCATAATTAAAACATTTTGTTATTTTGTTAGCGCATTGTGCAATCCAAAAAGTTCTGACTTGTTTTTTTAGTAAATAAAAACAATTAATGAGGTCAAAAATTTTGTACTGATTTTTTGCGTTGAATATACTTGAATGTACTGATTTTGCGTTTCAAAAATCTGACAACCCTAATCACCAACATAACATAAAAAAGACTTAATTTTTTGCACATTAGAAATTGCGCCACCGTACCGTTCCAAATGTTCAGGCAAAAAATGTTGCGCCAAATAGTCTACACTCCGACGTTTAAAACGATACAAATGTTTAAAGATTTTATCGTCACCAAGTGTTCTTGGCTTGTAGTGTTTTTTTCATGCATGTTGTTTGTCACCACAAGGGGAATAAGTGGTATAATATGGAAATCCATTTGTAGGTATTTGTCCTAAAAAAGAATTGCGATTGTGAGCTTAAGTGAATCTGTTCCGCAGATTTTGCTAATAAGTTTGCTTTTCAATGTCTGCAATTTGTTGACATAGCGCCGATGGAGCACTAATTTCCTTACCCAAAATGATTCTTATGTTAGCCAAATAAGATGAGATTCTGTGATTGAAGTCATGTCCGGTTAAGTATAATTTTTATACGTTCTGTATTGATACACCTTTAAAGCGCGAAAAATAAAAATTTAACAACTGATTGCGGTAAAACAGAAATAATTTGCTAACGTAGTGCCGATGGTGCACTAATTTCCTTACCAGAAATGATTTCTTACGTTGGTCAAATATGATGAGATTCTGTAATTCCTATAAAGCGCGTAAAATCAAAATTGAACGAATGCGGTAAAGAAGAAATAATTTTAGGTGAAAATTGTAAAAGTAAATACTCTGAGTCAACAAAGTCGCAGATTTTTTGAATAAATTTAGCTTTTACTCGCTTTTTTCTGTTTTTATTCATACGAAACTGAGCAAAAGCTATCGTATAACAGAGTAAATACTTCAAATGATATTTTGAAATGTTTATTCATACGAAATTTATTTACACAAATTTTTCAGAGTAAAAGCTCTATTTCTGAGTATATAGTTCGAGTAAAATATTTTACTCAGTTTATCCATACCACCCAGTATCAACACCGACGTACTGATACCGAAGTACTACGTGGACGTATTTCGCATTCACACAACTGGTAAATTACACCAAATTCATACGCCGGCGCTTAAATTCGCTGTATGTGAATAGCGCATATAACTGGGAAATTAATCTTCTTCAGCCCTGGAGAAATGCAACGCTGTTTTCAACATGTGATAGTCGCTCCATATTTGACAGCAATGTATGGGTAAAACCGACAACTAAAATAAAATATTTTCTTTAAGTTGTGAATAGAAATAACATTGGTTAAAGAAAATATGTCAAGCAATGATAAAGGAGAAATAATTGAGCAGGTGAAGCAACGCGTTGCTTTGGCCAATGCTCAAGAGCTCTTACAAGTAAGTTTTGTGTTATCTAATATATTCGCATAACATCTAAAATTTTGTTTTAGAAAATGACTGAAGAATGCTTTAAGAAGTGCGTTGGAAAGCCGGGCGTATCTTTGGATTCGATAGAACAAGTAGGTAGTTGGGAAAAATATGCTTAGAAGGCTTTAAAATTTTGGCATAATTTTACTTTAGGGCCAATAGCCCGAAAACTAAAATTTTAATTTTGTATTATGTATTTTTGGGCGCTAATCCCAATGGGTACCCGGTCATAACCCCAATGGTCATAATCCCCAAAATGATTTTGGGCATTATGTCCGTTTTTTTCCGGTCATAATCCCCATTTTTTTTTTTTGGGGCTTTGACCACTTGTAAGAACGTACATAGTCCCCAAAAACTTGAGGACATAATGCCAAATAATTTTGGGCGGTATGTCCACATTAAAAGCGGACATAATGCCCAAAATTAACTATTGGGAAATATTCAGTTCTAAGACCAAAAACAATTTCGCATAATATACTAACTTCTATTTAGAATTACTATGGGTATCGCACCAGGTGTTGGATATATTATAGACTGATCCGCGGTCGAAGGCCGCCGCGAAGCCGGTCTCGGATTTTTGGGAGTTTTAAATCCTGAGTTGCGGCCATAGGCCGCCCACTTTCCCTAACTTTTATTTAAAATTACTGTGGCTAGCAAACCAGGTGTTGGAATTAGACTGATCCGCGGCCGAAGGCCGCCGCGAAGCCGGTGTCGGATTTTTGGGAGTTTTAAATCCTGTGTTGCGGCCGTAGGCCGCCCACTTTCCCTTACTTTTATGTAAAATTACTGTGGCTAGCAAACCAGGTGTTGGATATAATAGTGACTGATCCGCGGCCGAAGGCCGCCGCGAAGCCGATGTCGGATTTTTGGGAGTTTTAAATTCTGAGCTGCAGCCGTAGGCCGCCCACTTACCCTAACTTTTATGTAGAAGCGTTGTTGGACATATTCGAGGATGTAATCCTCGAATATAAATATAAAATTCCTCTTGTATTTTCAGGCTAAACGAAAGTGGTCATAACATCCATGGGTGTTATGTCCATTGTTATATGTAGTCATAATCCCCAAAATTTGTTTGGGGACTACGACCGTTTTTTAGGAGGACATAACGCCCAAAACTTTTTGGGGATTATGACCATTGGGGTTATGACATGGCACCATCCCAATGGTGCTAAAAAAAAGTGTCGGTCTCGAATGGTTTAGAAGATACAACCGTTTAAAGTTTCAAAAATTCACATTTATTTTCATGAAAATTTCCACTTCAAAAAGCGTTTATTATGTATTTAGGGGCCCTAAATGCAATGGCGATAAAAAAAATTTTTATCTCAAATGGTTTAGCGGTTAAAAGTTTCAAAAATTCACATTTTGCTCCAGCCCACACATAAGTGTGACAGTGAAAAATTACTGTGGCTAAAAGGTGTTGGATATTTTATAGACTGGTCAGCGGTCGAAGACCACCGCGAAGCCGGTGTTGGATTTTTGGGAGTTTGAAATCCTTAAAAGCGGCCGCAGGCCGCCCACTTACCCTACTTTTGATTTATAATTACTGTGGCTACCGAATACGGTGTTGGACATACTATTATAGGATTTTTTAGTATCAATATTTCGAAAACCAAAAGTGGTATCGATTTTTTTTATTTAACATTTTCGATTTATTTTGATGTGTTTTATCGGAAAAAATTTATAAAAAATTTTTTACACAACTTATTTACATAAGGGGGCGGGGGTACATGCAATTTTCAAACTTTGACCAATTTTATCTCGGAAGCCATAAGAGGTAGGGGGTAAAACTCCATGTTTCTAAAAAAAAAAAATTGAAGCATTGGCCCTAAAGTAAAATTGTTCCAAAACTTTTTTCGGAACAGGTTTACTTTAGCTCACATTCTCCAATTTTTTTTTTAGGGGTAAAAGGGGGTTAAAAATAAATATAAATAAAAAGTATGAAAAAAAAGTGTCGCTCGGATCTAGTTTCGGAGATATAGCCATCGGAAGTAGCGGAAATAGCTTTTGGAAAAATCATCATAAGTTGGGAACCCCTGAATGGATATCAAAAATATGGGTGTCAAATAATTTAATGGCCTATTTAATGGTGAGAAAATCTTTGAAATTTAACCCATAATTTTGGAGATATTACGATTTTTCTGAAATTTTGACCAATTTTTTTTTTAAAAAACCGTTATTTTTTTCCAAAAAATGTTTGAATGACCTATAACTTTTTTAGCTTCTTAAGAAAGCTTAATTTATTCCTCTTAAAATAGTGTGTCGTTTGTTAAAAGTTTTTGCATATTCACCCCCTTTTTGACCGAAAAACAAAAAAATTTATTCAATGAATTCTTATGAAAACTATGTATTTATGGACAAAAACAATAAAAACCAAAAACAACAACAATTATTATAAGACGATTCTCAAGAACAAGAACAACAACAACTACAACAACAATTATTATAAGACGATTCTCATTATAAAACTTAAAAATTTTTATTAAAAATCGCGCGCGTCTTATAACTGATTATTATAGCGGATTATAAGACGATTCTTTGTTTTTAATAAAATCTGTGTTTTATAATGTGTCGCATTGAAAGAAAAAGCGCCGCAGGTGAAAAATTTTTAAGTTTTATAATGAGAATGTCTTATAATAATTGTTGTTCCTGTTGTTCTTGTTGTTGTTGTTGTTGGTTTTTTATTGTTTTTGTCCATAAATAACGCAACGGCACCGGTCGCCGACCGAGTTCATATGTCCGACCGCTTTAAAAAACTATAAAAGTCAATCAATTTCCCGCGCAAAGTTTACGAAAGTGAACGCATTTCATTCTTTCAATATCGATACGTCAACTGTCAAAAAATCATTTTAAAGCTTCAACGGAATTTTTGTCAGTTGAGTCTAAACTACGCAGCGGTGCGGTTCGATGTTTTCGCGAGTGTAAAAAAAGATAAAAACGGAGTTTCAAGTTTATCGAATTTTCAGCAGAAATAAACTGAGCTGTAAATATTTTATTGTGTTCATATATATATGTTTATCATAATTACAAAGTAATTACCACTTTTTAATTTAAAAGATTTGTGAAGTGATTAAAAACGGGCGGAATGTAGTTACGTGAAAACTTCCTACGTTCCTCATTCCGACTATTTGTTCGGTAACAGGATTTTTAAGCTTCGTAAAAAAAGATAGTTTTTGTGTCTAGTTAGACTAAAAACGTATAATTTTTGTTAGATTATTCAATCTATACATTATTCTACGATGTCGAACGTGTATACGTCCTAGTTTAAATTAATAAGATTTGCCATAATTTGACATGAAACTTTTACGTTTTTACCTTATTTTCCTGTTTGCACACAAAATTGCTCTATTGATTCAGGTTTTAAATTTACATTAACATGCCTAATAGTACGGGAGGCAACGTTGCATATTTGAAGGTCATTTCCTCCCGATTAATTTTTTGCAATTGTTAATTTAAGTAAGGCTGATAATGGAAATAAGCGTCAGTCGCCAGAATCGTGGTGACTCTGGTTGTGAGAGGCCGATGAAAAAAGTTTAGCTCAATAGCTCGGAAAGTAAGCCACAATTAAAATATTATGTTCAGACCAGTATTGAAAGCAGATGAAAATACATCGATTTCATTTCCGTGAAATCTCCATACGATAAGATTTGACCCTCCTTTCAACGTTTTAATGTTTCAAATAAATACTAAAATTTTGAGCAGAAATAGCTATTTTTGGCGAAAAATATGATTGTCAGATCTGAAAGAGAAATGTTAATTTCAAACTTTCAATAAAAACCTTATTTTTTCGAAAATGGAGATGGTCGTTAAAAATTTCACAACTATGAAAAATGGTTCAGATCTGGTCAAATCGAAATTTTTCTGATATATATAGGTAATTATACTTAGAAGTTAACTTTGTTTGTTTAAAATTAAAAGATTTTAATCAAAATCGTAAATTACATTTAAGTTTTACGTTTATAATAAATGTTATCTGAAAAACTATAGCTTTTTCTTATTGCGACATTAACGGTCGGAATTAGGTGCTTCAGTAGACGGAAACAGACAAAATAATCACAGGCCGGTCGGTAAATGGTGAACGAACGTTGTGTTTTTTTGTATCAAATTTTTAAAAACAAAATTTAGTAATAAAAACTTTCATTTATATTATTGTTAACTTATTTTTCCCACGGTAAACATCTATAACAATAAATAGGTTAATTTTAGTAAAATTACATGACATATTTATGTATCTTTTAGAAGATTCAAACAGACGATAAGTGGTCGTTAAGTGGTGCTTTTGCGTTACATAGTTTTCATAAGAATTCATTGAATAAATTTTTTTGTTTTTCGGTCAAAAAGGTAAATACATATGCAAAAATGTTTAAACAAACGATACACGAATAATTTAAGCTTTCTTATGAAGTTAAAAAAGTTATAGGTCATTCAGAATCCGTCAATTTTATCATTTTAATAAACATTTTCGTCGCATTCTACCGCAGTTTAGTTTTCTTAAGGTTTTTTTTTTGTTCTATTTAATTTCTTCTATTTTTGTTTTTTCATTGCATTTATGTAAGTTCACGCAATAAACATAAAATAAGCTTATGCGACGTCATTTGATTCAAAGCTCTTTGAATGCACGAAGTGCTCTTGCATGATTTCCGATCGGTAATCGGTAAAACGAACGAAGCTGTCGCATAAACATAGTAATAGAAAGAAATCAACGTAATTTTCCTCGCTATAGCAAGGCTTTGGTAATTGATCAGTGCATTGCTTGACAAAATTGAAAATATAGAAAATCTTTCCACGCTTATATCTCAGCTTTTGGACACCCGATCTGAAAGCTGATAGTTTCAGCACACTCTGCTTGATGAGTACTTTAATTTGATATATAATTTATTGCTATTGATATTCTAGATCCTACTTGAAAAAAGCATTTCATGATAACATGGTTTACGTTTCATATTTTGCGTTTCAAATTTTGCGAAAGAAGTTTCACTTCAAAAAAATCGTTACCTCGTTTGGTTTTCGAAATGTCGATAACGATGGTTTTCGAAGACAATTTAAAGATGTTTTCAATAGAACAGCTCGAGATAATTCGAAAATATTGAATAAAAAAAATCGATACTTCGTTTGGTTTTCGAAATATCGATACTTAAAAATGTAATTTTGATTGTACCCCTACAAATTAGACTCCCGCAACACCACGATCTAAATATTTACATCCTATAGTATGTCTAACACCTGGTTTGCTAGCCACAGTAATTTTACATAAGAGTAAGGGTAAGTGAGCGGCCTACGGCCGCAGTTTAAGATTTAAAACTCTCAAAAGTCCGGCACCGGCTTCGCCGCGTATCAGTCTATAATATATCCAACACCTGGTTTGCTCGTCACAGTAGTTTTACATAAGAGTAAGGGTAAGTGGACGGCCTACCGCTGCAGCTCAGGCTCTACATCCATTTTTAAGTATCAATATCTCGGAAGCCAAACGAGATATCGATTTTCTTTATTTAAAATTTTCGATTTATTTCGAGCTGTTCTATTGAAAACCATCCTTAAATTGTGGCGCCATTGAAATTTTGACTCGAACTATCAAAATCAGATATGCATTTTTTCATTTAACATTTTCGATTTATTTTAACGTGTTTTATCGAAAAACCTCAAAAAATCGCGGCGATTTTCGATAAAACACGTCAAAATAAATCGAAAATGTTAAAAAAAAATCTATAACTCGTTTGATTGTCGAAATATCGCTACTTGAAAATGTGATTTTGATTATACCACTACTATATACTACGACTCCCGTGGTACCACGATATAAATGTTTACATTTTAAAGCATGTCCAACACCGGCTTCGCTAGCCACAGTAATTATACATAAGAAAATAGAGTAAGTGGGTGGTCTCCGGCCGCAGCTCAGGATTTCAAGCCCCCCACCCCCTGTTTCGCGTTGGCATTCGGCCTCTGAACAGTCTATAACATGTTCAACACCTGACTTGCTAGCCACAGTAATTTACTTGAAAGGTAAGGGTAAGTAGCGGTATGTTTTGTCCAGCACCGGCTTCGCTAGCAACAATGCTTTTACTTTAAAATTTCATCTACATATGAAAAGCTGAGATGCAAAACCCGCCAAGTCCAAAAAAAATTAAAATGTGTGATATTGTAGGAGGGGACGGAAAATTTTTTTGTCTACAAGCCTTCATACTCGAAATTGTAAAAAAAATTATTCCCTTCACAAACTTTTGATTGCAATAATTTCTGATAAATTCTTTTTATCAAAACCACATTTCTGAAAATCAGAACCCGCCAAGCTCAATTTTTCATTAAAGAAGATTCAGCTTTCATAAATACAAATAGTTTTATGTTAAACTGCAAATGAAACAACACCTTATATTGAATTCACACATTTAAAAATTTTTTTATTTAAATTTTAACGAGTTTGATGCATTTCGGGATGTTGACAACCCATCTTCAGCAACACGAATGAAAATATTTTAAATACAATAAAATAAACAAAGTGTAAGGCTTGCCATACTTAAATAATGGACACAGACATAATCTTATTAGAAAGAGAGAAACACAGTTTTATAACTGTGCACAACAATATTTTAAACAAAAGGAGAGCCATTAATCTTATACCAATATAATCAAATCGTAAATGTGTGGGGTTAGAATAGTAACAATAAGAGAGGAACAAAAGTAACTTTAAAAAATTGAGTAACTAATTTAAACATTTAATTTGTACCAACATAGTCAAGTGCCAAATAGTTGAGATCTGTATTAATAAGTTTTACATAAATATTTTTTGTTCTTTTTATATAAAAATACCGTTATATAAACTGCAATTTAAATACAATCAAATAGAGTTGATATTATATTTCCTTTATCAAGGTTCATAGAATAATTATCTTTTTGAATATAAATGCTTTCATAGGCGTCAAGTTTGTTGTGGTCATTTATTTGTTTTTTTCAATTTCATATTATTAATTGAAAAATTAAAATAAGAATTATGAAGAACGTGGTTCGCAAACGCCGATTTCTTTGGTTGATTTTTATGAATATAGCCTTCGTGTTCTTTATAACGTTTCCCAACACCACGTTGACCATAGTATTTTTGGTCACAGTCACCACACTTAATCACATATATTCCGGACTTTTCTAAACCAGGAGTTTCGTATTTGGTGGAACCCAGCAATTGTTTAACTTTATTGGCGCTTGAATAAACCAACTACATGTTGTACTTTTTGAAAATCGATTTTAATTTGTTTGTCACTTCCGGAACGAAAGATAAGCAGACCCTTTTCAACGAACTATTGTCATTTGCCAAGTGATTTTGCGAGTATAACGTTGTTCTGTTTGACCTTGAAATTTTCCTTGAATGTATGTACAAACGAATGAAACACCGCCAATTTATGCTGTATTGGTGTTTGAAGATCAGAGGTTATGTACCTTAATGTACTCGTTTCTTTATGGTGGACCGCTATATCAATTTTCCCTCCAACTCTAGAGACCATAAGATCCAAAAAGGCAATTTTTCCGTTTACCTCTACTTCTTTCGTGAAATTTATTGATTCAAACTGCTCATTTAAAATAGCAAGCAGCGAATCCACTTCAGTTCGTTTGACAATTGCGTAAACATCGTCGACGTAATGTAACCATATTCTTGGTAGCTTTTTTGAATGTAGTAATTTCATCTCAAATTCAGCCATAAAAGCTTCAGTAGTATAGGCGATAGTTTTATGTTATTTTAACATGGAAATTATATTGTGTAATTAAAATTTCAATCTACTTTTATTCAAACCAATTTCACTCTGTCGGTAACAACGACAGCATACATGTCAGCAACATGATTCGGAAATTTTTGGTATTACTTTGAAGCAAATGTTTAGCATTTACTTTATATTAATAAGTATTCGAATCTAATTTGTAATACCGTTTTTACTTGATAAAGTAGCATATTAGGTAAGAAACAACATAATATAAACTGTTGAAAATTATTATCTCTGTAAGAATAAACGTTGTTTTGAAATGAATTTAAACTTAGCCATTTTTAAAAATGATTTCGAAACCTTTTACTATTATTATTTTTCAAAATCCGCAAAGTCTCCAGGTTACACTTTCAAAACCAGCCAAGTCTGTTACGCCTGGTAAATTCAAGAAACACTCAAAATAAGAAACCTATCTCCCGGCTAGGGTGCGGTTTTCCGTTGCCGCTTTGTGACGTACGCATAGAAAATTTACAAAAATAACTTTTAAAAAAAAACATTTTATTAATTTAGTTTTTCCAACGGGTAGCAGAGGAAGAAAAACTCCGGGTCACTTTTGGTTTTAATTAAATTTTATGCCTATGGCATCACGGTCACTCACCTATGGCACCTCCCCCAAATTATCTATCTAGCAAATATCCATCTCTTGTTTAAAATAAAAAGAAATAGTTTTTAGATTTTCTTAACTTTGACATTTAAAGTCAATTTTAATTTCCAATTCAATATTTTTGTTTTTACTTGTCTTTTGTTACTCTTCACTTAAAATTAAATTATTTAAAATTTGAGAGTATTTAACAAATTCAATACAAAAAAATGAAACTATAACAAAGTACCAAAAAAAGCTTATTAAGAAAGTTCGAACTAGTTCAATTAATGTTTATCTTAAATGTACTGTATTTTATTATGTGTACATACTAAAAATTTAGTTTAATTTAGGAAAAATAACAAATAGATCGATTTTAATACATTCTTTGTCAAATTTAATTTAATTGCTAAAAAAAATATCAATCAAAAGATGTAGCTTAAATACCTAATTCAATACTTAGTAATGTGCGTATACAATATAAATATATAGTTACGAATGCTGCGATTGTTGTTATGTATGTTGGTGGCTGGTGATGTAATTTTTGGTTTTCTTGGTGGTGCTTGTCGTTGCTGGTGTTTTGCTGTTGTCATTGTTGAGGATTTGTTTTAATTTTAATAAAATTAGTTAGGTAGTATTTATGTCTTTATTTTTGTAGTTTTATAATTTTTATTTTAATGTTAATTTTTTGTCGTTTTTGTTTACACTAGACGAAGCGCTAGTTGACGTTGACGCTGTGCTCACTTATAGAATTTCTGCCGACTACCACACGTTTTGGTTATTTTTTCGCTACTGACGCTTTAAAACTTCTTAACAACTGTTGCTTGTTTTTCTATCGCATGATGCCGCTTGTCCGTCCGCCACTCACGCCATATATACATCCATACCAAAAAAAAACCTAATCAACGGCAGCCTTGGCCCGTTAATGCCTACTATTCCCTTTTAACCTGTTAGACATTTTCTTTAATCTTTTGACAGGTTTGATGCTTATAAATTTATTCTTAACAAGGTTTTTTTCGTAAAGCTACAGGGTGTTCAAAATTTAGCGTTACTCTAATTTAAATACTGAGTAATGGTATGTACTACATGTTGAATTGAAATAAAGCATCAGAAAGTCTTTTTCTTGTTCCTCTTTTTACAAAAAATATATTTAAAAAAAACTAAAAGGTGTTAATAGGGAAGCCTGAGTGCGCATTCCTATTGGTTGAGCTGCTAGAAAGATGTGTCAATTCACGATTGGGAGACTTTATCGGGTGATTTCAATCATTTTCTGAGCTCAATTGAAGTTTCTTTTGTAGCCAACAGATGGCAAAAGTAAAATTGATTTTTATACTTCAATTGAGGTACGCTCCCGTATAATTTTTTCAATCGCACGCATTGACAAGCTATTTATGCATATCATTCTTTAAGATGAAAATGAATCCGTAACAAGTCTACATTTTTTGTTTCAAAACCCGCCAAGTCCAAACGTTTTTTTATAATAGTCCTTATAGATTAGGTCATAAAATGTAAGACAAATCAGGATTTTAATAACTTTTGACAACTATTTCAATGAATCAATCAATCAGTTTTTACTGTAGTTAAAGTCAGTGCATTTTTTGCGTTTTTCTCTAAACGCTAAATATGATCTTGGCGAGTTTTGCATCTTAGTACATATTGCACACATTCAGCTAAAGAGGCACAACTCAAAATTTTTCAGTTTCGAGTTTTCTCGTTAAACCTGTTTAACATACACATATGTGTCTACCAGCACAAAAGAGATGAGTTAATATTTTGCTGTACTTTGCTGTCGAAAAAGAGTTATGTCTCATTTCATGTTGCAATGGAAATTAGCTTGTAATATGCAAAAGTGTGCTATTTTTAGTTGTGTCGGATTTGAAAAGTAAGGCTTCACGAGTGGTTTCAAACCATATTCTGTTAATACCTTCTTCTAAATAATTCACTCTTTATATCTGAAAAATAGTTCACAAGTTCCAAAACAGTTTTTTGCTTTTTCTGAAAATTCAAAAATTTTGAGTTGTTCCTCTTTAGTAGAATGTGTGCGATATGTATGTACATATATGAATAATAATTGAGTGTTTTTATGTATTGATATCCTGAAAACCAAAAAAAATATCGATTTTTTTTATTTAACATTTTCGATTTGTTTTGATGTGTTTGATCCTTAAATTGCAGTGCCACGGAAATCATAATACTAATACTACTTTTTTTTATCTTTCTACTCCACTTGGGAGCATAAGGCTTCATCGTAACATTTCCATCTAATACGATTCATAGCTTCAACTTTGACATTTTCCCAAGTTAGGTTACAATTACCCATTTCACATGTAACTGTCCGCCTCCAGATGTTTTTTGGGCGTTTTAAAAAGCTACTTTTTCTTACTTCTTATTATTAATGCCCAGTTAAAGTTTAAAAAAATCGTGTCAACAACAATTAAAAAAATCGATTTTTCTAACTTTACATTTCCGTGAAGTACATATTCTTGAAAACACTCAAAAAATATTTTAATATGATCCGACATGTTATATTATGAATTTTATGAAAGATATATCTTGATTACCGAAAAGCATTTTTTGGAGATGCTCTCAGAGATCGACTGCAGAATATAAATTAGAATGTTAACTTAATTAATTGTAAAAAGATATTTTTAAAATAAGTATGAACGCCTTCCCAAAAAAAAAAAAAAAAATGTCTTAAAAAATCGCTTTCATTCGCCAATATTAAACTAAACTTTTCTTGAGTGCATTTTGATTCTAAGAACAAACATGTTATCAAAATATTGTATTTTAGCCGCTTTTATACCGGTATAACTTTTATAAAAATCTGTAGAAAATGAGAATTTAGCTCGTTATGCTCCTTGATCCTCAGCATCTTACGTAAACAGGTTTTCCTCGTTGGTGACAAGATGATAGCTAGTGAGTATTTGTACCGCATACTTTCTAATGGTACGTTTGCTTGGTATCGCTGATATGCATTATTCAAGTGGAAGGGACGTAGTACTGATCTCTTTTTTACGTAGTTTGTATATTTATTTTTCATTTCCCCATGCGTTTTAACAACCGATTCTTTCCTCTTAGACTTTTGAAAATGTCTAGTATGGGGAGGAAAGCTCAGAAAATTCTCGAAAATACTGCATAATTTTTAACTTGTTACAAAGAACTATCTTTTATACATATATTGGTACATATCGGTCATTCTTTTAATAACTGCACACTTTGTTTTTTGTTGTTTTTGAACATTTTTTCAAACGAATTTTCTCAAAAACTATGAGGAATACAATAAAAAAACCAAGGACCTTGTTTGCTTATAAATGCTTTATTTTTATGGAAAAAAGCCACGACTTTTTTACTAAGACGTAAAAAAAATTGTCTTTCGTTTTTCTGCTTTTTCGTGGGGCTTAGATCTATTTTCAAAGTCGTCAAGATTGGAGAAAAGGTTCGAACATTTTAACTTTGCTTATATAAAAAATTCAATTGAGCTAAAATTTAAGATATAAAATTTATAAATAAAATGTATTACGATTTAATGATAAATTGAGTAAAATGTGCTGTTCGATTTAAACAAATTTCCCACACATAAAAAAAAATTTAACCATGCTAGATACAGCAAATTTTACTCAATTTATTATTAAATCGTAATACATACGTAATACGGACCGCTCGTCAAGAAATGTGTAATATCAAAAGAGCTACAAAAGCAATTGCATGTGAAGGAGGAAGGAATGTGTGTGTGCACTGTGTTTTATGTTTTGCTATGATTCTCAACTAGTCAATGCAGAAAATGAAGTATAGTGTGCTTGCAGATTATTAAAAGTCGGCTAACAAAGCTTACTGATGAAGTGACGTAGCGTCATGGAAACTAGTATAAGCAGCTCGTTGCCCATTTTTTGTTTCTTTTTATGCATTTTGCGTTTGTAATTTTTTTGTTGTTCTTTGCACTAAAACTACTGAACAAACAGCTCTGTAAAATACATACGTAATACATTTTATTTATAAATTTTTGATAGCTATCAGAATTATAAAAAATCAGAGTGACTTACAGCATATTTTCAGAACTGATTCGAAAGGTAATTTTCTACTCGAGGGACAAAAAGGTTTTCAAATTTTTCTTCGAGCGACGCACACATGTTTTTTAGGGCAGCATTTTTTTATTGGGAATGATGCCAAACTAAAGTAGAGGCGTATCTCATGACATCTTTAAAAAGGTTGTATCTAAAAAAAATATCTATTTTGCAAAAAAAGTCTTTTAAGAACTTTTAATATACTTAATACATTATATATAAAATAATTTGTTTATGTTTGTTTATAGAAGTGCATTTCTATGTGTATGGATCGATTCATGGACTCTTGGAATTTAGTTTCGCGCACTTACCATAACCGTTTACAGCGCGAGCAGAGCAAAATGTAGGCTGTGGTAATGACAGCTTAATAATTCCAAACAACAAACAAATGAGAGCAAAATTTATATGTCTGTTATTTTAAAACTTGTTATCTCTAGACTTTAAAATATTTCTAAATAAAATAATTTCGATTTACCAATTGTGTTCAATTAATTAAATTGTGTACTTATTACGTACGTATGTACATTAGGGCGGAGCAAAAAAACACTTTTGGAGCCGATCGCCTTGTAATAGCAATAGAACGTTAGTATTACATAAAAAAAGAGAGAAGCCGCGAGGTAGGCGCGTACAAATGATATCTTCAGTTACCGCATGAAGCTCAAACTCGTTTTAAAATTTCTCGGCGCAGGAGTTACCGATTTGACTGAAATTTTTAAGGCGTATTCTACATAATAACTGAAGGTTTTCCAAAAAATTTCAGTTTTTTAGGTGCTTCAGAAGCAAAGATATACTCATAGGAAGATCGAACAACGTAGTAATTTTAGGCGATTTTTGTTTTTTTCGCCTATTTGTATGTCTGTACGCTGCGTAATTTTGCAGCTATTAAGACGAATGAGGCACAGAATTCTTCGTCTTTCAAAGACCTTTTCAACGATATAACTTAGTATGGGGTTTTCTAAATCGTAACTCAAACTACAATATAAAACGTGCAACTTCTTTTTTCACGCTCCAAAATATTTCTTTTTGATGATTTCGTAAAAATTGCGTTCTTATAGACCAAGAGCCAGCGACGAACATAACTTCGTCATTTTATAAAAGCTGAAAGTTTCTCAGTGTATGTCACTAATAGTGGTAACAACGATCCCCGACTGTGAATTTTGAATAACGGTTACTTTGAAAGATATCAGGTAGAAAAGGTGTAAAAAATTGTATCTAACTTTCGTCATTTTATAAAAGCTGAATTTTATATATGTTGCTTGAGGAGCTATCAAAAGATGTTTTTTCCAGCTGGCAGACACTTCCGATGGTTATTTTAACCTGCCAGACACCTTAAAGGTCGACAGTAGTACAGTGTAGTTATATTGTAGAAAGTGTTCTACAATAAATATCGGTTTGAAACTTAGGTCACGAGTTTCAGGAGATATGAATATGATATCATGTAAAAATGGGCGTGGTCTGACGTCTCCTACGCCCACCTCCCATACAAAAATTTATAAAAAAAATGGTATAATGCTGTTTTATAAATGAAAAATAAATCAACGTAACGGCATCACTAACCAACCAGGGTTACCTTGCCAAAGCCTGTCCCGATTCCCGAAAATGCCCGAATTTTAGCCAATTTGGTTTTTTTAATTAAAACTGTAGTACAGGGGTCGGCAAAGCAATAATACTTTCTCTTTCTCTCTTGTTGTATACGTATACAAGAAAATTAGCTCTGCTACTCATGAGTAGCAGCGCGCCGATACCTGCTGTAGTATATTACAGCTTGAAATATATGCCAAACCTGGTTGGTTAGTGATGCCGTTATGTTGATTTATTTTTCATTTATAAAACAGCCTTATACCATTTTTTTTATAATTTTTTGTATGGGAGGTGAGCGTAGGAAACGTCAGACCACGCCCATTTTTACATGATATCATATTCATATCTCCTGAAACTCGTGACCTAAGTTTCAAACCGATATTTATTGTAGAACACTTTCTACAATATAACTACACTGTACTACTGTCGACCTATAAGGTGTCTGGCAGGTTAAAATAACCATCGGAAGTGTCTGCCAACTGGAAAAAACATCTTTTGATAGCTCCTCAAGCAACATATATAAAATTCAGCTATTTTTATAAAATGACTAAAGTTATATGCAATTTTTTACAACTTTTCTACCTGATATCTTTCAAAGTAACCGTTATTCAAACTTCACAGTCGGGGATCGTTGTTACCACTATTAGTGACATACACTGAGAAACTTTCAGCTTTTATAAAATGACGAAGTTATGTTCGTCGCTGGCTCTTGCTCTATAAGAACGCAATTTTTACGAAAATCATCAAAAATAAATATTTTGGAGCGTGAAAAAAGAAGTTGCACGTTTTATATTGTAGTTTGAGTTACGATTTAGAAAACCCCATACTAAGGTATATCGTTGAAAAGGTCTGTGTCTCACTCGTCTTAATAGCTGCAAAATTACGCAGCGTACAGACATACAAATAGGCGAAAAAAACAAAAATCGCCTAAAATTACTACGTTTTTCGACCTTCCTATGAGTATATCTTTGCTTCTGAAGCACCTAGAAAGCTGAAAGTTTTTGCAAAACCTTCTGTTATTATGTAGAATACGCCCTAAAAATTTCAGTCAAATCGGTAACTCCTGCGCCGAGAAATTTTAAAACGATTTTATTCTGACGCATAACTATATTGTTTACGCGTAATTCAAACTTTGAGCTTCATGCGGTAACTGAAGATATCATTTGTACGCGCTTACCTCGCGGCTTCTCTCTTTTTTTATGTAATACTAACGTTCTATTGCTATTACAAGGCGATCGGCTCCAAAAGTGTTTTTCTGCTCCGCCCTAATGTACATACAACTTTTCACCTTAAGTTGGTTTAATTCACCTCAACTTAGCTTTTTGTTTCGAATATATTTTATATTTAATCACCATAGTAACTAGCATCCATAGTGCCAACTACCCTAGTTAGAGACTCGATGCCATTCCATGAAAAACGTCCCCACATCATTAGTTTGAGGCCTCCATGCTTAATAGCCTTATTGACATTGAATTCTTGCTTAGGAGGGTATTTTCCATATTGTTTTTCTCGGGCGTGGTCGAGTAGTACAACTTTTGTCTTATCCGTCCATAATACTTCGCACCAAACGGTCTGAGCTTCCTTCAAAAATAATCTGGCAAACTGAAGTCTCCGATACAAATGCACACCTGTCAACAAAGGTAATTTCCTAGGGCTAAGTGGATTCAGATTAAAGGCGATTAATCTTATTAATCTTATGTTAAAAGTGCTATTGGAAGATTAAACTCATTTCTGAATTACGTAGAGGTTATAAATAGATGTAGGAGGAGAGCCGGCTGTAGAAAAGTCGAGTGTATAAGATTAGAGCTTGAAATGTATGTAAAATGATAGAGCTCGATGAGCTTAAACACAATATATAGGGTTGCCTTGCCAAAGTCTGTCCTAAATATGGGTTGCCACCCGTTTTTTGGGCCATTTTTTTTTAATAAAAAGTGTATAAGATTACAGCTTGAAATGTATGTCAAATGATAGAGCTCAAAGAGCCTACACAGAATATATAGGGTTGCCTTGCCAAAGTCTGTTCTAAATATGGGTTGCCACCCGTTTTATGAGCTAACATTTCTTAGAAAAAAGTTAATGGTTTAAGATTCCACCTTAAAAAGTATATCAAATGATAGAGCTTGAAGAGCCTAAATATAATATATAGGGTTGCTTTGCCGAATCCCGCCCCAAACATGGGTTGCGACCTGTTTTTTGGGCCAAGATTTTTCAGAAAAATGTTTATGGTTCAAGATTTTAGCTCGATATGCATGTCAAATGATAGATTTTGATGAACATTAAAAAAAATAAATCGAGTAATCTTGTCGAATCCCGTCCCAAATGAGGGTAGCCACCTATTTTTTGATCCAAGAATTTTCAGAAAAATGTTTATGGTTTGAGATTTCAGACTGAAATGTATGTCAAATGATAGACCTTGATGATCTCTAATAAAATATATAGAGTTGCCTCGCCGAATCTCGTCCCAAATGTGAGTTGCCACCTGTTTTTTGCCAAAGTTATTTCAGAAAAGTGTTTATGGTTTGAGATTTCAGCTTGAAATGTGTGTCAAAAGATAGAACTTGATGATCTCTAATAAAATATATAAGGTTGCCTTGCCGAATTGCGTCCCAAATGTAGGTTGCCACCTGTTTTTTGGCCCAAGTTTTTTCAGAAAAGTGTTTATGGTTTGAGATTTCAGCTTGAAATGTGTGTCAAATGATATACCTTGATGATCTCTAATAAAATATATAAGGTTCCCTTGCCGAATCGCGTCCCAAATGTAGGTTTCCACCTGTTCTTTGACCCAAGTTTTTTCAGAAAAGTGTTTTGGTTTGAGATTTCAGCTTGAAATGTGTGTCAAATGATAGACCTTGATGATCTCTAATTAAATATATAATGTTGCCCAACCATAAACTTTTTTCTAAAAAAGTTTGCCCAAAGAACAGGTCGCAACCCATATTTGGAACGGGATTCAGCAAAGCAACCCTATATATTTTATTATAGATCATCACGGTCTCTCATTTGACACACATTTCAAGCTGCAATTTCAAACCATAAACACTTTCGCCAAAAAACAGGTGGCAACCCACATTTGCGACGTGATTCGGCAAGGCAACCCTATATATTTTATTAGAGATCATCAAGGTCTATCATTTGACACACATTTCAAGCTGAAATCTAAAACTATAAACACTTTTCTGAAAAAACTTTGGCCAAAAAACAGGTGGCAACCCACATTTGGGACGGGATTCAGCGAAGCAACCCTATATATTTTATTAGAGATCATCAAGGAATATCATTTGACACACATTTCAAGCTGAAATCTCAAACCATAAACACTTTTCTGAAAAAACTTGGGCCAAAAAACAGGTGGCAACCTACGTTTGGGACGCGATTCGGCAAGGCAACCTTATATATTTTATTAGAGATCATCAAGTTCTATCTTTTGACACACATTTCAAACTGAAATCTCAAACCATAAACACTTTTCTGAAATAACTTTGGCAAAAAAACAGGTGGCGACTCACATTTGGGACGAGATTCGGCGAGGCAACTCTATATATTTTATTAGAGATCATCAAGGTCTATCATTTGACATACATTTCAAGCTGAAATCTCAAACCATAAATACTTTTCTGGAAAAACTTTGGCCAAAAAACAGGTGGCAACCCACATTTGGGACGGGATTCGACGATGCAACTTTATATATTTTATTAGAAATCATGAAGGTCTATCATTTGACATACATTTGAAGCTGCAATCTCAAACCATAAACATTTTTCTGAAAAAACTAGGGTAAAAAAACAAGTGGCAACCCTCATTTGGGACGGGATTCGACAAGATTACTCGAAATATTTTTTTTAATGTTTATCAAGATCTATGATTTGACATGCATATCCAGCTGAAATCTTGAACCATAAACAATTTTCTGAAAAATCATGGCCCAAAAAACAGGTGGCAACCCATGTTTGGGACGGGATTCGGCAAAGCAACCCTATATATTATATTTAGGCTCTTCAAACTCTATCATTTGATATACTTTTTAGCTGGAATCTTAAACCATTAACTTTTTTCTAAAAAATGTTAGCCCAAAAAACGGGTGGCAACCCATATTTAGGACAGGCTTTGGCAAGGCAACCCTATATATTGTGTTTAGGCTCATCGAGCTCTATCATTTGACATACATTTCAAGCTGTAATCTTATACACTTTTTATTAAAAAAAAATGCCCAAAAAACGGGTGGCAACCCATATTTAGGACAAGCTTTGGCGAGACAACCCTATATATTGTGTTTAGGCTCATCGAGCTCTATCAGTTGATATACATTTCAAGCTGTAATCTTATACACTCGACTTTTCTACAGCCGGCTCTTGGGCTAGTGCTGTTTAACAATCTCTGCGATCAATTTATACTGTCTCACGCTGGACTTTTACGTCTACCTCTATTTTCAGCATATGGTGGCCAATTTTTAGCATTAGTTGTCATGCCGTTTGAAACACCAAGAAGTTCCCTTATGAATGCAAAGATTTTGCCATCGCTGAGCAATTTTTTATGAATTTTATTTATTTAGAAGAACAATGTTGTCTTCATCCCTTTTCTATGAGATTTTTTAAAATTTTTTGCACATTGAATATTTTAAAATGCAGTCAAAACTAACCACACAAATACACACGATACGCTTGGATCTAAAATTTGGGAATCCCTTCCTTGTGCCAAGTAAACGTGCTGCGAACATGACTATGTTCTTATTTTTTCGAACAGCTCATTGTAGACCTAATGCAACAATATTGCGAGAACAAAAAAATGTAGATTCATTTGGTCATCACTTTTTCCATTTTTTGAAACCTTAATATGTGTTTAGTTATAACAATCAAAATCGATGTTATAAAATATTATAAAAATTTTGTACGACGAATTCGATTTTCATCTAAGTTGTTCTTATTATTTCGAACACGACTGTACGTAATCTGTTGAGTTGATTCCAAAATTAAAAAGTAAAATAAAAAATAAAATCTCGATTTTTAGACCATTCATATCAACATTTTTCGCGTTTTGAGCCTAATAGAGACGGGATACTCTGCTGTTCTTGTTAGTAACATAAGTTTATGAAGTTGGTGGATCAGTCTATAGGTCTGGTGCTTTCAGAAAATCTGGATAAATATTTTTAAAGTTTTGGCATTTCCAATGGATCGTAACGTGTACGAAGAGTTGCTCAAATGCACTTTCAGAAAATGATTGGAAAATAATTTTATTTGGCAAGCAATTTTATACGAAAGCAGCAACGTTCTGTATAATTTATGGTACACCCGTTTTATATTGAATAAAGAGTTTGGCATGCTGTGCAAAAACCACGTTTCAGATATACAAACCTTTCAAAAAGAAGCCTAAGCACATCTACACGGAAAAAACACCAACTCGAAATTATTGTAAATATTAATGAAAATTTAAGAAAAATTAGTAGGTAATTTAGTAATTTAGAAACGGTTCGAGTGTCTATTAAAAATTACTAAGCGTAATATAAAAATTGCATAAAGCAGGCATTAATTTTTCGAATGCAAGTTTTTAATTTTTACAAAGTAGATTTTAAAATTTCTGCAATAATTTATTATATTTTAAAAGGACTGTACTATTTTTTAAAAAGTACATTATAAAGTTTTTATGATGAAATAATAATAACTGAAATTTATTTTTAAATTTTTTGGTGTGTTGAACAAAATTAGGGCAGCCAGCGAGTTTCCGTTGCCGCTTTCCCGACCCCGTCCCAATTCTGTTCAACACATTACTTCAAAACCAATTAGTAAGAGTTTGGCAAGCCTTATATATTTATTTTTTTGCATGAACATGTTGAGAACTCAAACAGAGTACAAATTAAAGACAAAAGAGAAATAAAATTCAATATAATAAAAATTAATAATCTTGAAATAATTTTTCTATAACTACTTTTTAAAAATTATAAAGCGGGAATCATATATTACAATATGAAATATATAAAAATTCTAATGTGGCAATTTATAAAATTTAATAAATTCTTTGTAAAATTTCAAAGTTTTTAGGTGATAATTAAAATGAAGAAAATAATTTTTAATATGCACTTATTAAAAAATGTAAAATGAAAATATTTACAAACTAGAATAGAATTTTTAATAAGGATTTTCTATTTATTACTATAAAAAAGTAATATTTGTTTTCAGATTTTAATTTTTATAATCTCCTATTAATTTTTAATAAAATTTGAGTTGGTGTTTTTTCCGTGTGCCTTTTTTTATAAAACTTTGAGCGTTTAAGTGGCATATCTTAAGACCACTCGTTTGTCTGGATAGAATGCGAATTAGCTCGAATGTAAGGCATTTGGAAGCCCCAGTTTCACTATGAAAGGAAATCATAATATCGATAGCTTACAGATAGAGTTTTATGTGGACAAAAATACCGATGTGATAAAGCCTGTTTTTTAATAAAAGGTAAAAATCTAAAAAAAATTAAACTAAGTAGTAGGTTAACAATGCATTCTATTGGCAAGTTAATAAAACACAAATGACGTCGTAAAAATCTACTTGTTCCCACAAAACATATGACATCAAACTTACCAAAATCCGTTGTATTGTTGCAGACGGTGAGGCAGGCTGGTGAAATCGTGTACTGATAATGCGGTTTGTAACTCTGTTAGATTTTGCAATTAATCGCCATAGCCACTGATGGTGATGTTAGTTAGTACATCTTTTAAATGGCCAGTCATGGCCAGGTGCTTTTCTACAAATAAGTTTATTTTTTATGACGTTAGCGACTTCAGTTGGAGTAGGGTCAGTTCGCCTGTTCGCGTCCATCGCCCAATTCGCGTCCATTTTACGGATCTCCCTTTTAAAATCCTCGAAAATAAGTAAACTAACACACCAATCAAACGAAAAGTCATTACCGCTAGTACCTCAATGTATAAGAGGCACGTACATATGGACAAAAGGTCCTTGCGCCAAACCAATCCCGTTTAAAAAAAATATTTAGTCTCGGCTGTTCATCAAGGGGAGCGTACGCACGGGATATTTAGATAAAAAATAGTGTGCAGTGGCGTGTTCGATGGTAAGTCTTTAATTGTTTTATGTGAATTTTAGGATACATAGCTGTTTCTAGACTTTTATATTGAAAAAAGGAATGATATTAATTATGAATTCGCTTATATTTTTTATATTTAACCAATAAAATAAGGTGGACGCGAATTACTACATCGAATTTACAAAACTTCCACTAAGCGTCCGCAATGGACGCAAACTATACATACAGGGGATAATAATAAACCAAATTGCGTCCACTATTTTCGTTAACCCTTCTGTGTGTGACGGGGTACCCGGGTACCCATTTCATTTTCAACTTAAAATATTTTATGGTTCCACATACTCTACAACTCTGAAACCTTACGAGAACTCCTAATATTATGTTAATAATATATTTTCATATGAATGGTTTCACTTGATCAGTTTGAGAGGGCCTGGCACACCCATTTTCTTTTTACACCTTTAACAGGGTGACGGGGTATCCAGGTACCCTCTCTACGCTTTGTATGGAGTAGCATGAAATTTAGGGTTTTGTTTGATTAAAAAGATAAATATTGCTTTAAATGTATGCAGAAATTCCTCCACAGTTTTATATAGAAAAAAGAAATAATTACATTTGAAAAAAAAGACAGATAAAGTTATGAAACTTCATTGAAAACTTTGCATAAAGATAGAGCATATGGGAAGATGGGTTTGATTGTTCATTACAAACTGGATTGAAGCAACTTGTACAGGATTTCCTAGTTTTTCTGCATTTCTTTCGTAGTTGCTTGCATACGTAACAACTTCCCATAATTGCAATGCGGCCACTTTCATCTCGATTATGGTCGTTGGAATTCTCATTGTTCAATTGGATTACTCGTCCAAGTACGTCCTGTAGTCCTGAGTGGAAGGCTTCGAATATATGATTGGATTTTCAGCACGTCGTTTTATGTTTGCCTTACAAAGCTCAAAACCTAGATCTTTCAAAAATTATGAATCTTCGTCATCAGACGGAATAAATCCTTCGTTATTGCTTTTTATTTCACACAATATTTCTTCAATTTCAGCTGCATTGAATCTATTAAACCGTACTCTGTTCAAATTTGGAGCCATATTTTCCCAGAAACTTTTGGAATGATAGAAAACACTTTACTTTAATGCGATCACACAAAAATAAGAATAAAACTCACAAGTTCAAAGTCAACATCGAAGTGCAAAGCGTTACTGTGGGAATTTATTCTCGAGTGACTTTGTGTTATGCATCATAAAATGATGTAAAATGTTATGAAAAGGGGAATCCCCGAATGTATATTAATGTTTACGAGACATGTGAAAATAAAAGTTTAGCTCAATGTCGTTATTTTGTACAGTACAAACGAAAAGGTTTGAAATTTTCAAACAATTTGTATGGGGGTACACAGGTAACTTATTTTTAATCAAGGCTGATCTTTAGCAATAATAATATACCTTGTGATTTTAGAGTAAAATTAACAGAACTGATTACTGTTTATTCTTAAAGGTGTAATCATTATTTCTTACCTAATTTTAAGTTCAGTCAATGTTGAGAAGAATTATTTTTATTTTTTTAAAGTGATGTTTTTAATGATAATAATGTTGATATTTAATATTTATATTCTTAAATAAAGAAATTGTTAAAATACAATCTTTCTTTACAAATTCTTAAAAATATCACCCCTATATTCCTTTTCTAAGCTGGTGGACGCTAAATGGTGCACGGGTGGACGCAATTTTGATTTTGTGGACGCGAAGTGGGAAAAACTCCTAATTCTGAAGTTTTTCTATTTAAAAAAAAAAGCACAAGAACGGAAAGTTAATCTTAAAATAGACTATATAATGAACACATTACATAAATTTTTCATAGAAATTAGTGCTGGGATATTTTTATTATCGCCATCAAACTTGCCAACTGCACTAAATGGACGCGAACAGGCGAAATGACCCTAATATGCATGTTAATATTTTGAGTGTTATTTATTTGCGGAGGCAGATCAGTATTGTTTGAAATACAATTGGGCTTAGATGTTGTGCAAAAACATATACCTTTTCCTCATCACTTCGTGCCCAATCGCCATTACTATCCCTTATAGGAGGCTCGGTCTCAATAGGATTTCTAAATACGCGGTTAGACTTCCATAGAGACGATTTATTAGTTTTGTTTGGAGAAAGGTTTTGAATAAAACTATAATGGTGATTATTCTGTTCTCTAGAAAGAGCAGCTCTTATCTTCTTTTCGGCTTCCCTAAGTTTTATTTTTGATGCTGGGGTCCTATATTTCTGCCATTCCCGTCTAAGCCTTCTCTTATCCGAAACTAATTTTTCTATATCAGCATTAGTAGAAAATCTATCTTTTCTTCTACTAATTGAATTTTTAGGCGCAGAGTTATTTGCTGCTGTAGTTAAAATGGAATTTATGACCTCAACAGCATCATCAACATGCTCTTTACATCCTATTGTATAATTTCTATGGATATGCGTGCTTATGTATTTATTCTAATTAATCCAGTTTGTATAAGGAGTTGTAAGGGTAAGTGGTACCTCTCTATGCTTGGGTTTTTCAAAAATTTGTATGATAACAGGGGAATGATCAGATGATAACTCAAAACTTGTACTGGCAGTAGGCTTGCCAGATCCAAATTGTGTTTCACCTGGACATTTAAAAAAAAAAAAAAAAAATTGGGATTTATCTGGAAACTTAAAAAAAAAATCTTGATTTATCTGGACAAAAAAGAAAACTAAAGGTTAGTGTCAGAGGAACATATATATTTTATTTAGATAAAATAAGCATAACAAAAACATAACAGAAACATAACAATTCAGTTAAAAAAATAAGTGATTTTTTAAATAAGTTACATTAAGTCCATAAATACTTATTATTAGACCGCTACTGCTTTTATCAATTTATTACCACAAGATGTTCAATTCGTCATTTTTAAATTTGGAAGAAAATGATCCCCAAATTTTATCTTTGGAAATATTTTTTGGTAGATTTTCATACACACTACGTAAGCAACAATAATCTGTATATAATTCATCGTTGTTGATATAATTTTCTAAGCCTAAGACTCCTATTGCTGTTTGTAGTTCATCCCAGGAAAATAATTTATATTTAAGAAAAAATAAGGATAATTTTTAATTGAAACGTCACTATATTCATACCGGGTTTCTAAATAGTTAAGACAACTTTTTAAGAATTCAATTCTGGTTGACAAAATTATTACGTAAAAATAAAAGAGAAAGAGGGAGCATTTGTCAGTGCAGTAACCATGTTAGTTAAATCATGGAGTTGCACACTTATATTCATTTAAAGGTACGTAGCTGTTGGTTGCGTTCAGGAGGATTAAGACCTTATGACATCCTTAAAAATCATCTTTTCTTGTTTGAAAAATGTCTACTATTTTTGTATCTAGTCCTATTTTTCTTTTATTTCATTGTTCGAATTTTATCTGGACATATATCTGATTGTCGGGACTCTGGACATGGGACTAAAAATCTGGACAATCCCGACGAATCCAGTCCATCTGGCAACCCTAACTGGCAGAAATTAAATCTCTGCGAATACTCTTGGTGACGGCAAAATCGATTAGGTCAGGAATTTTGTTGCGGTCCGCTGGCCAATATGTAGGTTTTCCGGGAGAAGCAACATCCAGATTGCTATTTTTATTTATTGCGTTATACAGCTGATTACCTTTGGGATTATTAATGCGGGAGCCCCAGAAAATGTGTTTTGCGTTATAGTCACCGGCTGCTACTAACTTATCACCTAAAGTTTTAAAATAGTCCATAAACTGCGCCTCTGATACAGCAAAGCGGGGAGGACAGTAAACTGCAGATAAAGAAAGGTCTTTGCCATTACTTTGCAAGATAATTGAAGTAGCTTGTAGATAGTTTTGGGCATAAGCCCCTAAGCAAGAATGTTTAAGCCTTCTTCGAATTAGTATACCAGTACCGCCATGGGCTTTTTCGTCTGGGTGATTGGTTTTATGGAATATATAGCCTGGAATAGTGAAGTTATATTTATTTGTTAAGTGGGTTTCGGATAGAAGCATTACATCTACATCTTCCCGAGACAAGAAGTTTGAAATCTCTAGTTTATGTTGGCTTACGCCGTTTGCATTCCATGCGCAAATCTTTATAAGGCCTATAACTTGGCTAGGAGAGCAGTCATTAATTGGGTTTGCATTTCAACGATACGATCTAAAGATTTTTGCATGGCTATCATGAAGTGTGATAGACTTTGAGTAAAATTAGAAATCATTAGCTCAAGGTTATTGTTTGGTTCCTGTGGTGTTAGGTGTTGCATTTGAGAGCCTGATTTTACAACATTAGCATAAGAAATAGCTGGTGAAAAAGGGTTGGCAGAGGACTGCTGGGGGGCAGAAGCAGCAGAGAACTGCTGGGGGTGCCACACCCCTAACAGGAAAAAACGTTTTCACGGTTAAACTAATCGATCGATTTTAATAAAATTTGGTTTGGAGATCTCGTCTCTTTGTCAGTGTCGGTTGTGTTTTTGTGTTGTTTTTTAATACGTATATTTTCTTTCTGTTTAATCATTTGGAATAATAATAATTTTATTTTATTTACGTACATAATTGCTACTGTGAATTAATTGGTGTTGGTATAAATTTGAGTTTTTGATATAATTTTGTATTTGCATACTTCAATTTATTCTTTAATGTAAACATACATACGTACGTGAGTACATTTCTTTCTACAAACAGTGTAAAGCAGTGATCAGTTTTGTTTTTTTCATTCCCTTTCTTGCTTTGTCCGCTTACATTGCTTTACCTTAATCTCAATAGGTTGTTGTTGTTGCTATTCAACGGGTATATTTTTCACAATATTAACCCGTTGTAAGCGCTTTTAAAAATATTTTAAAAATATTTTAGGTCAATATAAAAATAATACTTTTTCATTATAACTTAGTCTTTTCTTTTTTTCATGATGGATTATTTTTCGTCTGAAAACTTGTTAGCTTGCTCTTTAAGAGATCAATGTAAAAGTCAAAATATATTGAATGCCATGTTTTCCTGTTCAGGTCCCTGTGAACTGGTCTTTCATGCCTCTTGTGCAGGCCTAACTAACACTATTACTGATTTATTATCCCCTAATCGTTCGGGCCTGCATTGGTACTGTCCATTGTGCAGGGCCCTGTCCCCGTCGGTCTTTTTCGACAAAATTAAACAATTTGGGGAAAATCTTAACAATTTGAATATTAATTTCAGAGATATTCTAAATAATTATTTAGACTCCCCAAATTGAAAAAAGCCTTAATGAGGCTGTCTCACCCGATGTTAGTTCGCTTCAAAATAAAACTATTACTGAGGCTGCTATGGTTTTTTCTTCTACTCCTTCGATCTCTACTCTACCCAAGCAAGCTATTTCCCTGAAGAAGAAAAGAAAACTTAAACGAAAATTAAATAAGAATCGTAAGTCGAATGTTAGCTTGGGTAGTGTGGGGGGGGGGGCGAGTGACACAGCTGTTAATCGTGAAGTAACTGCCTTAGATCCCCCTCTAAATACCTCCGTCTACTTCCAACTTTCCCGCTACTGCTGCTATAAATAACCCTCCACCCCTTTCCTCCACTATCGATACTCCTCTATCCATTTCTGTTATTCCTAATCCGCAAGGTGTTGTTACGATTGGTGGTTCTGTGGCACCTGTCTCCTTGCAAGCATTGCCAAGGTTGAAATCGATTTTCATTTCACGTCTTAATGCTAACACTACCACTGACAATGTTATAAACTATATTAGACAAAACCAAATTATTCCTGCCGACGCCTTCGTTTCTTGCAGGAAAATCGGTAATAAACCAACTCATGCATCTTTTAAAATTACAGTGGCATCATCATGTTTCTGCCATTCTAAATTCTAATGCATGGGTGGATAATATCTTTATTTCAGAATTTAAGTCGAAAAAAAATAATAAGACTGTCCGTTCCAATTCAAAAAACTGAAGCGGCTATCCCTTTACTATCAAAATGTAAGGGGTTTGCGTTCTAAGACGCATGACATCTTTTTAGCCACTCAGAATTTTTCTGAGGATATTATCGTTTTTACCGAAACTTGTTTAAATAACACTTTTCTTAATTTGGAACTTTTTGACAATAGTTTCAATGTTTTTAGAAGAGACAGACACTTGGAAGACATTTCTTCTGTTGGTGGAGGCGTCTTAATAGCCATAAAAAATCATAACTAGTTCATTAATCGAAATTGCCTGCGCATCTAATATTGAACTATTATTCGCTAAAGTTACATATTGTAACTCCAATATTTATATTCTTAACGCTTATGTTCCTCCAAATAGTAGCGCAGATGTCTACGAATGTCTTTCGATGTCCGTAGAATACATAATAAATGAACTAGACACTAATGACGACATTTTATTGTTAGGTGATTTCAATCTGCCTGACCTTAAATGGACTCCTTCGGATGATGGTACATATTTTTATGCATCGTGTCCAAAAACTCGACAAAAACAAATTTTTGTTGACGAAATACTTTCAAGTTTACAACAAGTAAGTTGTATAACTAATTCTCATGGACGACAACTTGACTTAGTCTTGGCTGCAAATAGTAGTAACGTTGTTGTGAGAAATGCTATCCATGCTCTTTCTACGGTTGATTCCTATCATCCACCTTTGAGTATTGTGTACCAATCTGACAATGAAAATTTAATTAATGCATGTTCTTCCATCAATATTTATGAATTCAATTTTAAAAAAGCTGACTTTTTAAAGTTGAGTGAGAATTTAAGGAATAAATTAAACGACCTTATTATTTGTTTTAATAATACGAGTAATTCATTTGATGAGTGCATTAAATTTTTCTATGGTGAACTTTTTTCGGCCATAGCATTGTCGGTGCCATATACAAAAAGGTACGTTAATAATTCCTCGTACCCTTGGTACACAAAGGATTTAAAAAAAATTCGTAATGGCCGTAATAGGGCGTGGAACAAATACGTTTGTAGCCAGGACCGAAATGACTTAGTTGCTTACCAACGACTTTTCCATGAATTTAAGGATAAGTCGGCTTTAGTTTATTCTGAATATTTGAATAGAATAAAGCTGAATATTCTTCATGACCCCAAGCATTTTTGGGGTTTTATTAATACAAAAAAAAAGTCTGACGGGTTTCCATCTGAATTCAAAACAGTTGATGGGCTCACTAGCGACCCACAAATTATAGCTGGGTTGTTTGCTAATTTATTTAAAGAATCTTTTTCTACGGAATTATTTAGCCCTGAGATCAACTATTTTGAATATATGGATAACGACCCTTTAGTTTCGTTTAATGGGACATCTTTCTCACCTGAACTCATAGAGAAATATATCTCATCTGCTGATGATGACTTCAGCTCCGGACCTGATGGTATTCCTGCGACAGTACTAGTTAACTGTAGCTCTGTGCTGAGTCAACCCCTTAGTTTCTTATTTAATAAATCGATTAGAGATGGCTATTTTCCTAAATTTTGGAAAAATTCATATATAAGCCCCATTTTCAAGAAAGGGTGTAAAAATGATGTTTCAAACTACAAGCCCGTGGCGAAGTTATCATCGATACCGAAAATTTTTGAACGCATTGTGAAGTCACGTGGTGAAGTCATAACAACGCGTCAGCATGGTTTTGTTAATGGCAGATCTACAGTTTCTAACCTCCATGATTTTACTTCCTTTGCATTAAGCTCTTTTGATTCTGGTGGGCAAGTTGACTGCATCTACACTGACTTCAGTAAAGCATTTGACAAACTACCACACAATTTGATTTTGTTTAAATTAAAGAAGCTTGGATTTCCTTTAAGTTTTGTCAGCTGGATTGAATTTTATTTATCTGATCGCTCATATCAAATAAGATTTCGGAGGGTGTTTTCCACCCCATTCAGTGCGGCATCAGGTGTTCCACAAGGAAGCCACCTGGGGCCGCTCCTGTTCGTTTTAGCAATTAATGATGTTACACATGTCATTAAAAACTCACATCTGCTAATATATGCAGATGATATGAAAATTTACAGGAACGTGAAGGGGGTTGGTGATACTATTCCACTTCAGTCTGACTTGAAATCCTTTGAGGTTTGGTGTTCTAAAAATAACTTACATCTTAATCCTGATAGATGCCAAACTATGATTTTCACCAGGAGGAAAAATATTGTGGAATTTGATTATGAATTAAAAGATAAGAAAATTTGTCGTGTCGATTTAGTCAAAGACCTAGGTATACATTTTGATGTTAAATTAACTTTTAATGAGCATATTAATCAAATTTGTAAAACATCTTCATCTCTGCTTGGCTTTATTAAGAGGTGGGCAAAAGAATTTAATAGCCCTTTAGTAACGGTGACTTTATATAATACAATAGTGCGTCCTCACTTAGAGTACGCCAGCCAAGTGTGGTCACCATTTTATAATATTCATATTAATAGAATTGAGAGAATTCAAAAAAATTTTATTCGTTTTGCTCTCAATGGCTTAAATTGGATTGACTCTTTAAACCTTCCTCCTTATGAGGATCGTTTGAAGTTACTACATATGCTATCTTTGAGCACGCGTAGAAATATTGCGGATATACTTTATCTGCATCAACTTGTAACTAGGTCTCTTGCTGCACCAGAGCTTCTTAATTATATTCACTTAAACACTAATCGCAGGAGTAATCGTAACTCTAATCAATTATTTTACCAACCTTTTAGTAGAACTAATTATATGGCTACTGCTCCTTTTAATCGCATGACTACTCTTATTAATAATTGCGATGTATATGATATTAGCTTGTCAAAAGGTCAACTCAAGCTTAGATTGAAAAATAACTATAGTTAATTTTGTAGCTTAATGGTTGTTGGTCTTTATGTTTGTGTTGTCCGAGCCCCACAGCATGATGGGTAAATTTTTTCTAACATTTATGCCTTGGACTATGTTGATAAATTCATGCAATTGTATGTTTATATACATATGATCTGGTTGGGTATGTTGAGAAAGTGTGATAAAGCTAAGAAAAAATTATAAAAATATAACAAATTTAATTGCATGTATAATTTTTTCATTTTCCTTAATATGTAAGCTTTTTACTTTGTTTTAAAGCTTCAAGCTAAATTGCTAAGAAAGCTAATAGCTGTAGTAGCTAAACTCTATTATTATTATTAGATTAAACTTTAAGAAATCTTATATAAAACTTAGAATTCTTTAAAGGGGCGTGGCACCGCCCTGAATGTGAAAAAACGCTCTCTAGGCTGAGCCGCTTCATCGAATTTGAGAAATTTGGTATGGAGATAGATCACGGTGGGCTTTAACCTACTTTTAAAAAAGTGTGAGTTACTACAAAAACTTTGATTGGGGATTATTTGGGATGTAATTTGGAGTCGATATATGAAAAACATAAGAAATCCTTAGAGCGTTTTTTTAAATCCATATTTACTATTTTTCAATGATTTTACATACACACTTCTCAGTTTTTAGTTTAAACTCTATTTTAAAAATATTTTGGAAATATAGAGGAAAAATCGTAATGGTAACGTGAATAACACAATTTGGTAGCACGATCTTCAGTAAAACAAATCATGTAATTCCCCTAAGTTTTGAACGTTTCTACTTACTGTGTACAGTTTGAAAATTTGCCTGCTTAAAATAATAGGTACACCTGCAAGTTGGTTCAAATTTTTGTTTGATAATTTTTTGTTTAATTTTTTTTGAGCTTTCCTTAGAAGAACGGTGAGTTTTCTTTAATTAAATTTTAAAATGCAGTGAATTTACAGCAAAAAATTTTAGTTTAGATAGGTCGTAAGTCAAATAAATAAACATAAAATAAAGAAAATATCTTCGATGCAGCTTCCAGGTTGCTGAATATATCTCACAATTTTGTGAGAAATGTATTTCGGTCATTCTTTTATTAAACGCACACTTTGTATTTTTTGACGTTTTTGAACATTTTTTGAATCCAAATATCTCAATATATATAGGATGAAAAACCATTTAATCATTTTTGTTAGAAATACTATGACTTTATAAAAAAAATTAAAAAAATTTAAATAAATTTGCTTAAACATTAATTTAAAATTTAATTTTGTTTTTTTTTTTTATTTTTTTATGTTATTCCTCAATCAACCCTAAGAATGCATGTGCTTTCATATCGAAATTCCCGCCATAACTTTAGAAACTACAAATTTTTTACTGATGACGCGCATGGTGCGTTTTTCAACATAAAAATTTTTTTTGTTATGTTTTGTTTTTTTTTTGTAATGTTATTTGCAATCAATCCTAAGAATGTATCTGCATTCAAAATGAAATTCCCGACATAACTTTGGGAAATATGATACAATTCACACAATTAGACTGAAACGCGCCTTCATAAAACGCTGATATTTTCCAAAGCTATGGCGAGAATTTTGAATTGAATGCAGATTCATTCTTAGGATTGATTGAAAATAACAACAAAAACAAAAACAAAAAAAAATTTTTTTGTCGAATTTTATGTTGCAAAACGCACCATGCGCGTCATCAGTAAAAAATTTGTAGTTTCCAAAGTTATGGCGGGAATTTCAATATGAAAGCACATGCATTCTTAGGATTGATTGAGGAATAACATACATATAAAAAAATAAAAAAAAAACAAAAGGTGTTATATTGAAAATATTTTGAGAAAAATTTTTTTATTTAAAAAAATTAATATTTAAACAAATTTATTTAAATTTTTTTAATTTTTTTTATAAAGTTATAGTATTTCTTAACAAAAATGATTAAATGGGTTTTCATCCTATCTCTTATAGTTTTTGAGATATTTCGTTTCAAAAAATTTTCAAAAACATCAAAAAAAACAAAGTTTGCGTTTATTAAAAGAATGACCGATTTAAAGATAAGCCGCAAAAAGAAACTCGTGGTAGACCATCAAAAACCGCTCAAACAGATGATCATCATATTGAAAGTATCGAAAAAAAGGCATATTTAAATCTTCAAAACAATTTTAGCAGAAATTGGGAACGCGGTTACCGCTCAAACAATTCGATGACGTTTATTAAAGGCAAACCTACCTGGGCGCATAGATAAAAAAGCTACGAAAAAAAAAATTGAGCATGAGGCTAAATTTTGCAAGCGATCATGAAAACTGGCCTTGATCTGAATGGCAGAAAAAGTGGCGTAATATCTTAAGGAGAGATGAAACTGAGATTAATTTATATGGAAATGATTCCGAAAAGAATTTGCGACGGCCCAAAAGCAAAGAGTTTCACGTCAGATTCACATAAAAAAAAACTTACACGCGTTTCGTTAATACGGGATAGGTCCTATATTCCGGACAACGAGTAAAATGATAGCAGCCGAATACAAAAGTATACTCGAAAACGCAATGCTGCCCTATTCTGAGGAAAACATGTCCTTGCTTTGGATCTATCAGCAAGAAATAACCCAAAACACACCTCTTGTGTTTGTGAACAAATGTTTTGAGGACAATAAAATCAACGCGTTTAGCAGGCCGAGTCAGTCACAGGACTTAAAGCAGATAGAAAACCTGTGGTGGGTCTTAAAGAAGAAAAAAGCAAAAAAAAAACTTTCACGAATACGGAGCGATAGTGGGACTGTGTCCAAGAAATATAGTATGAGATACCCAAGGAGTATCCCAAGAAGAGTTGCGAAAGTTATCCAAAATAAAGGTGGATACACTAAATAATGAAAGTGTAAACAAAAAAGTTCATATCTTTAACATTTTCTTTTGTTTTACTGTATATCTTTCCGGTGTACCTATTATTTTGAGCAGGCAAATATTGTGCAAATAGTATTCATTGACCTCAACTTTCGTACCTTATTGTAATTCTTAAAGAATTTCTACTTTTTCTTTATAAATATAAAGGCTACGAAGATATTTGCATTTTTGTGTTCTTAAATATTTTGAATAAAAAGTTTTTCCGTTGAGTTGAATTTTTAACTCTGGGGTGTACCTATTATTTTGAGCAGGCATATGTACGTATGAAATTTAAATAGTTTCTGATTTTGTTGATATCACACAGTGAAAATCAGGACACTATTTTATAGGCAAGCATGCCTCAAGACTAGGGCTTTCTGGCGTAGGGGATCTTTGTAGAAGCTGTAAAGATCCTGACGTCGAAGAGTCTGTCTTTCATAATCTTTGTGAATGCCCAGCGCTGATATATCGGCGCTATAAGGTATTCGGATTCCACTTCTTCGACTCTCTTGAAGATATCGCTCAAAAGTGTCCAAAATCCATTTTGAAGGTTATAAAAATTTCGAAATGGTTTGAATAGGTTGAAAACGAAGTTATAAACTGGGTATACAATGGGCCCAACCGCGGCCTGAGTAATGATGACAATTGTCATCTCCCGTGCTAACCTAACCTAACACAGTGAAAATGGTTGAACAGGTTCAGAGATATTCGAAATTGAATTTGGAAGTTTTCGTAAAAAATTCGTTTTTTTTCAAACTTTGACCTAAAGGTACTCTAGACTCCGACTATCTGGGAGCTGAAATTTGTGTTGTGGAGCTATCTTTCAGGGTCCTTTGACGTGTCAAAATTTAAGCAAAATCGGATGTTTTTTAAATTTCTTACGTGAGTTGCACGTATGTAATATTACTAAAAAACAGTAAATATGGCATTAAAAAAAAGCTCTAAGGATTTTTTTCCTTGGTTAAAGCCCACCGTGATATTGATTGAGTAAAAATTTTTTTATTTTAATGGGAGGTGCCCAATTCTGGATTAGCCCATAAGCAAATCAAGGAATTGCTTAGGGTAGGGATGGCCAGCTGCGGTGCCCAAAAGTCGGCAGCGCGCTGACGTTTACAACACACATTTCGCGCTAGTATGTGTACAAATGTGAGAAGGAATTCCAACGAAAAAAAAAATCAAAATAAATGTGTTTTGTCTTTTCCACGTAATGAAAAAATTACCCAGTAGAAATTCGTGCATCACTGATGTTAATAAATAAACATTGAATTTAAATGTTGGCATATAAAATAATTGTATTTATATTTAACAAAAAGAAAACATTTCATAAATCTTTTACATATCTTTATATATATACTAGCTAACCCGGTGAACTTTGTACCACCTAAAATGGATCACTATCCCAATCCCTATCCCTATCCCTATCCCTATCCCTATCCCTATCCCTATCCCTATCCCTATCCCTATCCCTATCCCTATCCCTATCTCTATCTCTATCTCTATCCCTATCCCTATCCCTATCCCTATCCCTATCCCTATCCCTATCCCTATCCCTATCCCTATCCCTATCCCTATCCCTATCCCTATCCCTACCCCTATCCCTATCCCTATCCCTATCCCTATCCCTATCCCTGTCCCTATCCCTATCCCTATCCCTATCCCTATCCCTATCCCTATCCTTATCCCTATCCCTATCCCTATCCCTATCCCTATCCCTATCCCTATCCCTATCCCTATCCCTATCCCTATCCCTATCCCTATCCCTATCCCTATCCCTATCCCTATCCCTATCCCTATCCCTATCCCTATCCCTATCCCTATCCCTATCCCTATCCCTATCCCTATCCCTATCCCTATCCCTATCCCTATCCCTATCCCTATCCCTATCCCTATCCCTATCCCTATCCCTATCCCTATCCCTATCCCTATCCCTATCCCTATCCCTATCCCTATCCCTATCCCTATCACTATCCCTATCCCGATCCCTATCCCTATTTTAAAAATATTTTTGTATAAGGGCCACCCTAAATAAAAGTCTTATAACCTAAGCCATACCTCATAATATGGTATAAAAGATACTTGGTGTACATTCCTTGTGAATCGTTTGTCCGGTCTTTGTGAAAACGATATTTTAAAAATATGTTTGTATGAAGGCCACCCTTAATATCCACCCTAAGTTTGTACCTTGTTTTATAACTTAAGATATGCCTCTTACTATAAAAGCCACGTGGTGTAAATTCCTACAAAAAACAATGTATTTTTTCATATAAATAAGTTGTAATTTCTGATTATAAGACTAGCAATTATGTGTTTATTTGGAAAATTTTCTTAGAATTTATTATTGTTAGGTGGACAGTTTTGAAAATACTGACAACTTGTCCTTAGTAACAGTATCTAACAAACTTAAAACCGTTAAACAAGAGTAGACATTATTTTACGCATCAAAATATAAAACTTCTTGCAAAATTCAAATCGGCGTTTTTTTTGACCGTGAGTGTATATAAAGATTTCTACTGTACAAATGCTCTTTGTGTTTGTGTGATGGCCTTTGGGTTTTGTGAAAATATACTGAATCGAGACTTGAAATGTACTTTCTGTCTTGAACACCCGATTTTTTTTGATCGAAAAAAATTTAAATCCAAAATAATGATTATTATTGATTGAAAAAAATAGAAATTAAAAATAACGATTAATATTAAACATTATTTAATCGAACTAACAGACATTAAACAAAGACCAATATTGTAAATTTTTACTTATTGATCAATGCTATTTTTCAACAAACATGACAAAGATAACAAATGGAACAATTTTAACCTGGTAATTGGTGACATGTTTCGGCTATTACCAATAGCCTCATCAAACCAGTTTGGTTAATTCTGTACATGGACTCGAATCCCTGACCGTTCATGCATTGGAATTGCATATTTTGCTTAATGACTGTAAGTTCGATTAAATAATGTTTAATTAAAAAATAATCAGTCGCTAAAATCAACTTTCTTAAACCATATGGAGAGCACGCCGAATTTCAAAAATATGTGGCTGGCAACACCACAATTTCGAAAAATAAATCATAGCATGACTTTAGGCTGACGGTCTAACGGCTATGGCATCAAGCGAGAAAGTGACAAAAGATGACAAAAGATGACAAATGGAATATGCGCACTCTGTACACCTCATGACAAGTCCCTCAGTACCTCAAGTGTTAGAGCGGCCGTCGCAAAATATGCAATTGCAATGCATGAACGGTCAGGGGTTCGAGTCCATGTACAGAATTAACCAAACTGGTCTGATGAGGCTATTGGTAATAGCCGAAACATGTCACCAATTACCAGGTTAAAAATGTTCCATTTGTTATCTTTGTCATGTTTGTTGAAAAATAGCATTGATCAATAAGTAAAAATTTACAATATTGGTCTTTGCTTAATGACTGTAAGTTCCATTAAATAATGTTTAATTATAAAATAATCAGTCGCTAAAATCAACTTTCTTAAACCATATGGAGAGCACGCCGAATTTCAAAAATATGTGGCTGGCAACACCACAATTTCGAAAAATAAATCATAGCATGACTTTAGATTACAAAAGATGACAAATGGAATATGCGCACTCTGTACACCTGATGACAAGTCCCTCAGTGACTCAAGTGTTAGAGCGACCGTCGCAAAATATGCAATTACAATGCATGATCGGTCAGGGATTCGAGTCCATGTACAGAATTAACCAAACTGGTCTGATGAGGCTATTGGTAATAGCCGAAACATGTCACCAATTACCAGGTTAAAATTGTTCCATTTGTTATCTTTGTCATGTTTGTTGAAAAATAGCATTGATCAATAAGTAAAAATTTACAATATTGGTCTTTGCTTAATGACTGTAAGTTCGATTAAATAATGTTTAATAATAATCATTATTTTTAATTTCTATTTTTTTCAATCAAAAATAATCGTTATTTTGGATTTAAATTTTTTTCGATCAAAAAAAATCGGGTGTTCAAGACAGAAAGTACATTTCAAGTCTCGATTCAGAATATTTTCACAATACCCAAATGCCATCACACAAACACAAAGAGCATTTGTACAGTAGAAATCTTTATTTACACTCACGGTCAAAAAAAAACGCAGATTTGAATTTTGCAAGAAGTTTTATATTTTGATGCGTAAAATAATGTCTACTCTTGTTTAACGGTTTTAAGTTTGTTAGATACTGTTACTAAGGACAAGTTTTCAGTATTTTCAAATCTGTCCACCTAACAATAATAAATTCTAAGAACCTTTTCCAAATAAACACATAATTGCTAGTTTTATAATCAGAAATTGCAACTTATTTATATGAAAAAATACATTGTTTTTTGTAGTTTTTTTTACGCATTTTTAATTTATCACATATTCTTTAATTATTAATTATTTAATTATTTTAAATAATACGGTAAAATTGATTTTAATACCGCGTAGGACCTATTTTTGCCTTGATGACGCTTTCCATTCGAAAAGGCATGCTCTCATAGAGTTTCCGTATTAATTCCATTAAAATATCGTTGTACCAATTGTATTCAATTATTTCCTTTAACCTTGGAATATTATTAGGGTTTTGTTGGCGCACTTTGCGTTTTAAAATGGCCCAAACATTCACAATGGGATTGAGGACGGGACTGTTACCGAGCCATGGACTGACTCAATTCTCAAAAAGTCCTTATATTCCTTTACCTATGCAAAAATAAATAGTATATTATTGTAAATCTATCAAAAAAAAATGTAAAAAATAATTATTGTGAGTGGGACACTTACCGATTTCGAGCGAAGACAAGGTGCAGAATCGTTTTGAAATATGACTTTGCTACGTGCTCGCTTAGTCGGTCGATGCTGGGTAAAACGCCGGTTTTTACGATAACAATATAAGCTGCGGAGTTCACATAACCTTCCGGAAGAAGAATCTCTCCCACCCCACATCTTGTTATTGCCCCCATTTGACCAAAGCAAAAGTCATATTTCAAGACGATTCTGAACCTTGTCAAATTAAAATTAATTTTACCGTATTATTTAAATTAATTAAATAATAAATAATTAAAGAATATGTGAGAAATTAAAAATGCGTAAAAAAAACTACAAAAAACAATGTATTTTTTCATATAAATAAGTTGTAATTTCTGATTATAAGACTAGCAATTATGTGTTTATTTGGAAAATTTTCTTAGAATTTATTATTGTTAGGTGGACAGTTTTGAAAATACTGAAAACTTGTCCCTAGTAACAGAATCTAACAAACTTAAAACCGTTAAACAAGAGTAGATATTATTTTACACATGAAAATATAAAACTTCTTTCAAAATTCAAATCGGCGTTTTTTTGACCGTGAGTGTATATAATTCTACTGTACGTGTGTATGTCACTGAACTCCTCCTAAACGGCTGGACCGATTTGAATGAATTTTTTTGTATGCGTTTGGGTGGCGCCCTGGATGGTTTAGATTCACAAATCATACCCCTATATGGGCAATTTAGGGTGGGCCTCATACAAAATTATTTTAAAAATAGCATTTTCACAAATACTACTTAATCGATTCACATGGAATTTACACCACGTGGCTTTTATAGTAAGAGGCATATCTTAAGTTACAAAACTTTTGCTTAGGGTGGATATTAAGGGTGGCCCTCATACAAACATATTTTTAAAATATCATTTTCACAAAGACCGGACAAACGATTCACAAGGAATGTACACCAAGTATCTTTTATATCATATTATGAGGTATGGCGTAGGTTATAAGACTTTTATTTAGGGTGGCCCTTATACAAAAATATTTTTAAAATAGGGATAGGGATAGAGATAGAGATAGGGATAGGGATAGGGATAGGGATAGAGATAGGGATAGGGATAGGGATAGGGATAGGGATAGGGATAGGGATAGGGATAGGGATAGGGATAGGGATAGGGATAGGGATAGGGATAGGGATAGGGATAGGGATAGGGATAGGGATAGGGATAGGGATAGGGATAGGGATAGGGATAGGGATAGGGATAGGGATAGGGATAGGGATAGGGATAGGGATAGGGATAGGGATAGGGATAGGGATAGGGATAGGGATAGGGATAGGGATAGGGATAGGGATAGGGATAGGGATAGGGATAGGGATAGGGATAGGGATAGGGATAGGGATAGGGATAGGGATAGGGATAGGGATAGGGATAGGGATAGGGATAGGGATAGGGATAGGGATAGGGATAGGGATAGGGATAGGGATAGGGATAGGGATTGGGATAGGGACAGGGATAGGGATCCATTTTAGGTGGTACAAAGTTCACCGGGTTAGCTAGTATATATATAAAGATATGTAAAAGATTTATGAAATGTTTTCTTTTTGTTAAATAAAAATACAATTATTTTATATGCCAACATTTAAATTCAATGTTTATTTATTAACATCAGTAATGCACGAACTGGGTAATTTTTTCATTACGTGGAAAGACAAAACACATTTATTTTGATTTTTTTTTTCGTTGGAATTCCTTCACACATTTGTACACATACTAGCGCGAAATGTGTGTTGTAAACGTCAGCGCGCTGTTGTCTTTTGGGCACCGCAGCTGGCCATCCCTACCCTAAGCAATTCCTTGATTTGCTTATGGGCTAATCCAGAATTGGGCACCTCGCATTAAAATAAAAAAATTTTTACCCAATCAATATCACGGTGGGCTTTAACCAAGGAAAAAATCCTTAGAGCTTTTTTTAATGCCATATTTACTGTTTTTTAGTAATATTACATACGTATGAAATACGTGCAACTCACGTAAGAAACTTAAAAAACATCCGATTTTGCTTAAATTTTGACACGTCAAAGGACCCTGAAAGATAGCTCCACAACACAAATTTCAGCTCCCTAGATAGTCGGAGTCTAGAGTACCTTTAGGTCAAAGTTTGAAAAAAAACGAATTTTTTGCGAAAACTGCCAAATTCATTTTCGAATATATCTGAACCTGTTCAACCATTTTCACTGTGTTAGGTTAGGTTAGGTTAGCACGGGAGATGACAATTGTCATCATAACTCAGGCCGCAGTTGGGCCCATTGTATACCCAGTTTATATCTTCGTTTTCAACCTATTCAAACCATTTCGAAATTTTTATAAACTTCAAAATGGATTTTGGACACTTTTGAGCGATATCTTCAAGAGAGTCGAAGAAGCCGAATACCTTATAGCGCCGATATGTCAGCGCTGGGCATTCACAAAGATTATGAAAGACAGACTCTTCGACGTCAGGATCTTTACAGCTTCTACAAAGATCCCCTACGCCAGAAAGCCCTAGTCTTGAGGCATGCTTGCCTATAAAATAGTGTCCTGATTTTCACTGTGTGATATCAACAAAATCAGAAACTATTTAAAATTCATACGTACATATGCCTGCTCAAAATAATAGGTACACCCCAGAGTTAAAAATTCAACTCAACGGAAAAACTTTTTATTCAAAATATTTAAGAAAACAAAAATGCAAATATCTTCGTAGCCTTTATATATATAAAGAAAAAGTAGAAATTCTTTAAGAATTACCATAAGGTACGAAAGTTGAGGCCAATGAATACTATTTGCACAATATTTGCCTGGTTTAAGAAAGTTGATTTTAGCGACTGATTATTTTTTAATTAAACATTATTTAATCGAACTTACAGTCATTAAGCAAAATATGCAATTACAATGCATGATCGGTCAGGGATTCGAGTCCATGTACAGAATTAACCAAACTGGTCTGATGAGGCTATTGGTAATAGCCGAAACATGTCACCAATTACCAGGTTAAAATTGTTCCATTTGTTATCTTTGTCATGTTTGTTGAAAAATAGCATTGATCAATAAGTAAAAATTTACAATATTGGTCTTTGCTTAATGACTGTAAGTTCGATTAAATAATGTTTAATAATAATCATTATTTTTAATTTCTATTTTTTTCAATCAAAAATAATCGTTATTTTGGATTTAAATTTTTTTCGATCAAAAAAAATCGGGTGTTCAAGACAGAAAGTACATTTCAAGTCTCGATTCAGAATATTTTCACAATACCCAAATGCCATCACACAAACACAAAGAGCATTTGTACAGTAGAAATCTTTATTTACACTCACGGTCAAAAAAAAACGCAGATTTGAATTTTGCAAGAAGTTTTATATTTTGATGCGTAAAATAATGTCTACTCTTGTTTAACTGTTTTAAGTTTGTTAGATACTGTTACTAAGGACAAGTTTTCAGTATTTTCAAATCTGTCCACCTAACAATAATAAATTCTAAGAACCTTTTCCAAATAAACACATAATTGCTAGTTTTATAATCAGAAATTGCAACTTATTTATATGAAAAAATACATTGTTTTTTGTAGTTTTTTTTACGCATTTTTAATTTATCACATATTCTTTAATTATTAATTATTTAATTATTTTAAATAATACGGTAAAATTGATTTTAATATCCTTATATTCCTTTACCTATGCAAAAATAAATAGTATATTATTGTAAATCTATCAAAAAAAAATGTAAAAAATAATTATTGTGAGTGGGACACTTACCGATTTCGAGCGAAGACAAGGTGCAGAATCGTTTTGAAATATGACTTTGCTACGTGCTCGCTTAGTCGGTCGATGCTGGGTAAAACGCCGGTTTTTACGATAACAATATAAGCTGCGGAGTTCACATAACCTTCCGGAAGAAGAATCTCTCCCACCCCACATCTTGTTATTGCCCCCATTTGACCAAAGCAAAAGTCATATTTCAAGACGATTCTGAACCTTGTCAAATTAAAATTAATTTTACCGTATTATTTAAATTAATTAAATAATAAATAATTAAAGAATATGTGAGAAATTAAAAATGCGTAAAAAAAACTACAAAAAACAATGTATTTTTTCATATAAATAAGTTGTAATTTCTGATTATAAGACTAGCAATTATGTGTTTATTTGGAAAATTTTCTTAGAATTTATTATTGTTAGGTGGACAGTTTTGAAAATACTGAAAACTTGTCCCTAGTAACAGAATCTAACAAACTTAAACAAGAGTAGATATTATTTTACACATGAAAATATAAAACTTCTTTCAAAATTCAAATCGGCGTTTTTTTGACCGTGAGTGTATATAATTCTACTGTACGTGTGTATGTCACTGAACTCCTCCTAAACGGCTGGACCGATTTGAATGAATTTTTTTGTATGCGTTTGGGTGGCGCCCTGGATGGTTTAGATTCACAAATCATACCCCTATATGGGCAATTTAGGGTGGGCCTCATACAAAATTATTTTAAAAATAGCATTTTCACAAATACTACTTAATCGATTCACATGGAATTTACACCACGTGGCTTTTATAGTAAGAGGCATATCTTAAGTTACAAAACTTTTGCTTAGGGTGGATATTAAGGGTGGCCCTCATACAAACATATTTTTAAAATATCATTTTCACAAAGACCGGACAAACGATTCACAAGGAATGTACACCAAGTATCTTTTATATCATATTATGAGGTATGGCGTAGGTTATAAGACTTTTATTTAGGGTGGCCCTTATACAAAAATATTTTTAAAATAGGGATAGGGATAGAGATAGAGATAGGGATAGGGATAGGGATAGAGATAGAGATAGGGATAGGGATAGGGATAGGGATAGGGATAGGGATAGGGATAGGGATAGGGATAGGGATAGGGATAGGGATAGGGATAGGGATAGGGATAGGGATAGGGATAGGGATAGGGATAGGGATAGGGATAGGGATAGGGATAGGGATAGGGATAGGGATAGGGATAGGGATAGGGATAGGGATAGGGATAGGGATAGGGATAGGGATAGGGATAGGGATAGGGATAGGGATAGGGATAGGGATAGGGATAGGGATAGGGATAGGGATAGGGATAGGGATAGGGATAGGGATAGGGATAGGGATAGGGATAGGGATAGGGATAGGGATAGGGATAGGGATAGGGATAGGGATAGGGATAGGGATAGGGATAGGGATAGGGATAGGGATAGGGATAGGGATAGGGATAGGGATAGGGATAGGGATAGGGATAGGGATAGGGATAGGGATAGGGATAGGGATTGGGATAGGGACAGGGATAGGGATCCATTTTAGGTGGTACAAAGTTCACCGGGTTAGCTAGTATATATATAAAGATATGTAAAAGATTTATGAAATGTTTTCTTTTTGTTAAATAAAAATACAATTATTTTATATGCCAACATTTAAATTCAATGTTTATTTATTAACATCAGTAATGCACGAACTGGGTAATTTTTTCATTACGTGGAAAGACAAAACACATTTATTTTGATTTTTTTTTTCGTTGGAATTCCTTCACACATTTGTACACATACTAGCGCGAAATGTGTGTTGTAAACGTCAGCGCGCTGTTGTCTTTTGGGCACCGCAGCTGGCCATCCCTACCCTAAGCAATTCCTTGATTTGCTTATGGGCTAATCCAGAATTGGGCACCTCGCATTAAAATAAAAAAATTTTTACCCAATCAATATCACGGTGGGCTTTAACCAAGGAAAAAATCCTTAGAGCTTTTTTTAATGCCATATTTACTGTTTTTTAGTAATATTACATACGTATGAAATACGTGCAACTCACGTAAGAAACTTAAAAAACATCCGATTTTGCTTAAATTTTGACACGTCAAAGGACCCTGAAAGATAGCTCCACAACACAAATTTCAGCTCCCTAGATAGTCGGAGTCTAGAGTACCTTTAGGTCAAAGTTTGAAAAAAAACGAATTTTTTGCGAAAACTGCCAAATTCATTTTCGAATATATCTGAACCTGTTCAACCATTTTCACTGTGTTAGGTTAGGTTAGGTTAGCACGGGAGATGACAATTGTCATCATAACTCAGGCCGCAGTTGGGCCCATTGTATACCCAGTTTATATCTTCGTTTTCAACCTATTCAAACCATTTCGAAATTTTTATAAACTTCAAAATGGATTTTGGACACTTTTGAGCGATATCTTCAAGAGAGTCGAAGAAGTGGAATCCGAATACCTTATAGCGCCGATATGTCAGCGCTGGGCATTCACAAAGATTATGAAAGACAGACTCTTCGACGTCAGGATCTTTACAGCTTCTACAAAGATCCCCTACGCCAGAAAGCCCTAGTCTTGAGGCATGCTTGCCTATAAAATAGTGTCCTGATTTTCACTGTGTGATATCAACAAAATCAGAAACTATTTAAAATTCATACGTACATATGCCTGCTCAAAATAATAGGTACACCCCAGAGTTAAAAATTCAACTCAACGGAAAAACTTTTTATTCAAAATATTTAAGAAAACAAAAATGCAAATATCTTCGTAGCCTTTATATATATAAAGAAAAAGTAGAAATTCTTTAAGAATTACCATAAGGTACGAAAGTTGAGGCCAATGAATACTATTTGCACAATATTTGCCTGCTCAAAATAATAGGTACACCGGAAAGATATACAGTAAAACAAAAGAAAATGTTAAAGATATGAACTTTTTTGTTTACACTTTCATTATTTAGTGTATCCACCTTTATTTTGGATAACTTTCGCAACTCTTCTTGGGATACTTTCGACACAATCGCTCCGTATTCGTGAAATTTTTTTTTGCTTTTATCTTCTTTAAGGCCCACCACAGGTTTTCTATCTGCTTTAAGTCCTGTGACTGACTCGGCCCGCTAAACGCGTTGATTTTATTGTCCTCAAAACATTTGTTCACAAACACAAGAGGTGTGTTTTGGGTTATTTCTTGCTGATAGATCCAAAGCAAGGACATGTTTTCCTCAGAATAGGGCAGCATTGCGTTTTCGAGTATACTTTTGTATTCGGCTGCTATCATTTTACTCGTTGTCCGGAATATAGGACCTATCCCGTATTAACGAAACGCGTGTAAGTTTTTTTTTTATGTGAATCTGACGTAAAACTCTTTGCTTTTGGGCCGTCGCACATTCTTTTCGGAATCATTTCCATATAAATTAATCTCAGTTTCATCTCTCCTTAAGATATTACGCCACTTTTTGTGACATTCAGATCAAGGCCAGTTTTCATGATCGCTTGCAAAATTTAGCCTCATGCTCAATTTTTTTTTTCCGTAGCTTTTTTATCTATGCGCCCTGGTAGGTTTGCCTTTAATAAACGTCATCGAATTGTTTGAGCGGTAACCGCGTTCCCAATTTCTGCTAAAATTGTTTTGAAGATTTAAATATGCCTATTTTTCGATACTTTCAATATGATGATCATCTGTTGGAGCGGTTTTTGATGGTCTACCACGAGTTTCTTTTTGCGGCTTATCTTTAAATCGGTCATTCTTTTAATAAACGCAAATTTTGTTTTTTTTGACGTTTTTGAAAATTTTTTGAAACGAAATATCTCAAAAACTATAAGAGATAGGATGAAAACCCATTTAATCATTTTTGTTAAGAAATACTATAACTTTATAAAAAAAATTAAAAAAATTTAAATAAATTTGTTTAAATATTAATTTTTTTAAATAAAAAAATTTTTCTCAAAATATTTTCAATATAACACCTTTTGTTTTTTTTATTTTTTTATATGTATGTTATTCCTCAATCAATCCTAAGAATGCATGTGCTTTCATATCGAAATTCCCGCCATAACTTTTGAAACTACAAATTTTTTACTGATGACGCGCATGGTGCTTTTTTCAACATAAAATTCGACAAAAAAATTTTTTTTTGTTTTTGTTATGTTATTTTCAATCAATCCTAAGAATGAATCTGCATTCAATTCAAAATTCTCGCCATAGCTTTGGAAAATATCAGCGTTTTATGAAGGCGCGTTTCAGTCTAATTGTGTGAATTGTATCATATTTCCCAAAGTTATGTCGGGAATTTCATTTTGAATGCAGATACATTCTTAGGATTGATTGCAAATAACATTACAAAAAAAAAAAACAAAACATAACAAAAAAAATTTTTATGTCGAATTTTATGTTGAAAAACGCACCATGCGCGTCATCAGTAAAAAATTTGTAGTTTCTAAAGTTATGGCGGGAATTTCGATATGAAAGCACATGCATTCTTAGGATTGATTGAGGAATAACATATAAAAAAAAAAAAAAAACAAAATTAAATTTAAAATTAATGTTTAAACAAATTTATTTAAATTTTTTTAATTTATTTTATAAAGTCATAGTATTTCTAACAAAAATGATTAAATGGTTTTTCATCCTATATATATTGAGATATTTGGATTCAAAAAATGTTCAAAAACGTCAAAAAATACAAAGTGTGCGTTTAATAAAAGAATGACCGAAATACATTTCTCGCAAAATTGTGAGATATATTCAGCAACCAGGAAGCTGCATCGAAGAGATTTTCTTTATTTTATGTTTATGTATTTGACTTACGACCTATCTAAACTAAAATTTTTTGCTGTAAATTCACTGCATTTTAAAATTTAATTAAAGAAAACTCACCGTTCTTCTAAGGAAAGCTCAAAAAAAATAAAAAAAAAAATTATCAAACAAAAATTTGAACCGACTTGCAGGTGTACCTATTATTTTAAGCAGGCAAATTTTCAAACTGTACACAGTAAGTAGAAACGTTCAAAACTTAGGGGAATTACATGATTTGTTTTACTGAAGATCGTAATTGTGTTATTCACGTTACCATTACGATTTTTCCTCTATATTTCCAAAATATTTTTAAAATAGAGTTTAAACTAAAAACTGAGAAGTGTGTATGTAAAATCATTGAAAAATAGTAAATATGGATTTAAAAAAACGCTCTAAGGATTTCTTATGTTTTTCATATATCGACTCCAAATTACATCCCAAATAATCCCCAATTAAAGTTTTTGTAGTAACTCACACTTTTTTAAAAGTAGGTTAAAGCCCACCGTGATCTATCTCCATACCAAATTTCTCCAATTCGATGAAGCAGCTCAGCCTAGAGAGAGTTTTTTCACATTCAGGGCGGTGCCACGCCCCTTTAAAGAATTCTAAGTTTTATATAAGATTTCTTAGAGTTTAATCTATCTCCAAACCAAATTTTATTAAAATCGATCGATTAGTTTAACCGTGAAAACGTTTTTTCCTGTTAGGGGTGTGGCACCCCCAGCAGTTCTCTGCTGCTTCTGCCCCCCAGCAGTCCTCTGCCAACCCTTTTTCACCAGCTATTTCTTATGCTAATGTTGTAAAATCAGGCTCTCAAATGCAACACCTAACACCACAGGAACCAAACAATAACCTTGAGCTAATGATTTCTAATTTTACTCAAAGCCTATCACACTTCATGATAGCCATGCAAAAATCTTTAGATCGTATCGTTGAAATGCAAACCCAATTAATGACTGCTCTCCTAGCCAAGTTATAGGCCTTATAAAGATTTGCGCATGGAATGCAAACGGCGTAAGCCAACATAAACTAGAGATTTCAAACTTCTTGTCTCGGGAACATGTAGATGTAATGCTTCTATCCGAAACCCACTTAACAAATAAATATAACTTCACTATTCCAGGCTATATATTCCATAAAACCAATCACCCAGACGAAAAAGCCCATGGCGGTACTGGTATACTAATTCGAAGAAGGCTTAAACATTCTTGCTTAGGGGCTTATGCCCAAAACTATCTACAAGCTACTTCAATTATCTTGCAAAGTAATGGCAAAGACCTTTCTTTATCTGCAGTTTACTGTCCTCCCCGCTTTGCTGTATCAGAGGCGCAGTTTATGGACTATTTTAAAACTTTAGGTGATAAGTTAGTAGCAGCCGGTGACTATAACGCAAAACACATTTTCTGGGGCTCCCGCATTAATAATCCCAAAGGTAATCAGCTGTATAACGCAATAAATAAAAATAGCAATCTGGATGTTGCTTCTCCCGGAAAACCTACATATTGGCCAGCGAACCGCAACAAAATTCCTGACCTAATCGATTTTGCCGTCACCAAGAGTATTCGCAGAGATTTAATTTCTGCCAGTTAGGGTTGCCAGATGGACTGGATTCGTCGGGATTGTCCAGATTTTTAGTCCCATGTCCAGAGTCCCGACAATCAGATATATGTCCAGATAAAATTCGAACAATGAAATAAAAGAAAAATAGGACTAGATACAAAAATATTTGCCGTAGGCATTAAAAATGAATTAACATTCATCACGTCCAAAAGCTACGGACTGCTCTTAAGAAGTAGACATTTTTCAAACAAGAAAAGATGATTTTTAAGGATGTCATAAGGTCTTAATCCTCCTGAACGCAACCAACAGCTACGTACCTTTAAATGAATATAAGTGTGCAACTCCATGATTTAACTAACATGGTTACTGCACTGACAAATGCTCCCTCTTTCTCTTTTATTTTTACGTAATAATTTTGTCAACCAGAATTGAATTCTTAAAAAGTTGTCTTAACTATTTAGAAACCCGGTATGAATATAGTGACGTTTCAATTAAAAATTATCCTTATTTTTTCTTAAATATAAATTATTTTCCTGGGATGAACTACAAACAGCAATAGGAGTCTTAGGCTTAGAAAATTATATCAACAACGATGAATTATATACAGATTATTGTTGCTTACGTAGTGTGTATGAAAATCTACCAAAAAATATTTCCAAAGATAAAATTTGGGGATCATTTTCTTCCAAATTTAAAAATGACGAATTGAACATCTTGTGGTAATAAATTGATAAAAGCAGTAGCGGTCTAATAATAAGTATTTATGGACTTAATGTAACTTATTTAAAAAATCACTTATTTTTTTAACTGAATTGTTATGTTTCTGTTATGTTTTTGTTATGCTTATTTTATCTAAATAAAATATATATGTTCCTCTGACACTAACCTTTAGTTTTCTTTTTTGTCCAGATAAATCAAGATTTTTTTTTTAAGTTTCCAGATAAATCCCAATTTTTTTTTTTTTTTTTAAATGTCCAGGTGAAACACAATTTGGATCTGGCAAGCCTACTGCCAGTACAAGTTTTGAGTTATCATCTGATCATTCCCCTGTTATCATACAAATTTTTGAAAAACCCAAGCATAGAGAGGTACCACTTACCCTTACAACTCCTTATACAAACTGGATTAATTAGAATAAATACATAAGCACGCATATCCATAGAAATTATACAATAAGATGTAAAGAGCATGTTGATGATGCTGTTGAGGTCATAAATTCCATTTTAACTACAGCAGCAAATAACTCTGCGCCTAAAAATTCAATTAGTAGAAGAAAAGATAGATTTTCTACTAATGCTGATATAGAAAAATTAGTTTCGGATAAGAGAAGGCTTAGACGGGAATGGCAGAAATATAGGACCCCAGCATCAAAAATAAAACTTAGGGAAGCCGAAAAGAAGATAAGAGCTGCTCTTTCTAGAGAACAGAATAATCACCATTATAGTTTTATTCAAAACCTTTCTCCAAACAAAACTAATAAATCGTCTCTATGGAAGTCTAACCGCGTATTTAGAAATCCTATTGAGACCGAGCCTCCTATAAGGGATAGTAATGGCGATTGGGCACGAAGTGATGAGGAAAAGGTATATGTTTTTGCACAACATCTAAGCCCAATTGTATTTCAAACAATACTGATCTGCCTCCGCAAATAAATAACACTCAAAATATTAACATGCATATTAGGGTCATTTCGCCTGTTCGCGTCCATTTAGTGCAGTTGGCAAGTTTGATGGCGATAATAAAAATATCCCAGCACTAATTTCTATGAAAAATTTATGTAATGTGTTCATTATATAGTCTATTTTAAGATTAACTTTCCGTTCTTGTGCTTTTTTTTTTAAATAGAAAAACTTCAGAATTAGGAGTTTTTCCCACTTCGCGTCCACAAAATCAAAATTGCGTCCACCCGTGCACCATTTAGCGTCCACCAGCTTAGAAAAGGAATATAGGGGTGATATTTTTAAGAATTTGTAAAGAAAGATTGTATTTTAACAATTTCTTTATTTAAGAATATAAATATTAAATATCAACATTATTATCATTAAAAACATCACTTTAAAAAAATAAAAATAATTCTTCTCAACATTGACTGAACTTAAAATTAGGTAAGAAATAATGATTACACCTTTAAGAATAAACAGTAATCAGTTCTGTTAATTTTACTCTAAAATCACAAGGTATATTATTATTGCTAAAGATCAGCCTTGATTAAAAATAAGTTACCTGTGTACCCCCATACAAATTGTTTGAAAATTTCAAACCTTTTCGTTTGTACTGTACAAAATAACGACATTGAGCTAAACTTTTATTTTCACATGTCTCGTAAACATTAATATACATTCGGGGATTCCCCTTTTCATAACATTTTACATCATTTTATGATGCATAACACAAAGTCACTCGAGAATAAATTCCCACAGTAACGCTTTGCACTTCGATGTTGACTTTGAACTTGTGAGTTTTATTCTTATTTTTGTGTGATCGCATTAAAGTAAAGTGTTTTCTATCATTCCAAAAGTTTCTGGGAAAATATGGCTCCAAATTTGAACAGAGTACGGTTTAATAGATTCAATGCAGCTGAAATTGAAGAAATATTGTGTGAAATAAAAAGCAATAAAAAAGGATTTATTCCGTCTGATGACGAAGATTCATAATTTTTGAAAGATCTAGGTTTTGAGCTTTGTAAGGCAAACATAAAACGACGTGCTGAAAATCCAATCATATATTCGAAGCCTTCCACTCAGGACTACAGGACGTACTTGGACGAGTAATCCAATTGAACAATGAGAATTCCCACGACCATAATCGAGATGAAAGTGGCCGCATTGCAATTATGGGAAGTTGTTACGTATGTACGCAACTACGAAAGAAATGCAGAAAAACTAGGAAATCCTGTACAAGTTGCTTCAATCCAGTTTGTAATGAACAATCAAACCCATCTTCCCATATGCTCTATCTTTATGCAAAGTTTTCAATGAAGTTTCATAACTTTATCTGTCTTTTTTTTCAAATGTAATTATTTCTTTTTTCTATATAAAACTGTGGAGGAATTTCTGCATACATTTAAAGCAATATTTATCTTTTTAATCAAACAAAACCCTAAATTTCATGCTACTCCATACAAAGCGTAGAGAGGGTACCTGGATACCCCGTCACCCTGTTAAAGGTGTAAAAAGAAAATGGGTGTGCCAGGCCCTCTCAAACTGATCAAGTGAAACTATTCATATGAAAATATATTATTAACATAATATTAGGAGTTCTCGTAAGGTTTCAGAGTTGTAGAGTATGTGGAACCATAAAATATTTTGAGTTGAAAATGAAATGGGTACCCGGGTACCCCGTCACACACAGAAGGGTTAACGAAAATAGTGGACGCAATTTGGTTTATTATTATCCCCTGTATGTATAGTTTGCGTCCATTGCGGACGCTTAGTGGAAGTTTTGTAAATTCGATGTAGTAATTCGCGTCCACCTTATTTTATTGGTTAAATATAAAAAATATAAGCGAATTCATAATTAATATCATTCCTTTTTTCAATATAAAAGTCTAGAAACAGCTATGTATCCTAAAATTCACATAAAATAATTAAAAACTTACCATCGAACACGCCACTGCACACTATTTTTTATCTAAATATCCCGCGCGACTTATATAATTAAAGACGCAACATCAATTTTGAAGAAGAACTTTATTACAGAACGATCACTTAACTACTACTTAAAAATAAAAGCTATCAAAATTGCCTGCTAAAATGACATAGACATAAACATTAAATATGATAAAAAGCAGTCAGCTAAAAGATGCTGACTCTGCGCTTTTGGTCACGTACTGACTGCTTATCATCGACCGTCGCAGACGGTAACGTGATAGCCTCAGTCGGACGGTTGTATATAACTCCTCCCGAGTTACTCTGAGAATTCTCCTGAATTCTTTTATTTAAAATTTTTATATTTATACTTTTTTGCTTCAGAGTTTTAATTACAATAAACAATGCCATTAGCAGTATTATAAAAAATGTTATGCTTAAACCATATGATACATTTTTGTGGTATTTTAGCTCATTTATTTCTTTTATGTTTTTAAAATTATCTAATACAATTTTTTCAAAATTTACATTGATTTTGTATGTTTGATTCAACATTTTTACTGGGTGTATATATTTATCGATAAATTCAATCTTGTTGTTACTATATTTTTGTTTTGAAATTTCAAGTTTACAATTTGAAAAATTTATAATGTAGTTTTTATTTAGCACAAGATTTCTATTGTCACAATTTTGCATAACTTTTTCGTTATAAGCATTTTTTATTACAAGTGTATCTTCATTAATTTCCTGGATTATAGTTTTGTTACAGTATTTAAAATTACATTCGCTTGTGAATATACAATTTTTGCTTACTCTTAAGTTCTTAAACATAGTGTTTTCTTTATAAACATAACTTTGTGACTTTATAGTTACAACAGTTTCGTCGTTTTCGTCTATTTGCAAATAGTTTTTATTCGGTAGTGGTATTATCAATTTAAGGTCTGCTATAATATAATTTTTTGGGATTTGTATCGCGAATATCATAGAATCGTTTTTATATGAAAGGACTCCCATCTTAACTAGCTTTAGTTTATAAAAATCTATCTTGAAATACTCTATTTCTTCGCTTGTTAACATCCCTGGATGTATTAGATTATGCTTTGCGGCCGCTATGTTGTCTTGAATTTCCTTAATTTTTTCTTCAAGATACCTCAACTTGTTCATTAGGTCATTAAAAATTAACTGCTCTAATAATTCTCTATTTTCAGTCTGCACTTTGTTTATTGAATTTAAAATTTTCTTTCTATCAATTTCAATTGTGGTTTTTAATAAGTTTAACGATTTATTAAAATGTTCGTTAATGGAAATTTGGCTATTTATGTTAGTAATGGCATTATGATTGTTTTCCTCTATGATTTTTAAATGTTCTACTATATCTTGTCTGTCTTCATCGTCCATTAACCCAAACATCCACTTGTACACTGTGCCTCCTACATTTACTAAACCTCTTTTATTTCTTTTAATTATAGAAGGAGTAATGGATTTGATTTTTGTTTTTATGATGTTTACTTGATTAAGGAGAAGTTCTTTACTAATTATGTTTGCGCCGATTATGTTTTTCTCAATTTCATCCACAACACTAATTATATCTCTTGGTCGTATAATGTGTAAGACTGTAATAACTTCATTCGTTATTTCTATTTCCCCCATTTGTATCATAGTATACCCTGTTTCCTCAGTTATTGGAGTCACTTGGAGGTATCCTTGAGTCGAATTCATTGTAGTAAGCAATACAATTATCACAAAAATTGCCTGAAAGTATACTGTCATTAGAATAAGTTTGTTACTTTTATTTTAATAAAATACAATTGTTACTATCTCCATTCACCGCCCTGATACTAAATCTGTCCTCTTTCTCATTCGATGCCAGCATATTTATATGGTCTTTTTATGTTCGCAGCATGGACATTGAACAATGGGTTTATTCTAAAATATGGCTGATCCTTATGCCTTACTCTTTTGTAGTTTTTTATAGGTCCAGTTGTTCTACATTCAATATATTTCTCTCTGGTTTCATTTCTTTTTTCTATTTTTTGTTGCTTGGCTTGATTGATTCTATCTTGTAAAATGGATGAGTGGATGCTCTCTTTGGCAATTCTAGGAGAGCATTTAATGGTTGAGTGATAGCGATCATTATAGTTACCTATAACGATTTGTATCCTCATTTCCGTTGAGAGGCTCGGGTCATCAATTCCTGTTAGCTTTTCCAACAGGGTTGAGTGAAGCCTCTCAATATCAGCATTGCCTGTATGGCAATTGGGTTTGGTTAAATGGACCTCGATATTTTCTATATTTAAAAATTCTATTAACTGTTCTGCTCTAAATTCATTATCCATAATTACTTTTTTTGGTTTTCCAAATTTTGCAAAATGTTCAACTATGATTGCTTTTTTTGAACGCCAATTTCTATCTATGATATTGTAGGCAGCTGCAAATTTGGTTAGTTTATCTATTGCTGTTACGAAAGAAAGTTTTTTGAAATGAAAAATGTCTATGTGAATGACTTCATTTTTATCTGTAGGTGTCTCTGTTAACTGAAATTTTGGTTTAATGGGCTTTCTGTCGTATTTTATTTGTTGACACTTAGTACAATTGTTAACTATCAACTGAATATGTTCTTTGAGCTTGGGATAAAAGATTTTATCTTTCAGCGAATAATATGTCTCATTTATCCCACTGTGCATTGATTCGTTGTTGTGGTACAATGAAACTTGTTTGTGTAGTTCCTCTTCTTTTTCTATTTCTGTTGCTCTTTTGGTGCACTTAACACATTTTATCATCGGATCATGGGAAAAAAGTGACATCAATATTAGTTGAATTTTATGAAACTCCGATTCTGAAACCTCCGAAAAAATTCCTACACGTCCTTTTTTTATATATCTTTTGAGAATTTCTTTCATAGTGTTCTCATCCTGTGTTGGATTGATTTCAATAATTTTTCTTTTATGTAAGGTCTGCATCTCAGTTCTAGGACTATAAGTGATTATGACTTGTATTTTATATTTATTAACTATCTCTTCTTTTATTGGAATGTAGTCCAGTAAATTTTCCTCAGCTGAATGAACAGTAGCCATTGTATGGCTATCATCATCTTTCTCTATTATTGCATTAAAGTGTTGATTTCCCTTGTTTACTATGTGCACTGTGTTTTTGCAATAGTAATTTGGCTGAGCTTGCACAATTTTATCTCCGTCAACTATAGTGTGAATATATATTTCTTCTCCGTCTACTACATGTTTTTCAATAATATGTATTTTTACTTTTAGTTGTTTGCTTATTATTTTTCCTTCTACTTCTACATCTCCCCAATGTTGGTTATCTAATATATTTGTAAGATAATTTTTGTCTGTTATTTTTATTTGTTTATCTGTTGTTCCACTGTGGGCATATTCGTAACATATCTTTCTTAAATCCATCGCATTCAAAAGGAGATCCATCTTTTCTAATCCTTTACTGATGGAAGAAAAAAAACAGTTTCCATCTCCTGGAACTACTACCTCTTCAAAGTTATTAGGATATGGTACCGATCGATTGGTTGGGTTAGAAGCAATACTATCTATACATTCTGTGTCATTTGAAATAATGAAATTTGAAACGGAATTGTTTGCTAGATTTATTTTTGGCGAATTTTCAATTCGACTTAAAAAATCCGCTACGACATTATCCTTCCCATGCAAGTATTCAATTTCATAGTTATATTCCTGAAGTTTCAGGAGCCACCTCTGATGGCGTTGGGAAAATTCCTTTCCCTTGTATTTGTTATTTAAGTATTTTATTGGGCAGTGGTCTGTCATAATTTTAAATTTTTTGCCGTATATATACGGTCTGAAATATGCGACTGCATATATTATCGCAAGAAACTCTTTGTCAGTTGTTGCGTATTTTTGCTCATGACTATTAAGAGTTCTTGAAATGTAACATACTGGTTGCCCTTGTTGTGACAGTACTGCACCAATTGCGTAATCACTAGCGTCGGTAGTGATTTTGAAATCTTTATCATACTCTGGATATTTTAATATTGGGTGGGACGATATTAATGCTTTTAGATTTTCGAAGCTAGCTATATATTGTGGATCTTTGGTATTTATTTTACAGCCTTTTTTTAGATATTTGATCATAGGATATGCCACCTTCGAATAATTTTTAATAAATTTTCGATAGTATCCAGTGGCTCCTAAAAAACCCTTCAATTGCTTTTCAGTTTTTGGAACCTCCAAATTCTGAATTACTGCAATTTTTTCTGTATTTGGTTGTATACCCTTGTCCGTTAATATATGACCCAAGAATTTTGTTTCCTTTTTCAGAAAACTGCATTTGCTTGCTTGTAATTTCAGATTATGCTCTTGCAATTTTGAGAAAATTTTTTCTAATGAGATTAAATGCTCTTCTAAAGACGTTGAAAAAACAAGAATGTCGTCTAAGTAGACAACGCAAATTTTATTTATGAACTCCCTGAGAATTTCGCTCATTAGGCGTTGAAATGTAGCAGGGGCATTTTTCAGCCCAAAAGGCATTCGGACATACTCGTATAGTCCAGCCGGAGTAACAAAAGCTGTTTTTTCGATATCTTTATCTGCCATTAATATTTGGTGGTATCCTTTTGCTAGATCTATTGTGGTAAAGTACTGTGCTTTACCAAGTTTGTCTAAAATACCATCAATGTTGGGCAGTGGATATTTATCGTCTACAGTCAGTTGATTAAGTCTCCTATAATCCACTACGAGTCTAAATTTTTGAACGCCCGAATCGTCCATTTTCTTCGGTACAATCAAAACAGGTGAACTATATTTACTTCTACTCTTTCTTATAATTCCTTGCCTTTCCATGTCATCTACTTGTTTCCTTACTTCTTCCTCATGTTTAGGTGGCAATCTGTATATTCTAGAATTTATCTGTTGATCTGTTGTTGTTCTAATTTCATGAACGACAGAGTTTGTATTCGTTAGAACATCACCCTCTTTATAAATTAATGAGTTATATTTTTTTAAAAGCTGGCCAACCTTTTCCTTTTCATAATTGCTAAGATGATTTAATTGGATATTTTGCACTTCACTTATTTCCAACACTTCAGCCTGTTCTTGCAGAGTCTTTGTGAGGAATGGAAGGCTCACTCCATTGTACAATTCTATCTCTAGATTTTTAAAATTTATAAATTTGACATTTTTATTGATCCAATCCATACCCAATAATAAATCAAAAGGTTTATCAAAATCTACCATTATCCATTTCATCCTTGCATTTTGCGGGTAGTTAAATTCTGCAGGGCTTGGTGTAATTACAGTTTTACTTGATTTACAAGTTTGCCCAGTTATTGTTCTAAGTGTAGTTTCTTGATTTTTGTTCAGTAGAGGCAAATTAAAATTTAAAAAGCTGCTTTCTTTCAAAATGCTAACAGTTGACCCCGTATCCACTAAAGCAATCCACTGTCTGCCTAAAATTGTTATTTTTAATGATATTCTTGTTTCGTCCGAGGCTAATTTATAAAAAAATTGTTATCGATTATTTGATTTACCTCCTGAGGATTAGTATCCTTATTTAATATATCGACTTCCATCGGTTGAACTGGATGTTGTGAACGATTTTTAGATTGCCCACTATTATTATTATTAAAGTTACCACGACCAAAGTGAGTGGTTTTACTGTTGAAATTATTATTGCCATTGTTTCTACGTTCCTGACCCCCGTTATTGTAATTTCTATTTTGTCCAGAATTGTTATTCCTAGACAGCCCAGAATTGTTACTATAAGAATTGCTATTCCAATTATTTCTTCCTTCCTGACCCCGATTATTATAATTTCCTGTATTGTTATTCTTAAACTGCCCTGAATTGTTATTGTAAGAGTTGCTATTCCAATTAGTGTTTCGAAAACTATTACTATAATTTCTTTGTCGATTATTAAAATTATTATTGTTATGTTTTGGTTTCTCTTGGAAATCTTTTAAATTGAATTGATCCTGGCCAATAAACTTATTTAGAACTACTCTAATTTCACTTAATTGATATAAATTATATATCTCTGCTGCCAACGCACCAGCTGTAATTTCCTTTATCTTTAAAACTAACACACCACTTAGTATATCTAAAATTTGAACTTGTTGTTCGCTAAATATAGCACATTCCGCTATATCATTGACAATATCTCTAACTTTATCCGCTAGTTCAATTACCGAACTTACCCTGATTGATGAAATTTCCTTATTGATCCTCCCCTGATCCTTTGTTGGCCTATACTGCATTTTCAACTTCTGCTTGCATTCTTCCCATGTTGTTGGTGTTGTTGCTTCCAGATAATTTTTCGCTGCACCCAGGATTTTTTCTTCGTAGATCACGGAAAACACCACCTGTTGTTGAACTTGGTCCCCAGCTGCGACCAGAGTCCTTTCCACCGCTGAGATGAATGTCGGCAATGTCCCTTGCTTCCCATCAAATGTTGGCAGATATTTTATGTTTCTTTCAATCAGCATTCTCGCTGATTGTGGTTGGTTTTGGCGGCTTACGATGTCTGTTAATGCCGCAATACATTGTTCCATAACATTGGCCATGTTTCGGTTTTGGTCTCTTAGGATGATTCTTTGACTTCTTCTATCCAGTATTACAAATTTTGTTTTTATTCCAGAGTTTAGTGTTGTTTCTGCGGTAGCCAGTAAATTTTTCTTTGGCTCCTTTGTATCTCACTATATATTTTTTTATTTTTCTGGTTCGTTGCCGTCGACTGCGCCACTTATATAATTAAAGACGCAACATCAATTTTGAAGAAGAACTTTATTACAGAACGATCACTTAACTACTACTTAAAAATAAAAGCTATCAAAATTGCCTGCTAAAATGACATAGACATAAACATTAAATATGATAAAAAGCAGTCAGCTAAAAGATGCTGACTCTGCGCTTTTGGTCACGTACTGACTGCTTATCATCGACCGTCGCAGACGGTAACGTGATAGCCTCAGTCGGACGGTTGTATATAACTCGCGTACGCACCCCTTGATGAACAGCCGAGACTAAATATTTTTTTTAAACGGGATTGGTTTGGCGCAAGGACCTTTTGTCCATATGTACGTGCCTCTTATACATTGAGGTACTAGCGGTAATGACTTTTCGTTTGATTGGTGTGTTAGTTTACTTATTTTCGAGGATTTTAAAAGGGAGATCCGTAAAATGGACGCGAATTGGGCGATGGACGCGAACAGGCGAACTGACCCTACTCCAACTGAAGTCGCTTACGTCATAAAAAATAAACTTATTTGCAGAAAAGCACCTGGCCATGACTGGCCATTTAAAAGATGTACTAACTAACATCACCATCAGTGGCTATGGCGATCAATTGCAAAATCTAACAGAGTTACAAACCGCATTATCAGTACACGATTTCACCAGCCTGCCTCACCGTCTGTAAAGTCAAAATATTCGCAATTCTTCAATTGCAAGCACAGCATTAATCATCTCCACGATCATCATAATCGGAATTGCTTGGCAGTACATATCAAACAATATAAATCTAAACAACCTACACCCAAACCACGGTCGACTCTACAACAAGGTTCCGAATTCGTCATCACTTTAGAGGACAGTAGCTAAATTCATATCAACACACTTGAGCACCGCTCAAGGGGGGCAGAATGGATAATTTCAAAATAAACAAATTTCCATAAAATTATGTTATGCCTTTATTTTTTCTTTTGATTTAAATAACTTATTTTGCACCTTTTTTACTTGTGCATTATTTTCATGTTTTTTGTCTTTTATTTATGTTCAATGAACCTTTTAAAAACTGTATATCTTGCAGTTTTGTTTTTTGGTCAATGCACTTAGAAGCATTGGACTTTATTATGAATGCATAGCCTGCAGTCTTGTTTATTTGAGTCATTAATACAAGTTCAATCACTTTAACTATTTTTTTTGTAGAATCAGTTATTTTTTATTGTTATTGTTATTACTTAGCATTTAATTTGTATAAAAAGAAAGATAATTAATGAATAAAGAGAGAATAGTTTAGAGACTAAAACAATTAGCTTGTTTATTTTGTTGGTCAAAAGGATTCTCCCATCAGGAACTAGGTTCATGTGCCTATTGTTCCAACTCAGCCGGTAAAAGAACTAGGTTTATGTGCCTACTGTTCTAACCAGTTAAATAATTACAAATTATAACAAAATCTGGTGTAAACCAACACCCGATCATTCATTGGTGACCCCGACGTGATATTCAAGGCCAGGATACAGTTCAACAGGACATTCCAGCCTAACTTATTCAAAGGTGGACACAGCAGCCATCTTATCAGTCACTTTAGCAAACTGTGACGGTCCAATTGCCACATCCAGGTGCCAGGAGAGGGAAACGGCTGATTAAAAATGACGAACCTCGAGAACTTGATTGCTGAACAGCGATTGACGGGCGAGCAGATTCAGATCTTGATTCGCAACTACAAGAAGGACTCCACAGACCGAAAAACTTCTGTGGATTACTTCCAGAAGAGAATTAAGCAACTGGACGATGCTTGGGCTGCCGTTGACTCTACTGACAGGAAGATACGACTGCAAAAAAATATCTCACATGATCATGAGAAATTCGTTAAGGAGTACTACGCAAAAATTATGGAACTGACAGCCACATACAAGGAAGAATTTGAAGCAGAAATCAAGTCTTTAACGAGGTTAACTTTAAAAAAACAAGGCGGAGCTACGGAGCAGGCTTAACAATGAATGAAAGCGAAGGAGGTGCTGCAGCTAATACAAGAAATTCAGTTTCAGCTAATCAAGCGTGCACAGTGGCTATTTCGAAGCAGATTTCACAAAATTCGGAACTAAGTATAAATGCGCAAAAGATTCTACGGAACCAGAGATCATTGGTTAAGGCGCTTAATCGAAACATCGATCAAATAATGGCAGAGAGGCAGATGAACCACACAGAGACATATTATTCTGTAAAATTGGCCATTTTGGAGAAGCGTATGACGGATTTGGCCCGAAACAATGCAGCATTGTGGGATTCCACGACAGACGACCATATCCAGGAATACACTCCAGATATGTACTATGAAATGGAAGCAAGGGTAGAGTCCATTATCATCGAACTGAGACAGCACGTGTCCCTTCACAGTAACGAACATTCAGTTCAAGATGCACAACCGATTCGTCAACCAGAAAATGATGTTCAACTACCAAAAATCTCCATTCCTAATTTTAATGGAGATTATATGCAATGGGTAGCGTTTAAGGACATATACACTGAAATTATCCATAACGCACGCATCAGAGACGCAAGAAAAATGCATTATTTGACGCAAGCCTTAATTGGTGAGCCAAAAGGCATCATAAAGCATCTTCCAGCGGTAGGAAGTAATTATTAGGCGGCTTGAACATTGCTTAGAGGACGTCCATTAATTACGTGAGCTAAAATAGGGGAGGAAGGGGTCAGGCAAAATCTCACCAAATCTCACCAAGGGGGGGAGGGGGTCAAGGAAAATCTCATTTAAACTTCTTAATGCATAGAATTGACATTAAAAATATAATTTAAATCTCACGGGAGGGGGGGAGGGGTCCCGCTAGATCTCACCAAGGGGAGAGGGTGGTCTGAATTTTCAAAACATCACCTCACGTAATTAATGGACTTATTAAAACGGCACAATCAGTGCTACTTAAGGCTTCAGCTTGTTTGCTAAGCCACCACTCTAACCTAATTAATGGACGTCCCCTTACCAATCGTTACGATAACAAATGATTGTTGGTAATAACATTATTGGACAAGCTGCTAACGCAGTCATCAGCAGCCGCTATAAAAGGCTTACATGATACAACTCAAGAATGCCTTTTAGCACTGATCAACTTAAAAGTAGATACCAAGTCCTGGGATCCAATACTTTTACATTTATTAATAAAGAAGTTGGATAAATCCACGCATGTTCGATATGAACAATCAATTACAGCTCCAAAAGATCTACAAGTCATGAAAGATTTTTTGAACTTTTTGGAAAAATATTTCCACTCCGGTCATAATCCCAAATCATTTTTTTGGGATTAAGTCCCTCTTTTATGCGGTCATAATCCCAAAAAAGAATCTTGGGTTTATGTCCCTTTGGAATTATGTCCTCATGTCCTTACTTTTATGTAGACTGTTCCGTTTTTCCCTAAAGGAGTAAATAATGAAATTAAAAGAAATATTTTAAATGAAAAATTGTTCTGACTGGCCAACAATTTGTCTACAAAATGGGCACAATGTCAATGTATTTTTCTTTTGATGACTTTTTACAATTTCTTCAAAACATATGTTACAGATTTTCCCATGTTTGCATGGTTTTAAAATAGCATTTTTTTATGTTTGAAACATATTTCACAAACAGCCCCATCTGCTACAACATATGGGGTTATGTCCGCAACTTTTTTGGGATTATGACCCCCTTCGGGGAGTGTCACAACCCCAAACGAAAAATTTTGTATTGTGACCTCCAGAGGAGGAGACATAATCCCAAAAAAATCCCAAAAACTCTATTTGGGATTATGTCACGTCACCAGCAAGGGCATACACATCGGTTATATCATTTACAAGGGCTGACACAATCACCTGCAAGCTATGCAACACCGGGATACATCCTTTGTACGCTTGCGGAAAGTTTCTACAACTTGGAGTTTCAGAAAGATTCCAGTTCGTTCAAAACCTCAGATTGTGCAAAAACTTTTTGAGATCGAATCATTCATCTAACCTATGCACTATGGTCCGCTGACTACTTTTGCTGGCCAAAACCTATTTTTTCACACTCTGTTATTGTTTTTTTGTTGTTGTAATCTTTTAGAAAATACTTCAGAGCACACAAAAATGCACTTTGTTTTTGTAAATACTAACTTACAGTTTAACAGCAAACAATGAAAGTTTAGCTTTCTGAGTAAAATTGTGAATACAATTTTGTGCGTGTTTTTTTAAGGTTTTTAAAATATCATTTTTGCATGAAAAAAAAAAAATTAAAAAAAAAAGTAAAAAGTGGAAAAGAAAGGTGATGGTAAGTACTTTAATGTCTATATATGAAACTTTTCAAAAAATATCTGGTGCAGTGAAAAAATCAGTTGTTTAATGCAACTAATAAAATTATTGTGATATTTTAATTCTTAAGTTTATGTTGGCTTGCAAAATTTTGCCCAAGTTTGCCCAACCTAAAAAAAAAAAAACATAATAATTTGGGATGTGATTAGTCTGTTTTATCATGTTTTGTGTTGCGATTTTTAAGAAAAACACTTTTTTCCAGGCAACTACTGCTTCAAAAATTCCGAGATTTTTCGAGTTTAAAAATGTATTTTTTTATCAAAAGGGTTGAATGGTTTAAGGTTTCCATCTAAATTTCATGAAATATAGTTTAATGTAAAAGCAAAATGTACTACAAGTCTTGAAAGCTCCCTTACTCAACGTTTCACACAGATAAAATCAAATTTTCAAATTTTGGATCCGCTATTTTGAATTTTTAATTTTTGATATCAAATTCAAAATCAGCGACCTCGAAAGCCCCCTTACACAGCGTTTCATACAAATAAATAGACATTTTCAAATTTTGGCCACCATACTGGGATCCGCATTTTGATTTTTAAATTTTGACATCAAATTCGAAATTTGCGACTTCAAAAACCCCCTTATGGAGGCTTTCAGAGTTTTGGCCTGAAAAAGTTGTCAGCGGGCCCATAGTGCAATGTACTTCCAGAAGTTGTACAAAATGTAATAAAAAACATAACACATTACTTCATTATGAAAGTAAAAACAATTTACTGACCACAACAAGGACTGACAAGTCGTCGGCCATTAACAATTCTATGTTAATCAACACTGCGGAAGAAAACGGATTCATTCAACAACACACAATTAAGCCATCAACATCGTCAAGTGCGGAGAATAAGAATTCAATATCGTTAGCGGCAGCAAATTATAATCAGCTTCAGTCATATGTAATGCTGAGCACAGCATTAATAAAACTTAGAGCAAACGATGGACGTGGACGCTATTCTTGATTCTGGCTCACAAATCAATCTAATAAGCAAACAACTAGTAAAGAACTTGGGAATTGCACCGAAGTCAACATATATGCAGATTCAAGGTATTGGTGACGGAAGGGCCAAATCTCAACATCGCATTAATATCACTCTACAGTCGAGAATAAATGGTTTTACCACAGCATTAGAAGCATTTGTTCTGCCAAACATTGTTTCTGATCAACCATCACAATGGCTTGATTTATCAAAATGGCAAATTCCGAAAAACATATCATTAGCAGATCCCAATTTCAACAAACCAAGTAAAATTGATAAAATATTTTCAATTGGACAGATAAAATTATCAGATGATCTTCCAACTTTACAAAATACGGTGTTTGGTTGGATAATAGCTGGAAAAATTGCCGATACAAGGTTAAATTCAGTTACTGGTGGAATATGCACTGAAGATGACATTTAATTAGAAGCTGCTATTGAACAATTATGGAAAACTGACGACGTCGAGATCGAAAATAAGGACTTATCATTTGCAGAACAAAAATGTGAAACACATTTCGCACAAAATACAATAAAAAATTCAGATGGGAGATTTATTGTAAGGCTACCGTTTGGTAACAGCAGCGAAGCACTAGGTGAATCCCGTCAAATTGCATTCAATCGATTTCTTGCATTGGAAAGGCGATTTTCAAGGAATAAGGAGATGCAAAAACAATATATTAAATTTATGGAGGAATATGAAGCTATGGGATATATGAGTGCAATAAACATAAAAACTATTACCACTCCCAGCTATGTTATTCCTCATCATTGCGTGTTGAAACCAGACAGTAGCTCAACTAAATTAAGAGTTGTTTTTGACGCATCTGCTAAAACATCATCGGGATATTCATGGAATGACATAATGTTCAATGGACCTACGATACAAAGTGATTTGTTTTCGATACTTCTTCGCTTTCGGTTGCCACGCTTCGTCTTCACTACAGATATTGAAAAAATGTATCGCCAGATTCATCCTGACGATCAAAATTATCAAATCATCCTGTGGCGGGCTGACATCAACACACCAATAAAATATTATAAATTGAATACGGTAACATATGGAACAAGAGCGGCTCCATACTTGGAAACCAAATGTCTTCAACAAATAGCAAAACAGAGTTGCGATAGTTGTTCACTTGGGTCAAAAATGTTTCAGGACAATTTTTATGTGGACGAAATGCAAACACAGTTAACAAACATTTTAAGACAATTAGGATTCAAGTTACGGATTGGTGTGCAAATCATCCAAAGTTATTGCAAAACATTCATCAAGATGATAAAGACGTCAATTTAGATTTTTCAAAAGATAACAATGAATCAATAAAAACTTTGTGACTCATTTGGCTGCCCAAAAATGATCAATTTCAAATTCGAGTAAACTTGGAAGCAAATAAACGCATTACCAAACGCACAGTGACGTCAGATCTGGCAAAATATTTGACCCACTTAGCGAAACTTCATACAAGGTGGATACACTTCCGTAACAGTTAACCAGAGTTAGAAAATCTCCAAATTCCTCGACATTTGGTTGGAGGGGATATCGCAGAATCATTACAAATACACGTCTTTGCAGGCGCTTCATTAACAGCTTAAGAGGCCGGAGCTTACGTCCGCTCTGTTCTTAAAAACGGAACAGTGATTGTTAGATTGTTATGCTCAAAATCACGCATAGCACCCATCAATCGACCAACATTACCTCGATTGGAACTATGTGCTGCAGTGTAAGCGGCTCATTTGGGAGTTCGCGTGAAAATGGATTTAAAATATTTAGATGTTCCTGTGTTTTTTTGGTCCGATTCAGAAATCGTATTATATTGGATCAATTCACCAGTCTCATCATTTGAGACGTTTGTAGCCAATAAAATTGCTTCAATTCAAAGGTTGTCAGTCACAGACCAATGGCGTCATGTTCGATCTGAACACAATCCAGCTGATCTCTTAACAAGTGGATTATCACCTAGATCATTGCAAAAATGCAACTTATGGTTCTATGGACCAATGTTTTTGCATGGAAGAGAATCAGTATGGCCACCAGTATTTTCAATGAAATTAGCTGTACCAACAGATATTGGATTAAAGCAAAAACTTCCAGTTTCATTGATTAACAAATTTGGCTCAAACGACATGTTAATTGAGCAAGTAAATCACAAAAAATTCGTTTTGAAAATTACAACGAATTATTGGGTATGATGCGATTCATAAATCAGGCAAGACATACAACCACTTCACTTCACTTAGCGCTAATTCCAACCGAAATGGAGAATGCATTTGTCATCATAATAAAGACTATGCAAGCTTCAGAATTTAAAGATGAAATTGGTCATCTAAAAAAAAAACGGCACACTGAAAGAATCCAGTCCCCTCAGCAAGTTATCAGCATTTTTAGACGAAGAAGATATTATTCGAGTCGGAGGACGGCTGCAGGCATCAATGCTAACGTTTGATGAAAAACAATAAATGGTGCTGCCATACAAACATCCCTTAACGATGTTACTAATTGAAATGATGCACAAAGAGAACAATCACTGTGGAGAGCAAGCGTTAAGAGCACACATACGTAGAAGATTCTGGCCTATAAAGTGCAAGTCCATGACAAGATCAATAGTGCATAACGTGTACACGGGCTCATCCTAAACTATACAACCAAGTAATGGGAAATCTGCCAGCTGCCCGAGTAACTCCAGCACGTCCCTTTATTAATTCCGGAGTTGACTATTGTGGTCCTTTCTACGTGGACTTCAAAATCAGAGGAAAAAGGCCACAAAAGGCATATTTGGCTATTTTTTGCTGTTTTGCTACTAAGGCGGTTCATTTGGAGCTCGTGACAGATTTAACAACCGATGCCTTTATTGGCGCGTTAAAACGTTTCATTGGCCGTCGAGGGCGTTGTTTGAATCTATATTGTGACAATCCAACAAATTTTGTGGGTGCTAAAAATAAATTATCAGAGCTACAAGGCGCAATATACTCTCCAGAAGCACAAAACACTATCATAAGCAAATGCAGTGAAAAGGGAATAAACTCTCATTTTATTCCCCCTAGAGCTCCCCATTTTGGCGAACTATGGGAATCAGCGGTTAAATCCGCAAAACATTTATTTACCAGGAGTGTAATCACATAATCACTTACATACGAAGAATTCGAAACTGTTGTGGTAGAAGTTGAGTCAATCTTAAACTCCAGGCCACTTTATCCAATATCAGAGGATCCCAATGACATAACAGCCATTACTCCGGGACACTTTCTGATAGGTGAATCATTAACTGCTCAAATTGACAACAAAGCAATCGACGAGAGTAGGAGTACATCAACAAGATGGGAGGCTGTTTCACGTATGAAACGCATTTTCTGGACACGTTGGTCAAGGGATTATCTCAACGAATTGCAGTATAAAAACAAATGGAAAATCAATCGTGAAAATGTAAGGCCTGGAGACATGGTAATCCTTAAGGAGGATAACATCCCTACCATGAAATGGCCAATAGGACGAATCGCAAAAACTTACAAGGGTGAAAACGGTGCTGTAAGAGTGGCAGAAGTAAGGACGGCAACTGGCATCTGAAAACGCGGTATTCACTATTTAGCTCCACTTCCGACAGAAAAACCTGAAGATAAATCAAGTCAACATCAAGAACTACAGCAAGATTCAATAAATACTAGAATTTCATCTCATGAAGCAGTACCTTCAAAAAGGAAACGTTTAGCTAATGCAGCTAATTTGAAACATCGGAAGACTCAAACTTGCTACCAGTCAGTGGAGCCTTATCGTATACTATGACCTGGAACCATTTAAAACTGATATTATCGGAATTCACAATGGAATCTCATCTTTGCAACAATATGAGTCAACACGGTGGCTGTAATGCAACTGTATCTCACTTTGAGCATATGGCTGATATTCTAAAAGTAGACAACTCATTTTTGATAAAAGAGCGTGTGAAAAGAGGTGCGATAAATTTAGTTGGTAATCTGGCTAACTCACTCTTCGGAGTTCTGGACACAGATTATGCTGAAAAGATGTCGGAAACAATAAATCGAGTAAAAGACAACGAAGACTTTTTATTGAGGCTCCTCCGAAACAAAACGTCTGGCATAGATTCAACACTTAACCTAATTAAATTGGACCGAACGTCTACTAAATCGAAATTCCAAGAGGTGGAGAGCAAATGAGGATCAGTTTAGACTATTCCAAGCATTCACGTTACTATCAGACCAGCTTTTACTGACTATAATAACCTTACAACGAGTTCAAACTGCTATAATCGATGTTTTGACTGACACACACCATGACAAAACAGGACCATCCTTACTTTCACCGAATCAACTCCATAAAGAGCTAAGGGTAATCAAAGCTCACATGCCAGCTTACCTAGACCTTACAGTTGACGACAATGACTCAATACAGCTATACAAGGTCATGACCGTCAAGGGTGGTATAACTAAAGACCATGTTATATTCAAAATATCATTGCCACTTACGAATCAGAAACAATTCGACATATTAAAGTTGAACCCAATACCAACAGTGATGAACAATACCCTAATCACAATTAAGCCTTGGGCCGAAACAATTGCAGTCGATAAGCACCGAGATGAATACATGCCACTAAGCCAAACTGAATTGAAGTCATGTACAGTCATACATGAAGATCTGATCGTATGTTCCACCCGGCCGCCTTACCACAGGGAATCTAAAATTTGTTCCTGCGAACTTGGTCTGCTTTTAAACGAGACACATGCTACTTGCACCTTAGAGAAGATTAAAGAAAATTCTTCTTAGATTTAAACTGAACAACACAACCAATGGATATTTTCATTAAAATTTCCAACACGTCTGACAGTCGTTTGCAATCAGGAGTTGTAGCAAGTATCTTTAGAAGGCTCCGGCATTGTGACAATCGAACCTCATACGAGAATCATACTTTGGCCTTGGAGCAATTGCAAAATTAGCTACTCCAACCCATTTAATAGATGTACTAACTAACATCACTATCAGTGGCTATGGCGATCAATTGCAAAATCTAACAGAGTTACAAACCGCATTATCAGTACACGATTTCACCAGCCTGCCTCACCGTCTGCAAAGTCAAAATATTCGCAATTCTTCAATTGCAAGCACAGCATTAATCATCTCCACGATCATCATAATCGGCATTGCTTGGCAGTATATATCAAACAATATTAAATCTAAACAACCTACACCCAAACCACGGTCGACTCTACAACAAGGTTCCGAATTCGTCATCACTTTAGAGGACAGTAGCTATATTAATATCAACACACTTGAGCACCGCTCAAGGGGGGCAGAATGGATAATTTCAAAATAAACAAATTTCCATAAAATTATCTTATTTATTTATTTATTTGGTAAAACATCTTATGCCTTTATTTTTTCTTTTTATTTTGATTTAAATAACTTATTTTGCACCTTTTTTACTTGTGCATTATTTTCATGTTTTTTGTCAAGGGTGTTTTTTTTAGAGGTTTGTTTTTCGAATAGAGATAAAACTGGGATTTTGTGGTCAAATCTGGCAACTCTAATGTCATTTATATTCAGTTTGGTTTGCCATTTCATCATGAACAGGTTGACAAAAGAACAACGCTTGCAAATCGTGCAAATTTATTTCGAAAATAATGGTTCAGTTCGCGAAGTTTACCGCAAGCTCCGTCCATTTTATGGTTATTCGGTTAACCATGGATCGTTTTCGCACTACGTTTACTCTATGTGATAATACGCATCCGCAGAGACGTCGAACAGTGCGCACCGAAGAAACAATTGCCGCTGTAGAGCAAAATGTTGAAGAGGACCCGAATGAATCGATTCGCCACCGTGCACAGCAATTGGAGCTTTGTCCATCAACTTTATGGAAGATTTTGCGCAAAGATCTTGGCTTCCGACCTTACAAGATCCAGCTTGTGCAAGAATTAAAGCCGCGAGACCATGCAATGCGTCGTGATTTTGGTGTATTGGCCGAAAATGAGATTGATCTCAATGCTGATTTTCATCGCAAAATTTTGTTCAGTGATGAGGCTCATTTTTGGTTGAATGGCTACGTCAACAAGCAAAATTGCCGCATTTGGAGTGAAGAGAATCCACATGAGACCCTTGAGACGCCATTACATCCACAAAAACTGACTGTTTGGTGTGCTCTATGGGCTGGTGGAGCCATTGGGCCATACTTCTTCCGAAATAATGCTGGAGAGTCAGTTACCGTTAATGGAGACCGGTATAGAGCCATGATAACCGACTATTTTGTTCCCGAATTGGATGGCATGAATGTGGATGAGTTGTGGTTCCAACAAGACGGCGCTACATGCCACACAGCGCGCGTCACAATCGATTTATTGAAGGAAACATTCGATGAGCGCATAATTTCGCGGAATGGACCTGTCAATTGGCCACCAAGATCGTGTGATTTGACACCATTGGATTATTTTCTTTGGGGATATGTGAAGTCGCTCGTCTACGCCAACAAACCAGAAACGTTAGGGGACTTGGAAGCCAACATTCGTGGCGTTATTGCCGACATACGGCCCCATATGCTCGAAAAAGTGGTTGAAAATTGGACCTCTAGAATTGGCTTTATTCGAGCCAGCCGCGGCGGCCACATGCCCGAAATCATATTTAAACATTAATGGCATAAAATTATCCTTCCAATAAAGCCAAATTGATGGACATTAAAACGATTTTCTTGTGTTTTATTTCAATTCGAAGTTGTATACCTCTAAAAAAAACACCATTTATTTATGTTCAATGAACCTTTTAGAAACTGTATATCTTGCAGTTTTGTTTTTTGGTCAATGCACTTAGAAACATTGGACTTTATTATGAATACATAGCCTGCAGTTTTGTTTATTTGAGTCATTAATACAAGTTCAATCACTTTAAGAATTTTTTTTTTGTAGAATCAGTTATTTTTTATTGTTATTGTTATTACTTAGCATTTAATTTGTATAAAAAGAAAGATAATTAATGAATAAAGGGAGAATAGTTTAGAGACTAAAACAATTAACTTGTTTATTTTGTTGGTCAAAAGGATTCTCCCATCAGGAACTAGGTTTATGTGCCTATTGTTCCAACTCAGCCGGTAAAAGAACTAGGTTTATGTGCCTACTGTTCTAACCAGTTAAATAATTACAAATCATAACAAAATCTGGTGTAAACCAACACCCGATCATTCACAGACAAATAGGAGATTTACTACGAAACGACATCATAGAACATTCAATTAGTCCATACAACGCAGCATTATTACTAGTACCCAAAAAGGCCAGTGATGATACAAAAAATGGCGATTAGTCTTCGATTTTCGAAAATTAAACGACAAGTAAGTAAACGACAAGTTTCCACTGACTAGGATAGATGATGTTTTAGACAAATTAGGAAGAGCAAAGTATTTTTCTACACTTGATCTACACTTGATCCACATGACCAGTTCTTTTCACCAAATACCACTAGACAGACAATCACGACCATTGACAGCTTTTTCAACAACCGACGGTCACTACCAATTTAAGAGACTACCGTTTGGATTGAAAATATCCTCCAACAGTTTTCAACGCATGCTCACCATAGCATTAACAGGTTTAATAATCAGTTATAATCAAAACCTCATAAAAGTTTTCGACAGACTTTCAAAACATAATTTAAAGCTAAACGCTAGTAAATGCAAATTTTTGAAACCGGAAGTAGTTTATCTAGGACACCTAATAACACATGAAGGTATCTAAACAGACCCTTCAAAATATGACACAGTAAGAAATTACTCAGTACCAAAAAAAGGAAAACGTCGTAAGACGATTTGTAGCCTTATGCAACTACTACAAACGTTTTATAAAAGACTTCGCGACAATTGCACAATGCCTAAATACCCTACTCAAAAAGAATCATCCATTTATATGGTCAGATAAATGCCAATAAGCCTTTGAAACACTAAAACAAACATTGATAGAACCCCCATTCTTACAATATCCAGATTTTACGAAACCTTTAATTGTAACGACTGACGCTTCAAATTTTGCATTAGGAGGTATTCTATCACAAAGTGAAATTGGACAAGACTTGCCAATATCCTACGCAAGCAAAACCCTTCAAAAGCATAATATAAACAAACCGGTAATTTAAAAAGAATTACTTGCAATAGATTGGGGAATAAATTTTTTTAAACCCTACTTATATGGAAGAAAATTTATCGTTGTGACTGATCATAGACCTTTAGTTTCGTTATTCAGCCACAAAAATCCCTCATCCAAAATGACAAGAATAAGACTGGATCTTTCAGACTACGATTTTGAAATTAAGTTCAAACAAGGAAAGAACAACACCAACGCCGACGCGCTATCCCGTATTCAAATAAATACGTAAATATTGGTACATATGATACCAACCGAAGAAGATAAAAAAAACAAATAAAGCATTGGTTATAACAAGGGGAATTAAAAAGAAGCTAGCAAAAGATAATGAACAAGAGAAATGCAAATCTCAGAACGAGTCTGATCAACTTTTCACGTGGGATTGCACATCTATAACTGACGTCAGAAATATAAAGAAATTAGAATTCATTATAAACAACTTAAACAATACACGTGTTGAAATTGCAGATGATCTCGTACAAGTACGATGTGGCGACAATCAAACGAATCTAGATTCGACATTGGAGAAGCTATCATCTCTTATGTATAAAAAGAATAGTAAGGACCTAGGCCTAAAAGCAAATGATGCTATATTTGAAATTCTTGATAAAAATGAATTCAAGAAAAAATTTAATAAGCTACAGCAGAAGAAGAAAATAAAGAGTAATAAACCTCAAAATATATTAATATATGAACCCCCCAAGAAAATAACAAGTAAAACCATGCAACAAAATTTAATAAAGGAATTCCATGATTCACCCCAGGGAGGACACTTAGGATTCAGAAAAACAGTACTCAAATTAAAACAGAGCAACATATGGAAAAACATGCGGCAAATGATAAAAGACTATGTCAACAAATGTGACAAATGTGCTCGCAATAAACAAACGAGACACACAAAAGAAAATATGACCGTAACGGACACACCAAGTACAAGTTTCCAAACAATATCTATTGACACAGTAGGTCCACTTAAAATTTCAAACGGATTCCGCTACATACTTACAATGCAATGCAAACTTACTAAGTACGTTATTGCACATCCTATTGAAACCAAAGATGCAAGGTCAATTGCACAAACACTAGTAGAACAATTGACTCTAAAATATGGTTATTTTAAAACATTAAAATCCGATCGAGGGACAGAATTTGTAAATTAATTGATGAACAACGTATGTAAACTATTAAAAATAGAGCAAAAATTTTCCACCCCCTACCACCACGAAACACTAGGTTCCATTGAGAAAAACCATAGGACATTGAACGAATATCTTTTGTCCTTTGCCGACGACTTTGCATGGGACAAATGGATACCATACTACACTTTCGCGTACAATTCTTCCCCACACGTAGACAATAACTATTCACCTTTTGAACTTATTTTTGGTAAATTGCCATCACTTCCGACTGATTAAATAAATGAGGAAACAAGACATTATAATTTAGAAAACTATTCCAATGAACTAAAGATAAGGTTAAAGTCTTCAATAAAAAAAGAGAACAGAAACAGAAGAAAAACCACATACGACTTAAATGTGAATCCTTCAAATTTTAAAATAGGAGACTTGGTATTTGTAAGATTAGAAAACAGAAAAAAATCACAAAGTCCATACAAAGGTCCATACGAAATAAAAGAAAGGAACGGAGTTAATCCGTTATAGAAATAAATAATAATTTAAAATCAAAGGTATATTTATCCTTTATCATTACATTATAACGCCATCTAATGTAATTATAGGGAAATTGTTTTTGAGTAGTGCTCTTGTAACTGCCAGGTTATAGCGACATTTCAACCTTCCGTTTTCGAGATCCACGAAGTTCACCAAAATGAGTGTAGCTGATGTAAGATTCGAGGATTTTCGACTTAAGTAAATTCATTTCATATGAATAATTTAAAAAATATCGTAGTAGATATTAATGACATTCATTTTTTTTGACAACGATTTGTTTATGTTGATAAATTTTTGTTTCGCGAGTCTGTATGTTTACATAGGTCATGGCGGCAGAGTGGTATTGCACTTCGTACGTACTTTCTTTTTGCATCGTAATAATAAACATCTTTTGTTAAGAAAATATTGAGCCTAATTACCTTAACAGATTCAATATAGACCGAACTAATAACTTACATGTTTAATTGTACGAAAAAATATTTCTTTTTTTGTGAAAACTTCGTTTTCCCGTTATGCATACCGCTTACCTTCCCCTAATACAAAAAGGAAATAACTAAAACTACATATGTAAAATTTTTTTTTTGTTACAAATAATTAATTATATTTACTAACCGTATATAGGAACATATTTAATAACTAAAATTTTAATTTATTATCTTAATTTCATATACATATTTTTATTAATACCATGGTATTAAAGTATCAAATTTGATCTCGTCTCTTTGTCAGTGTCGGTTGTGTTTTTGTGTTGTTTTTAATACGTATATTTCTTTGTGTTTAATCATTTTGTTCAATAACAATAATTTTATTTTTTTTTGCGCGTACATAATTGTCGCTGTTTAATAATAATTGGTGTTGGTAGAAATTTGATTTGATTTAGTTTTGCATGTTTGCTTACTTTAATTTAATTTATTCTTTAATGTAAACATACATATGTACGTACGTGAGTACATTTCTTTCTACAAGCAGTGTAAAGCAGTGATCAGTTTTGTTTTTTCATTCCCTTTTCTGCTTTGTCCGCTTACATTGCTTTACCTTAATCTCAATAGGTTGTTGTTGTTGCTGTTCAACGGGTATATTTTTCACAATATTAACCCGTTGTAAGCAATTTTAAAAATATTTTAGGTCAATATAAAAATAATACTTTTTCATTATAACTTAGACTTTTCTTTTTTTCATGATAGATAATTTTTCGTCTGAAAACTTGTTAGCTAGCTCTTTAAGAGATCAATGTAAAAGTCAAAATATATTGAATGCCATGTTTTCCTGTTCAGGTCCTTGTGAACAGGTCTTTCATGCCTCTTGTGCAGGCCTAACTAACACTATTACTGATTTATTATCCTCTAATCGTTCGGGCCTGCATTGGTACTGTCCATCGTGCAGGGCCCTGTCCCCGTCGGTCTTTTTCGACAAAATTAAACAATTTGGGGAAAATCTTAACAATTTGAATATTAATTTCAGAGATGCTCTAAATAATTATTTAGACATAACTCCCCAAATTGAAAAAAGCCTTAATGAGGCTGTCTCACCCGATGTTAGTTCGCTTCAAAATAAAACTATTACTGAGGCTGCTATGGTTTTTTCTTCTACTCCTTCGATCTCTACTCTACCCAAGCAAGCTATTTCCCTGAAGAAGAGTTGTTACGATTGGTGGTTCTGTGGCACCTGTCTCCTTGCAAGCATTGCCAAGGTTGAAATCGATTTTTATTTCACGTCTTAATGCTAACACTACCACTGACAATGTTATAAACTATTTAGACAAACCCAAATTATTCCTGCCGATGCCTTCGTTTCTTGCAGGAAAATCGGTAATAAACCAACTCATGCATCTTTTAAAATTACAGTGGCATCTTGTCATGTTTCTGCCATTCTAAATTCTAATGCATGGGTGGATAATATCTTTATCTCAGAATTAAAGTCGAAAAAAAATAATAAGACTGTCCGTTCCAATTCAAAAAACTGAAGCGGCTATCCCTTTACTATCAAAATGTAAGGGGTTTGCGTTCTAAGACGCATGACATCTTTTTAGCCACTCAGAATTTTTCTGAGGATATTATCGTTTTTACCGAAACTTGTTTAAATAACACTTTTCTTAATTTGGAACTTTTTGACAATAGTTTCAATGTTTTTAGAAGAGACAGACACTTGGAAGACATTTCTTCTGTTGGTGGAGGCGTCTTAATAGCCATAAAAAATCATAACTAGTTCATTAATCGAAATTGCCTGCGCATCTAATATTGAACTATTATTCGCTAAAGTTACATATTGTAACTCCAATATTTATATTCTTAACGCTTATGTTCCTCCAAATAGTAGCGCAGATGTCTACGAATGTCTTTCGATGTCCGTAGAATACATAACAAATGAACTAGACCCTAATGACGACATTTTATTGTTAGGTGATTTCAATCTGCCTGACCTTAAATGGACTCCTTCGGATAATGGTACATATTTTTATGCATCGTGTCCAAAAACTCGACAAAAACAAATTTTTGTTGACGAAATACTTTCAAGTTTACAACAAGTAAGTTGTATAACTAATTCTCATGGACGACAACTTGACTTAGTCTTGGCTGCAAATAGTAGTAATTTTGTTGTGAGAAATGCTATCCATGCTCTTTTTACGGTTGATTCCTATCATCCACCTTTGAGTATTGTGTACCAATCTGACAATGAAAATTTAATTAATGCATGTTCTTCTATCAATATTTATGAATTCAATTTTAAAAAAGCTGACTTTTTGAAGTTGAATGAGAATTTAAGGAATAAATTAAACGACCTTATTATTGTTTTTAATAATACGAGTAATTCATTTGATTAGTGCATTAAATTTTTCTATGGTGAACTTTTTTCGGCCATAGCATTGTCGGTGCCTTATGCAAAGAGGTATGTAAATAATTCTTCATACCCTTGGTACACAAAGGATTTAAAAAAATTCGCAATGGCCGTAATAGGGCATGGAACAAATACGCTTGTAGCCAGGACCGAAATGACTTAGTTGCTTATCAGCAACTTTTCCATGAATTTAAGGATATGTCGGCTTTAGTTTATTCTGAATATTTGAATAAAATTAAGTTGAATATTCTTCATGACCCCAAACATTTTTGGGGATTTATTAATACAAAAAAAAAGTCTGACGGGTTTCCATCAGAATTCAGAACAGTTGATGGGCTCACTAGCGACCCACAAATTATAGCTGGGTTGGTTGCTAATTTGTTTAAAGAATCCTTTTCTACGAAATTTTTTAGCCCTGAGATCAACTATTTTGAATATATGGATAACGACCCTTTAGTTTCGATTAATGAGATATCTTTCTCACCTGACCTAATAGAGAAATATATCTCATCTCTTGATGATGACTTCAGTTCCGGACCTGATGGTATTCCTGCGACACTACTAGTTAACTGTAGCTCTGTGCTGAGCCAGCCCCTCAGTTTGTTATTTAATAAATCAATTAGATATAGCTATTTTCCTAAATTTTGGAAAAATGCATACATAAGCCCCATTTTCAAGAAAGGGTGTAAAAATGATGTTTCAAATTACAGGCCCATAGCGAAGTTATCATCGATACCGAAAATTTTTGAACGCATTGTGTACGATCAAGTTAAGGTGTGCTGTGGTGAAGTCATAACAACTCGTCAGCATGGTTTTGTTAATGGCAGATCTACAGTTTCTAACCTCCTTGATTTTACTTCCTTTGCATTAAGCTCTTTTGACTCTGGTGGGCAAGTTGACTGCATCTACACTGACTTCAGTAAAGCATTTGACAAATTACCACATAATTTGATTTTATTTAAGTTAAAAAAGCTTGGATTTCCTTTAAGTTTTGTCAGCTGGATTGAATCTTATTTATCTGATCGCTCATATCAGATAAGATTTCGGGGGGTGTTTTCCTCCCCATTCAGCGCGGCGACAGGTGTTCCACAAGGAAGCCACCTGGGGCCGCTCCTGTTCATTTTAGCGATTAATGACGTTACACATGTCATTAAAAACTCGCATCTGCTAATATATGCAGATGACATGAAAATTTACAGGAACGTGAAGGGGGTTGGGGATACTATTCCACTTCAGTCTGACTTGAAATCCTTTGAGGTTTGGTGTTCTAAAAATAACTTACATCTTAATCCTGATAAATGCAAAACTATGATTTTCACCAGGAGAAAAAATTTTGTGGAGTTTGATTACGAATTACAAGATAAGAAAATTGGTCGTGTTGATTTAGTCAAAGACCTAGGTATACATTTTGATGTTAAATTAACTTTTAATGAGCATATTAATCAAATTTGTAAAAAATCCTCATCTCTGCTTGGCTTCATTAAGAGGTGGGCAAAAGAATTTAATAGCCCTTTAGTAACGGTGACTTTATATAATACAATAGTGCGTCCTCACTTAGAGTACGCCAGCCAAATGTGGTCACCATTTTATAATATTCACATTAATAGAATTGAGAGAATTCAAAAAAATTTTATTCGTTTTGCTCTCAATGGCTTAAATTGGATTGACTCTTTAAACCTTCCTCCTTATGAGGATCGTTTGAAGTTACTACATATGCAGTCTTTGACCTCGCGTAGAAATATCGCGGATATACTTTATCTGCATCAACTTGTAACTGGGTCTCTTGCTGCACCAGAGCTTCTTAATTATATTCATTTAAATGCTAATCGCAGGAGTAATCGTAACTCTTATCAATTATTTTACCAACCTTTCAGTAGAACTAATTATATGGCTACAGCTCCTTTTAATCGCATGACTACTCTTATTAATAATTGCGATGTATATGATATTAGCTTGTCAAAAGGTCAACTCAAGCTTAGATTGAAAAATAACTATAGTTAATTTTGTAGCTTAATGGTTGTTGGTCTTTATGTTTGTGTTGTCCGAGCCCCACCGCATGATGGGTAAATTTTTTCTAACATTTATGCCTTGGACCATGTTAATAAATTCATACAATCATACATAGCTAAACTTTATTATTATTATTATTATGGTATATCTACAATTTATTTTAAAGAAATATATTAAATCAATCTTATAATAAAATTTATATTGTAACTTTTAAACATTAATTACTTTTAATACTTAAATTTCTATATAATTAAACTTATTCATGAAATAAAATTTAATTTTAATACATAATTAATTAAATACTTTTCTATTAATGTTATAAAAATATTGATCATAAATTAAATATTAGATATATATTTAGAAATTAATCTCTTATAACTAAAATTTACCAATTATACAAGTTATATTATTTTGCCAATGCTCCACCATCTTAAAAAATTATCTCCAGATATAATTTTTTGCTTAAGGATTAGGGTGTAGTGAACCTACCTAATCACCATGACCACCACTAACACCTTCTTTAAATTCCGACAGAAAGGGAACCAAACAAATTAAAGGTTCCCACCGATTTCTATTTAATTCCAATTTAGCTTAACCCACATTCTTCACACTAAAATAAATCCACTCAAATTTAAATTTTATTTTTGATTTACGGAAATCAAAAATAAACAAATTCAAATGACACTTTTTGGTCAACTCATTAAAAGTAAAATTTACGACATACATCTGCAAGTCATTCTCATTTTTCCTTTTGCTTTTTTTGTGCTCGTGCCGCTAACGCCACTCGCACAAACAAAAGCAACAACAAGTAAATGCAAGCATTATGTTACACCCGCACGTCATTGACTTAGTGCATTCAAGGCAACGTCTTGCCTACCTCAACTGGCCATACACAACAACAATAGCAAACCCAAATGCACATCGTAAGAAAACACCCTTATGCCGTATTTTCAAGGCTGGGAACAAGTGACTGAAGTCATTTAGATTTGTGACTCTTTCACTCTTACCAAATTTGCATATTGGTGATCGAAAATGCTGACGCAACTGAAATTGCGCGATCAGCGGGAAAATTGAATAGAGAAGGAGTCATGGTAAAATAACGGGAAAAATAGCGTTAAGAAATACTAGTTTTAATTGTATATATAGTTCAGAAATTTATAATAAAAATCAGGCCTGAACGAGTGCTTTGAGGTAGCTGTAGCAGATTCGGTACCCAGGGTTAGAGCTAGAAGCAAAGGTTACATCGACCTCCCTCAGAATATACTAGATTTCATTAAGGAGAAAAAGAGATTAAGTGTTATAATAAAACCCTACATTTAAGCCACTTGTTACATAGGTCTGTGTGGGCCATATGTAAACTATAAATTATACTTCGCATTTTTTTTCCAATTAAACGTATTTTATTTTTCATGTGAAGTTCAATTATAAATTAGACCATTGCACTTCCCATATCAAGATCATGCACTTGCTAGAATACAGTTCTGAAGAATCAAGCCGGCACTTTTGCCTATGTTTAACTTTCCCATTCAATCTTTCCGGCCGTTTTCATGCGAAGTTCAACCATAATTCACACTTCACATATGCCGCAATCCGATTCCAAGGAATCTTTTACTACAACACAATTTCGGCACCACGTCAGGTCTTCAATTTCATAAAAGTTTTACCGCCTACATATGCGAAACGTAAAACTAGAACAATGCACTTGTCGCATGAACTGTAAACAAAACAACTTCCAAATAATTTTTACGGCGCCTTGCCGACAACCACTTAACTACACAAATTGGTTTATACCTATGTCAGCAGAAATATACCAACTTGTGTAGAGCAAAACAAAATACGAAAACACTTACGTTGTATTGATTGTGGTAGGTTAAGAACAATTTTTAAGATATATAAACTTTGTAATTTTTAGAGTAAGTTAGTTCGATTTTAGAATTCAATAAAAGAAGTTTTCACATTAAAAAAATTTTAATTTTTTATTTTTGTGAAACCAAAAACTGGCGCAGTCGGTAGGATACCGCAACATTCTACCCAACATAAAGAAAGTGTTTAGTGAATGTTGAAATTTTTTTCTTACACAAAAAAGATTTGAAAGGCTCCATTACAGAGTCCCACACCCCTTAACGAATTGGATAAGGGTCAGCTCATGAATAATCCTGTAGAAATAGGATATTACACCATTGGAACGACTCAATTGCTTTCAGATAGCGATAACACCTGGGATTTCGACGAGTACCAGCAAAGACGACAGGCAGAAAACACAAAAAAGATTTGAAAGGCTCCATTCCAGAGTCCCACACCCCTTAACGAATTGGATAAGGGTCCGCTCATGAATAATCCTGTAGAAATAGGATATTACACCATTGGAACGACTCAAGTGCTTTCAGATAGCGAGGACACCTGGGATTTCGACGAGTACCAGCAACGACGACAGGCAGAAAAAAAGAAACCAGAAACACCGAGGAGGTTGCCGAGGCTACAAAAACCTAACCCAGTTGGAACAGCAATAGTAAGACCGTTCGAAAAATAACAAATTTTTTTCCGATTAAACAATGTTTAATTACAAAAATAATCAGTCGCTAAATATCAAAATTTCTTAATCTATACGGAGGACACGCCAATTTCAGAAACTATGTAGCTGGCAACTCTACAAATTTCTAAAAATAGATCATAGCACGTTGCAAGACAAGTTTCTTGTCGGCTGTGACAACAAGCGAGAAAGTGACAAAGAAATAATAACAAATGTGATATACGCACTTTGTACAGTTCAAGGTCAGATCCTCAGTAGCTCAAGTGTTAGAGCGGCCGTCGCAAAAATATGCAATTGCAATGCATGAACAGAATTAACCAAACTGGTCTGATGAGGCTATTGGTAATAGCCGAAACATGTCACCAATTATCAGGTTAAAATTATTCCATTTGTTATCTTTGTCATGTTTGTTGAATAAAAAATAGCATTTATCAATAAAGTAAAAATTTACAATATTGGTCTTTGCTGAATGACTGTAAGTCCGATTAAACAATGTTTGATTACAAAAATAATCAGTCGCTAAATGTCAAAATTTCTTAATTATTAATACACGGTAATGGCAAATAATTTAAATTTTAACCCAGTCTAATATTTGGGATCCCTACCAGAGTTTCACGGGGACACTAGGGATCTATCCACATTTCTAAGCCTGATAGACAGAATCCATCCCATCCTTCAAAATTTTGACCCCTTGTCACAAGGTCTATTTTCAGACCTTATAAAGAGTAGATTGAGGGAAATAATCGAGATAAACTGTCACGCTACGTCATGGGCGGACATAAAAGAAGTCTTACATAACAATTTCGGCGACCGTAAAAGTACGGAAGACCTTTTCGATGATTTAAGAGCGACAACATTCAAGACAACGACGGTAGATTTTTATAATGAAATTAAAACAAGACTAAGGAGATTAAATAACAAATCCAAGTTAACACACGCTAGCTAGCAGCTTACACGTGCTAGCCAATTTGATATACAATACCTCAGTGCATTCAACCAGTTGCGTAATTACGGCCAAACAGAATATCCTGATACTTGACCCATAAAAATTCGCTGTCACCACAACGTGGAAAAGTCATTGCTTTTGCTTGGATTCATGGGAAGCGCTGAGCTAGCATAATTAGGCTTAGGCTAGTTAATTTAATAATATTTTTGTAAATGGAAAGGCACTTTTGATTTGGACGTAGAACCAAATGGTAATAAATTGAAGAACATAATTAAATCTTTTATTTTTCTCTTACAGAGGAGGACAACGAGCCAGTGGCCGGCTCGCAACTTAATTTTTTTCAAGTGCACTACCGTGCACTCGTTAACTGGCGCCCGAGAGTAGGGACCCACTTCAATAGTGGGTTTCTAGGAAAGGATTCCTTTAAATGTAGGAATCTTCACAACAAAGACCTGACGGCTGGATCCTTGTGATGCTCCTGTGATAGGTGGCTATTCCTTTTACTATCAGGCTTCCCCCACCCGTGGTAAGGGGTTTGATAGACACGGGATCATCAAGGAAATCTAGAGATTCCCCCCATCCGTGGTAAGGATCTCTAATCAATTTCCTTGATGAGTAAAGAGTTTGATAGACACGGGATCATCAAGAAGACCTAGAGACTCCCCCCACCCGTGGTAAGGATCTCTAACCAGTCTTGTTGGTGAACAAGAACCACTTTCCACGAACAAAATTGCTGGAGATCACGAATGGATTAACAAGGACCAGTCCAAGCAGTTGCGAAAGGTGTATTGGCTGAGAGACGTCGCGTACCTAAACTCCTAGGCCGGCGTTCCTCCACCTCTAAAGCTAATTGGTTAGCAGTTTTTGAGGTCCTGCAATAGTTACCACATAGTTGCCTTGGTACACTCTATTCGGGTGCACGTTGTCGTTCACATGGGAACACGGCAACCCGTCCTTGACCACGGTAATAATTTTCCCGTATTCACATGAGAACATACTGCAGATTGCCATAGGCCCAAATTACCGCTGTGAAGTAAGTCGTGCCCCAGTGAGTTGCCCATAATCTGATTGCGGACGACCAAACCGGATAACAGGGCCCTTCCTTGACCACCTTTAAGGATATGTGTGTGTGGCACATGTCGCCGTTCCCATAAGAACACGGAAAAAAATACACATAACTAATTAATTTTTTCTTTTTATTACAGGAAATTTTCAAAGCGTAAGGGAAACCTCAATAGCAAACGACAAAAAATAAAAAGAAAAATTGTGTTAAAAAATTAAAAGAAAAAATTGTACTACAATTATAAAAAATTGTGCAAAAATATACAATATCAAAAATAAAAATACGCCTAGCTAACTGTGCCAATAAATTGCGTAAAATAAAAAAAAGAAAAAAAATTTAAATTGTGCGAAATTAAATTAACTTTCCATAAAGTGTCAACACGAATAAAATCTTGGCGCCATTTACTAACAGCAAAATTGTGCAGGAGATTGAGTCATACATTTTACGTAAGAAAGACAACCAGTACTGTGATTTCAAGAGTGAGTGATTCTTTTTTTTGATTTTTTTGAAAAATTTGTGATTAGAATGGACGCCTTGTCGACTAAAGTTAATGAGCTAACTGGGGGGATAAATGCTTTGCACGAGCAGATTAGAAGAGTGGAATCGAGACTAGGCGGGATCGAAAATCATGGTGCCGCTCTAGAACAGGACCTTCAGAGAATTGAGGGTCGAATAAGCCAGGTGGAACAAGGGACGGACGAAGGTCAGTCCGTTAGGCGATCTGTCATAGTAACGCGGGGACCCTTGAACGAGCAGGAGTTAAGGGAAATCGGTAGACTCCCTGATTGTGTAAGAGAACTTCAGGTTTTTGAAAGAAATCCTTCACAATATATCTCGTGGATTCATTGTGTTGAAGCAATCCTCAAGGATTACGAAGTGATAAGGGAAAAACCATTGTACCACTCCATTCTCCAACATTTTAGGCAAAAGATTCGGGGCAAGGCTGACTCAGCCCTAGTCTCGTACAATATACTTGACGGAGATTGGGCAGAGGTTAAAAGGTCTTGTCTCTCCATTGCGCTGACAAAAGAGACATTCGGACTCTTGAATATCAACTAAATCAGTTGATCCAGAAGGGGTCAAAGCTGGACGAGTTTTATGCGACAGTGAACCATCAGCTGTCGCTAATAGTAAACAAGATTAGATGTGACGATTACTCCCAAGAAACTGTAGACGTCCTGACAGAAACTTACCGGATTAGGGCTTTAGATGTTTTTATACGAGGCCTAGACGCCGAGCTATCCCGAATGTTAATTGTACAGAAACCGAGGACGTTGCCCGAAGCATATTCATCGTGTTTAGATATGCAGAACCTGACCTTAAGGAATAGAACAATTCATGCGGCCACACCCAGTAGAGTAGTTGTACCGTCTGGAGGCATATCACACGGCGACCAACGTTCTCCCCTTATTTGAACCTTTAAGTGTTAGTACAAATATTAAAACTACAGTTTTGGCTGAAATAAAAACCACAACTGGTGACCCTATTTATACCAAGTCTTACCCTTATCCCGTAAATATGAGGGTAGAAGTAGAGCGGCAAATTGCTGAATTACTCGACGAAGGTATCATTCGTCCATCTAAAAGCCCATACAACTCTCCAATTTGGGTGGTGCCGAAGAAACCAAAACCTTCTGGAGAGAAACAGTACAGGATGGTAATAGATTTCAAACGTGTAAATGCGGTTACAGTCTCCGACACCTACCCAATTCCAGACAACAATGCGACATTGGCCAGCCTAGGATATGCGAAATATTTCACAACTATCGATTTAACATCAGGATTTCATCAGACCGCAATGAAGGAGGCGGACATACCAAAAACCGCATTCTCAACCATGAATGGAAAATATGAATTTTTAAGACTTCCATTTGGGTTGAAAAATGCGCCCGCCATAATTCATGTACTCCTAAAGGAGTACATTGGGAAAATCTGTTATGTCTACATTAGAGACATAATCGTATTCGGAAAGGACATGGACGAACATCTGAGGAATGTCGATACTGTATTCGCAAGACTGGCAGATTCAAATTTACGAGTTAATTTGGAAAAAACCAAATTTATGAGGACTGAAGTGGAATTTTTTGGCTACGTAATCACTTCTGAAGGCATAAAACCTGATTCTTCAAAAGTAAGAGCGATTGAGGCTCTTGCACCTCCTCGAACACTAAAAAAGTTGAAAAGTTTTTTGGGAATGACTTCCTACTATCGAAAGTTTATCCGCGACTACGCAAAGGTCGCGAAACCCTTAACAAATCTCACACGGGGTGAACATTCACAGATTAGGGCAAACCAGTCGAAAAATGTACGCGTTGAGTTAGACACAGCTGCCTTACAGGCGTTTGATAATTTAAAAAAATTATTAACCTCTTCTGATATCCTAGCATTTCCATTTCCTCCATTTTCGAAAAAGCGTTCAATTTAACAACGGATGCATCGAATTATGCCTTTGGTGGGGTACTGTCTCAAGGGGAGCCTGACAAAGACCGACCTATCGCCTTCATATCCAGATCGTTGAGCAAAACTGAAGAAAACTATGCTACAAACGACAAGGAAATGCTGGCCATGGTCTGGGCTTTAGATAACCTAAGATCTTATTTATATGGCGCAAAAAAGATCAAAATTTTCACGGACCACTAGCCTCTCACTTTCGCATTGGGAAGTAGAAATTACAATGCAAAGTTGAAGAGGTGGAAAGCCAGAATAGAAGAGTATAACCACGAGCTGATTTACACTCCTGTTAAATCAAACTCTGTAACAGATGCTCTATCAAGATTACAGTGCCAGGTAAACCTTATTACAGATTCTCCTATTCCTGACGACGATTCGAAATCAACTTATAATTCGCGAAGGAAGTGGGCCCACCTTGACGGAAAATCCACATCCTGGTTTCACGCGACATTGGATTACATTGGCAACTATAGGAAAGGACATACTCACCAGGACATTAAAAGAACGCCTTAACTCCTCGATCATCAATGGAATTAAAATTCCAGAAAACCATATGCAGATGCTTTAAGACATATACTTGGAACATTTCATGCTATACAAAATCAGAATTACCCAAAGAATTGTCCAGGATATTATTAGCGATGACGAAATCTGTGAAATAATCGAACGTGAACACAAAAGGGCTCATAGGAACGCGCAGGAAAATAGAGAACAATACTTGAAAAATACTATTTCCCCAAGATGGCGAGCCATATTACAAAATTCACAGCCACATGTGAAGTTTGTTTGCTAAAGAAATACGATAGTCATCCTCCATTACCGCCATTGAAAGAAACACCAGTTCCTAGCTATCCCTGTGAAATAGTCCACATTGATATTTTTGAGATTCAGGGGCAAAAGTATTTATCATCGATTGATAAGTTTTCTAAATTCGCGAAACTTTTTCATATAGAAAATAAGTCGTCGACCACACTAAGGGCTAAATTTGCAAAACTTTTGCATTATTTTACAACACCAAAAATAATTGTTACAGATAACGAGAGGGGGTTCATGAGCCCATAGGTGTCAAATTATATTAGAGGCTTAGGTATAGAGCTTTACCAAACTCCAGCACAAAGGAGAGAGGTAAATGGTCAGGTGGAAAAATTCCATTCTACGATTATAGAAATCTATCGTTGCCTCCGAAAAGAGATTAAAGAAACTCGACCGAAAGAGCTCCTTAGTATCGCGATTGACCGTTACAATAATACGGTACACTCTGTAACTCAAAAGAAGCCTAATGACATATTTTTTAATAGAACTCAACGAATAAACTACAAACAACTAACAGATTTTAATAGTAGGGTCCATAAAGAAGTTAGGGAGCAAATAAGAAAAGATCAAGAAATGAGAAACCTCCGTATAAATAGGAAAAGGAAGCGGGAAAGAGTCTTCAAGCAGGGTGAAATAGTATACGTAAGGGACAAGCAAATCAAGGGAAAGCAAAAAGCTTTGTACAAGAAGGAACAAGTTCAAAAGGACAATAGGGTGACAGTAAAAACTGACACAGGAAGAAAAATTCACAAGACACAATTAAGAACCACCGTATATCAGTAACAAAAATAAATGCACACAAATAGGCACACGATAACGTTTTTTATGGAAAGCTAAAAAGTAAAAACAAAAATTTTATAATTAAAACGCACATAAAAAATAAAATAATATAAAGGCACAAATATAAACGCACAAAAATGCGAGAAGCACAAAATATAAAGCACAATCAAAAATAAAGCACAATCAAATATAAAGGGTTAAAAAGAATAACAATTCTATTGAAAAATTAAAATGATTGAAATAATAATGAATTAAGAAATAAAAAAGAAAAAGCCCAATAAAATATAGAATTTTAAGAATGTAATATTTGGCGAATTCACAGGATCTCATCAGGTCGTGACTTTTAACAAAAATAAGCGGTTAATATAAAAATGAGATAACGAAAAATCTTCTAATGAAAGACACACCCCGGAGATCCTGTGAAAGTGCCAAGCTAACCCCTTCAGTGGAAGAGGAAATATACAATTTAAATTATTTAAAATACTAACAGTAAAAATTATTCTAATTATTATAAGATAGGTTGATCTTAGTATCCAGGGTTTCCGGCATCAATATCTTCAGCTACAATTCCCCTTTGGTGACAGTAGAACATGGTCGTGGCTGGATCATAAATGGACACTTCAGCCTGATTCACGTAATCGACCTTGATTACTTTAACACAGTCCTGTTGAAACTATCGGAGGTGAAAAGCGAAGCTGTAAGAATGGTGTTACAATTCCATCTTAATCAGACCAGGCTGCGTCTTGATGAGTTGCAGACAAGTAAAACAAGGAAATCACGTTCTATTGATTGGCTTGGATCCGCTTGGAAGTGGATCGCAGGATCGCCAGACGCTGCAGACTGGGATTATATCTTAAGAAGTCAGAATGAAGTCGTGCAGAACAACAATCACCAATATCTTGTGAACGAGAAGCTCTTCAATGCTACCAGAGAGGCCATCGAGAAAGCAAATCAGATGATGGTCCATATCAATGCGATAGACAAAAACATCAGTGAAGAAAATTTAGAGTTGTTGAATATTAACAGGGTACTGATCCTGAAGGAGCAAGTATCGCAAATAGTGCGTGCCTGTCAAATGGCAAAAACCAGTACTGTGAACACGAATCTGCTGGATCAAGGAGAAATAAATCGGCTCATTATGGAAGAAGAATCTCTACCATACCAGAATGTTATTGAAGCTGTGGAACAGGGGTCAGCATCGGTCTACTCCAATGGAACGATCCTTCTATACGTGCTGTCAATGCCGAAAGTAAAACCGGAAAGTTATCGCCTATTAATAACAAGAGCAGCTATAGAAAAGGGCCAACATGTTGAACTAAAATATATAAAAGTTTTAATGAACCAAGAAGAAATCTTTGGCCTAAATGAAGACTGTCCCTCTACAAGCAACTCCTCGATTTGCCCGCAGAAATTTTTGAGCCGACAACCCGAAAATGGATGCCTAGCTAAGTTACTGAGAGGCGGTGATACTCAATGCCATTTTGAACCAGAAAACAAGGAAATAATCGAGCTGATAGACGAAACCACAATATTCCTAACTGTAATATACAAAAATGTTATGTGGGTATTTTTATGTTTACGCAATCTGGTAACCTTGTAATTGCTTTGTACATATTTCCTTATTCCTTTAAGTTTACATTTTAATAAATCAGTTGCTTAGTATAATTCATAGTGAACACTTATGCTTTATTTCTTACTTGTATCTTCTTGCAACAACAATTTACCCGGCTACAAAAATATAACAGTGGCGACGAGTTAAACGGTAAACGCGTTTTTTTTAAAAAAAAAAAAAACATTTTTTGCAAACTAATTGTAAATTAAATTTGTGTCGGGTAAGCTTAACGCTCCACAATGGATAAAGAAGCTCTCAAGGAACTTTTAAAGGTACAACAAGATGCTACCAACAAATTGTTGGAAGACCAGCGTACATATTTTGAAAAAATATTAAAAGGTCAGTCCTATATTGACCAAAGTACTGGTGTACCCATATTTCATGCTTTTAACAAGCAATTGCATAAATGGGAATCATACCTCGAGCAACTCCATCAGCATTTTGCAGCTTATTCTGTACAGGCTGACAAACAAAAAGCATTTTTTCTCACTTGGGTAGGTACAGAATCATACGATATTTTACGCAGTAATTTTGGCACGCAAGAAATCGAAAACAAAACCTTTGCAGCATTAACTCAATGTTTAACGGATTTTTTTCACACAAAAATGCACGTCGTCGCAGCAAGACATGAGTTCCACAAAACTACAATGTCGACAGGCCAAACGTACAAAGAGTGGATCGCTGACCTGAGGCGAATTGCTCGCGAGTGTAGATTTGTATGCGGTGGACAGACATGCTCTCACGATTATACGCAAGAGATGATTAGGGACAAAATAATTGTGCACACTCCTCATGATTCCGTTCGCGCAGCGGCGCTTCAAAAAACAAATCCTACACTTGCAGAAGTTATGCAAATCGCCGACGCATTTGAAGCGACAGAAAAAACAATGAGCAAAATCAAAGAACATGAGAGAGAAACTCCAGTTATAATAAACGCCGTAAAAGCAAAAGTGAAAAACAAAAACAAATTTGCTGCAAAAGGCAAACCTCATGAAAAAAATTTGTTGAAGTCATGTTCGGGTTGTGGCACTTCGCACAATCGAAAGAATTGCAAATTTAGAAATGCGTTGTGTAACAAGTGTGATAGAAAAGGGCATATCGCTCCTGTGTGTATGTCAACATCGTCTATCAAAAACAACAACAACACCGAACAATATAAAACAGACAGTGCTCAGCATAACTGTGTTTCGCAAATCGTATCTATTTTAAGCGTCGTGAAAATAAAAAATTATTTATTGACATTTTGATAAACAAAATATTGGTCAAATTCCAAATGGATTCTGGAGCAACGGTGTCTGTAATAACTAGGGACACATATGACCAATTAAACAAACCAAAATTGCGTGCGTACGAGAAACAATTATTTGATTACGGAAAGTTTAGTGCAGATATAAAGTGTGGAGTAACAACAAAAACAGCAACATTGGTTGTAGCTTGTGTTCGCAATGGGCATAATTTGTTTGGCACCGATCTTTTTGATAAATTTGGATTCAAAATTAGACAAATTGCTGCAATCGACGACGATTCACCAATAAATGCCTTATTGAAAAAACATAAAAGTATTTTTGAGCCAGTGTTAGGAACAATTAAGCAAATAAAAGCTACGGTACATCTAAAAACAACAGCAGTACCTAAATTTTGCAAAATCAGACATATTCCTTTTGCACTGATGGAAAAATTTAAAGCTGAAGCAGAGCGTCTAACTTACAGTGGTATTTCGAAGTCGGTAAAATTCAGCGAGTGGGCGTCACCAATCGTTTTGGTAACAAAGCCAGATGGCTCTCTTCGCATCTGTGGCGATTTCAAAACGACAGTCAACAAACAAATTGACGTGGACCAATATCCATTGCTTACTCGTGAAAGCTTACTACACACCGTTCGTTATGGAAAATTTTTCTCGAAAATTGACCTGCGAGATGCGTACCTCCAAATGGAGTTGGACGATGATGCAAAAAAGTTTTTGGTTGTCAACACACCACTGGGATTATTTCAATACCAACGCCTGCCGTAAGGAATTGCCAGTGCACTTGCAATGTTTCAAAAGTTTTTGGAGCACCTCATACAAGGTTTGGATGGATGTGGAAATTACATACATGACATCATCATCACGTCAACAACTTTAGAAGAACATTTTGAGCGCTTGGACAAAATTTTATCACTGTTGGTAGAAAGTGGCATTCGATGCAAAATGACAAAATGTGAATTTTTAAAAGACAAGCTAGAATACTTGGGCCGAATAATTAGTGCAAGTGGTATCTTACCAGCTGAAAAAGGAGTGCGAGCTGTAAAAAATTTGCCGCGTCCTAGAAACCTCAAAGAAGCCGAAGCTTTCCTGGGTAAGGTCAACTATTACCACAGCTTTATACCAAATTTTTCAGAATTGGCTGCACCAATTAATCAATTGCGTCGAAAAAACATAAAATTCGTATGGAGCTCTAAGCAGGACCAAGCATTTGTAGCTTTAAAGCGTCATATTGTAAAAGCTACAGAACTTTCACATTTTCAAGAACATTTACCTGTTGTGCTTGCGACAGATGCATCATCATACGGTATTGGCGCCGTTATCTCACATCGTCATTCTGATGGCACAGAGCGCCCTATAGCTTTCGCCTCCAAAACGCTTAACACGCATCAAGAAAAATACAGCCAAATTGAAAAAGAAGCTCTTTCGATCATCTTTGGAGTACAACGATTTCACCAATATTTATTTGGGCACAAGTTCATCTTGGTCACGGACCATAAGCCGTTAGTAACGATTTTCAGCCCAGATAAAAATTTGCCATCAATGTCTACACATCGCCTTCAACGTTGGGCAATTATATTGATGTCCTATCAGTTTGAAATTCAGTTTCGCAAAACTGCTGAACACTCAAACGTTGATGCTTTATCACGTCTGCCATGTGGACCCGATTACGAGTTCGACATGTACGAAAGTTGTCACCAACTGGAAGCGTTCGATTCACCAATCGACTCAAATCTGCTACAACAGCACTACAAAAATGATCGTACACTTAAGCGAGTCAAAAAATTTATATGTGATGGATGGCCCTTACAACTAGTTTATTTACAGACGGACGCTACTCGAGTTGTCATACCTGCCGCTTTGCGCCAATCGGTCTTAACGCTTTTACATGAAGGCCATTGGGGCATTGTTAAGATGAAGCAGCTAGCTAGGCAACACTGCTGGTGGCCTAGAATTGATGACGACTTGGAGAAGCTTGCTGCGAAGTGCAGCGTCTGTCAAGTTGCGGGTTCAAGTCCAAACCAACAATTTCAACAGTGGCCTAAACCAGAGCGTCCATGGCAACGGGTGCACATCGATTTTGCGGGGCCAATATTTAACTCTATGTGGCTCATAGCGGTTGACTCATTTTCGCAGTTTCCGTTTGTGGTACAGCTTGAAAAAACTACCACAGCTGACACCATTTCTGCTCTGTCAACACTTTTTTCGCGCTAGAAGGACTACCTGAAGTATTGGTAAGCGACAACGGACCGCAGCTAACTTCTGGACAATTTGAAGAATTTTGCTCTAGGAATGGTATTGATCACATTAAAACAGCGCCGTTTCACCCTGCTTCGAACGGGCTTGCAGTGAGGTTCGTGCGCACCTTCAAGACTTCTGTTAAAAAGAATCTGGTTGACGGCTTATCGCTGAATTTCGCCGTGGTAAAATATCTAGCGACATATCGTGCTATTCCTACTGCCGAAGGGAAGTCGCCGGCTGAACTGCTACATGGCCGCGCTCCTAGAACTTTGCTTACAATACTATCAGCACCAGCTAACAACAGCAGTTCAACAAAACATCAAACAAAATTTGCACCGAACGACATGGTCTACGTAAAACACTATGGAAGAGGGCTTAAATGGATTGAAGCTGTTATAGTTCAAAACTTAGGCAAAATGGTTTACATAGCAAAAACTTCAAAAGGCTGGGTTCGACGTCATCAAAACCAAATTAAACGTCGCTATGGTTTGGCAGGGGAAAAGCATAAAACACCTGATTGGCTGACTCTGAATTCAAATATTCCTGAAACAGATGAAAACGTCAGCTTACCTACTGAAACAGATATCGAACATCATCAGTCTATTCAAGAAATTCCAAGACATAGCAATCGTGTTCGTTTCCAACCTAATCGTTATCAACCTACTTAAATTTTTCGAAATTGTAATTCGATGTCCTCAATTTAAAGGAGGGAGAAGTAATATACAAAAATGTTATGATGGTATTTTTATGTTTACGCAATCTGGTAACCTTGTAATTGCTTTGTACATATTTCCTTATTCGTTTAAGTTTACATTTTAATAAATCAGTTGCTTAGTATAATTCATAGTGAACACTTGTGCTTTATTTCTTACTTGTATCTTCTTGCAACAACAATTTACCCGGCTACAAAAATATAACACTATTTCGTTCAATAATGAAACCATCTTGATAAGAAACCAAACATTTACCAGCAGATCAGTGAGTACGTTACAAGCCTTGCCAGCTGCACTGGTCAACCTAACGAGCGTTGGTCTTAAATTAAACTTGGACTACATTCACGGGCTTAGTGTAACAAATATTCGCCACCTCAAGAAACTTGGACAAAATCTTCACTTCTCTTTAATTATCGACGGAATCCTCTTGTCAATCCTTGCTGCAGCCTGCTATGTCATTTGGAGAAAACTGACAGCAACCATCAATTTCCCCAGCCTTGGCCAACCCACAGATACAGATAAGTTGGCCACCCATTCAAATGATCTGTGGGACGCAGATATTTAGAAGGGGTGTAGTTAACACACGCTAGCTAGCAGCTTACACGTGCCAGCCAATTTGATATACAATACCTCAGTTCATTCAACCAGTTGCGTAATTACGGCCAAACAGAATATGCTGATACTTGACCCATAAAAATTCGCTGTCACCACAGCGTGGAAAAGTCATTGCTTTTGCTTGGATTCATTGGAAGCGCTGAGCTAGCATAATTAGGCTTAGGCTAGTTAATTTAATATTTTTGTAAATGGAAAGGCACTTTTGATTTGGACGTAGAACCAAATGGTAATAAATTGAAGAACATAATTAAATCCATTACTTTTCTCTTACAGAGGAGGACAACGAGCCAGTGGCCGGCTCGCAACTTAATTTTTTTCGAGTGCACTACCGTGCACTCGTTAACTTCCATGTTCTTAGTAAGAGAAGGTGAAGCAATGAATGCCGTTTCAGAAAACAACATTCGATCGGCGCTGAACATTTTTAAAGCAAAAATACCTGAACCTATGAAAACCATCTTATCTTGTAGAAACCTACAAACATTAGAGGGAGCCATGAACATACTGTACGAAACTGGACATGCTCATACCACATTAAACAGAGAACGATTCTATCAACCACAAGAGCGGCACTAACCGAAATTATACTTACGGTCGACGTAATGAAAATAACAACAGATCAAACAATAATAAACGTAATGAATATAGTAACAGAAACAGTAACACTAATAGCGATAGACCTAGTATTAGGAATGAAACAAATCAAAATAATACTTATAATCGACGTAACGAACAAAGTAATAGACCCAACAATAACAATCGTAGTAACGATAGATTTAACGACACTTATGGTAATAGGAGGAACGACTACAATAGCAGAAACTACAATAACGCAAACAATCGACAAAACAATGACTACAACAACAGAAACTACAATAGCGGGAACAACCGACAAAACAACCAACAAGGCCTTTACCCTGAAGGAAACGGTCATAGGCAACCAATTCCAGAACCTATGGACATTAATAATGCAGAAAACCTAAATTTTCCTTCACGCGCCTCGGAGGAAAATTACCATTTATAAAGATAAAAACCAAAATAGGATATTTGAATCTTATAATTGACACTGGTGCCACTAACTTATTTTTCAATCCAAATATCTGTGACCCAAAATGGAGTGTCCCATCAGAGAACATATCCATTAAAACCCTCAAACATACGGTTATAGCCAAAGAAAAAGTGACAATTCCAATTTTTAAAGAATTTGGGGATTCAGATGAAGCATTTGAATTTATTGTTTACAAATTTCACGACCAGTACGATGACCTAGTAGGAAATGATATTTTAAGGCATTTAAAAGCAAAAATTGATTACGCAATTCCGGAAATAATTATTAATAATAAGTCTTTACCTATTCATTTTCGCGAAGACGGCGAGAATAAAGTAAAATTAATTTTTAACTTAGAAAACGGTTTAGTTTTGTTAAACGAAAAGAAATCTACAAACGGGGAGACAATTGTTAAAGAAGGAATCTATAAAATAGAAAATTTTAAAACAGAAATAAAAGCTAACGCATCGTGCAAAGATGACATCCAAATAAAAGATACCGAAGTAACAAAGGTGAAGGCGCAGAATCGTTTTGAAATATGACTTGCTACGTGCTCGCTTAGTCGGTCGATGCTAGGTAAAACGCCGTTTTTTACGATATCAATATAAACTGCGGAGTTCACATAACCTTCCAGAAGAAGAATCTCTCCCACCCCACATTTGACCAAAGCAAAAGTCATTTTTCAAGACGATTCTGCACATTGTTCTCGCTCGAAATCGGTAAGTGGCCCACTCACAATAATTATTTTTCACATTTTTTTTTGATAGATTTACAATAATGAACTATTTATTTTTGCATAGGTAAAGGAATATAAGGACTTTTTGAGAATTGAGTCCGTCCATGGCCCGGTAACAGCCCCAACCTCAATCCCATTGTGAATGTTTGGGCCATTTTAAAAGGCAAAGTGCGCCAACAAAACCCTAATAATATTCCGTATTATTTAAAATAATTAAATAATAAATAATTATAGAATATGCGAGAAATTAAAAATGCGTAAAAAAACTACAAAAAACAATGTATTTTTTCATATAAATAAATTGTAATTTCTGATTATAAAACTAGCAATTATGTGTTTATTTGGAAAAGGTTCCTAGAATTTATTACTGTTAGGTAGATAGTTTTGAAAATACTCAAAACTTGTCCCTAGTAACAGTATCTAACAAACTTAAAACCGTTAAACAAGAGTAGATATTATTTAACGCATCAAAATATAAAACTTCTTGCAAAATTCAAGTCTGCGTTTTTTTTGACCGTGAGTGTATGGATTGTGCCAAAGAAATCGGATTCAGGTGGAAGGGATAAATGGAGATTGGTTATCGACTATCGAAAACTCAATGAAGTAACGATTGATGACAAATATCCAATCCCCAATATCGATGAAATATTAGACAAATTGGGAAGATGCCAATATTTTACTACCCTTAATTTAGCGAAGGGATTTCATCAAATCGAAATTGCAGAGGAGGACAGACATAAAACCGCATTCAGTGTAGAAGGAGGGCATTATGAATTTCTTAGAATGCCTTTTGGTCTAAAAACGGCCCCAGCAACGTTTCAACGCCTCATGAATAATATTTTAGGCAACCTGATCAACAAAATTTGCCTCGTCTATTTGGACGACATTATTATTTTTTCAACATCATTACAGGAACTCACTTAAGTTGGTATTCGAACAGTTAAAACATGCCAATTTGAAAGTCCAACTAGATAAGTGCGAGTTTCTAAAAAAGGAAACAGAATTTCTTGGTCACATAATAACGCCGAACGGTATAAAGCCAAACCCAAAGAAAATAGAATGCGTTGTGAAGTTTCCAATTCCGAGAACTCCAAAACAAATCAAGTCATTTCTAGGCTTAACGGGATATTACCGCAAATTCATCAAAGATTACTCGAAGATAGCAAAGCCAATGACTCAATTCCTAAAAAAGAATTCAAAAATCAACGTAAAAAACCCTGAGTACATCCAAAGTTTCGAAACGTTAAAGCGATTACTAACCAATGACCCAATACTACAGTACCCTGACTTCAATAAAAAATTTACGGTTACTACAGACGCTAGCAACTACGCTCTAGGAGCAGTGCTCTCACAGGACAACCATCCATTATGCTATGCCAGTCGTACGCTTAACCCTTTCGGAACTTTTTCTTTCCTTTTGACTAAAAAAATAATTTTTTTCTGTTTTCTTACTCTTAAGGCCAACCATCCATTATGCTATGCCAGTCGTACGCTTAACCCTTTCGGAATTTTTTCTTTCCTTTTGACTAAAAAAATAATTTTTTTCTGTTTTCTTACTCTTAAGGCCAATTTAAACAATAATTGAAAAAAAATTGTTTTTAAATGTGGTTTTTAAGAGTCATGCCCTTTGGAATAAAAAAAATCGTACAGCATTATTGAAGTCTGTTAGAGGTCTAAATTTTTTTATAATTACTAAACTAACATTCAGCTTCAAAATGGCATACATAAAATTATCAAAAAAAAACTATTACTTTAACAAAAAAATTAAAGTACGAAATGGTATTTTTTTGCAAAATACGGCAATGAATATTTATGTTCGCTCTTTTAAATAATACAGATTACTGCATTCACCAATCAATACAATTTTTTTTTTTAACTTGTACAAAATACTTTCAGGAAAAATTAAAAAATAAAAAAAAAAATAATTTTTATGTTCTTTTGAATTCAAACAGACGTTCAAACACGACTATGCTATATGGCATAGAATAACCGAAAGGGTTAATACTCACGAAATCAACTACAGTACAATCGAGAAAGAACTACTTGCAGTAGTCTGGGCAACTAAGTACTTTAGACCTTATATCTTTGGACGAAAATTCTTAATTGAAACAGATCACAAACCATTAAGATGGCTTTTCTCAATTAAAGAACCGAATTCTAAATTGGTCAGATGGAGACTAAAACTATCAGAATACGACTATTAAATCAAGTATAATAAAGGAACAAAGAATAGCAATGCAGACGCTTTATCCAGAATCGAGGCTGTAAACATAAACGCACTCGAGCTAAATTCCCCAACAATAAAAGAATGCACGTCACCCATTAACATGTTCAAAAACCAAATAATTATCAAGAAAATTACATCCGGCTCAGCAAAAACAAGAAACAAGGAAATATGAGAAAAACTATCGAAATCAAAACCTTAGACCGAGAGTCGACAATCATCATTTTGAAGAATCACTTTAAACCTAAACACCTAAACGCATTTCCAATAGACAATGAATTCTTTTCAACGTTTAAAACTGTCTATGAAGAACTCTTTGCAAATCTTAAAGTAATAAGATGCTTTCAAAAAATAGAAGACATAGAAGATGAAACTAAACTTACCGAAATTATTGAAAGGGAACATTTATCCAAAAATCATAGAGGCATACAAGCAGTCTTCGAAGAATTGAAAATCCAAATTTATAACCCCAAATTGAAGTTGAGAATAACCCAGTTTATAAATAACTGCGAAGTTTTTGCCATCGAGAAATATGAAAGAAACCCAACGAAAACCCCCTATAAAATAACTGAAACGCCATCCAAACCAAGAGAAATTGTACACATAGACGTTTTCTACACCCTAAATAAACAACTTTTTATGACAACAATAGATAAATTTACAAAATTCGTTGCAGCATTTAAAATCAATGGAAGAACCTGGACGGAATTTAAACTCAAACTATTGCAATACATAAGTACATATGGCAAAATGGAAAAAATAATAGTAGATAATGAGCTAGGTTTTAAAGCCATCCCCATACAACAATTCCTGAGTGACGAAAATATCTCAATACACTACACTTCCAACAGCAATCACACTTCAAATGCAGATATTGAACGGCTACACAATACTATTAACGAACACATAAGATTGTGGAGACACGATGAGAGAAATAAAGACGAGACCATTGAAGAAAAGATACTACGAATTATTAGCTTCTACAACAACACAATACACAGTACTACGGGAGTAAGGCCAATTGATTTCTTAAACGGAAAAATCCATGAAGATAAATATCCCAAAATACACGATTTAATCTTAGAAAAAAAGAATAAATACATAAACAAATTACATAAGGGTAGAACAGATGTACAGTTAGTAGAAGGAGTTAATTTTATAAAGGAAATTAGAGGTGGAAAGAATCATAGGAGGTATAGGAAAATAATTGCCACAAAAGTGGATGACGAACATTTGGAAAATGCACAAACTAAATACAAGTATTACAAGACACATGTAAAACAAGAAAGCAAATATCAAAATAAGGAAAACCCTACTATAAGGTGTAAGTAGTAAATAAAAACTTTTACAGATGACGTCCCTGGCGATACTACTGATACGCACAATAGCCACAGCAAACATTATCGACATACAGGACTTGAACAACAACAATGGATACGTACCGGTGAAAATAGAAGATCTAGCTCCTATTGAGGACTACAACAAAATCCTGCATATTATAAATATAACAACTTATGTTCATACAATGGAATTTATACTGGATAACATCCATACCCTCGAAACAATGACTTTCCAATCCAAACCACTTCCAAACACAGTAAAAAAGAATTTCGCGTTGTTAAAAGCAAAAATAGAAGGACTCAATCCACACTTCCGAGGTAAGCGCGGATTAGTAAACGTCGTAGGAAAAGGTTTAAAATTTATAGCAGGGACAATGGACAACGATGATGAGGTACAAATAACTAAATCACTTAAAACCTTGCGAGATAATGAACAGAATATTGAAGGAAAAATTAACAAACTGACATATGTCAATAACTTTTTATCTGACCAAATCCAAAATATCACCCAACACATTAATTTCCAACAAACTCGCATCGGACTTTACCTAGCGTTGCCATCCGTCCTCTTTTTTCCCGGACCGTCCTCTTTTTTTAGTGTTTTAGGGGCGTCCGGGATCTTTTTTTGTTCGTGTCCGGTGTAAGTTTAATGTCCGGGAAAAGTCCTCTTTTTTCCCCTAATATCCTTATATTTTCCCTTAAAGTACATATTTTCCAATCTAGCACTATGAGTACTTGGAACAATTTTCGAATGACAAAATACACGGCGTTTTTGTATGTGTAAACGGGCCTCAATGTTAAAATAAATCGATAATTGATTACAGGTGTCATTACTACATCTGTCAGCTGATTCGTAATTCTCGTACAGCATTTGAAGTAGTTTGTTTAATTTGTTATACAGGAATTTAATAAGCAGAAAATCTTTTTTCGGTAATAAATTCAATAAAAACAGTTTATTTTTTTGTAACATATAACGAGAGTTTTTCAGAAGTGAATAATGCCTAAACGAAAGTGCACGTATAACGACGAGATTAAAAAGAAATATCCTTGCATCAAGAAGGGAAAGTTGGACTACGAAGTGATTTGTATGATCTGCTCATCCACATTTTCGATATCCAATAAAGGATCGCTTGATATTGCTGCACACATACTTTCACAGAAGCATAAGAAAAGCGAACAATTTCAGGCGTCAACTTCAAAAATAGACAGCATTTTCAGCAAAATTTCTACAAAGAACGACATTCGACCAGTTGAAGGATGCTTGACTTATCACACCATTGTTCACAACATGTCATTTTTATCACTTGATTGCACTATGGATTTAAATAGGCTTTTATACAAAGATTCCACTCGTGCTGTAAATGCAACATGTAATAGAACTAAAACTACAGCAATAGTGAAAAATGTATTGTCACCACTTTCAACCTCAAGACTATCGCAATTTCTTCAAAATATTCCTTTTGTAAGTATTTCATGCGATACTAGTAATCACGGAGCTACAAAGTTACTGCCAATAATTATTCAGTATTTCGATGAAAAGGATAATGGCATCAATACAAAAATTTTAAATATTGTTTCAATTAAGGACGAAACCTCAGACACAATAACTGACGCTATCGTTTCTGAATTAAGAAATCATTCGATAACTTCGAAATGTGTTGCGTTTAGTGGAGATAACTGTAACACGAATTTCGGTGGCCAATACAGAACAGGTCAAAACAATGTTTTCGCTAAATTAAAAATTGAACTAAATAAACAAATAATTGGTATTGGATGTCCAGCTAATATTATAAACAACACGGCTCATAAAGGCTGTGATGTTTTATCTTGCGATATAGAATCGATTGTTCTAAAAGCTTATAATCACTTTTCCATTTATACAGTTAGAACAGAGACTTTAAAAGATTTTTGTCAACAATCGGACGTTGAATATACTAAATTATTATATCATTCTAAAACAAGGTGGTTAAGTTTATATCCTGCCATTGAACGATTATTGAAATTGTATAAATCACTCAGTGACTACCTTTTAAATTTAGATAAGCCACCAATTGTTTTAAAAAAATTTTTTGAAAATGAATTTAGTGAAGCATATTTATTCACAGTACATTCTACAATGTATATAATGCACAGTAACATAGAAAAAATTGAGCGATCCGATACATCACTTTTAGAAGTCAATAAAATTTTGAGCGAAATTATTAACAATTTAAAGGAAAGGATTGTTCAAAATTTCGTGCCTATAAAAGTTAAAAAAATCATCAAAACAGTCAAAAAAGAGAAGCTCCTGATTCCACTATTTTTTGAAGAAGTAAATAAGTTTTATGAAACAATGCAAAATTATTTGGAATCGTGGATTGCACCAATAAGAGATCTTGATGTATTTAATTGGTTAAACTACAATGGTAGCAGTTTAGTAAATTGGACAGATGTTCAACCTTCGATTGAATTTTTAAAAAAATTCGAAATTTTCGTTGATGAAGAAAAGCTGTTCAACGAGCTTCTTTGCTTAAAAACATATACGCAAAATATAAAATCGGAAGGTGAAGATAATTGCAACAAATTTTGGTGCGATTTCTTAAAAAAAATGAAAATATATGCGAAATTAAAAAAATTGTTCAGTTTTTTTTCTGTCTTCCAGGAGACAATGCAAATGTTGAACGCATTTTTTCGCTTATAAAAGCACAATGGAGGACAGAAAGAAACAAATTAGATCCATGTACACTGACTCATATAATTAAAACTAAATATAATTTTGGAATGGAATGTCAAGAATTTTATAAATATTTGTTAACATGTGATCAAAAAGTACTTGATGACATGGGTTCCATTGGTTAAATATAATGTCACTGAGTAATTTTTGTAAATGCTAAAATACTACTTAGAATGTAATTTCATTTATTTGACTTTAATGTATACCATAGTTTTCTATGTAAAACTAAAATAATTCAAACAATAATTATTTATTGAATACTTGTTTTTAAAAAATCTGTAGAACGTAAGAGACGGATAATTGATAATTACTAAATTTTCTAGTCAACTGTAAATCAATTCCGTTATTGTTTTCATGAATTAATGTTTCAGTTTTTAATCAATAAAGAACATTTTTTACTTTTTTTTGTTTTATAAACAACAAGCTTTGCGCTATTGTTTTATTACGTTTTTTCGTCCTCTTTTTTATTGGTTGTTGTCCTCTTTTTGTCCTCTTTTTTAGCACTCGCTGTCCTCTTTTTCCAAAATTGGAGATGGCAACCCTAACTTTACCTAAACAGTTTTAAAGACATTTTACAAAACAAAATTGCAAGCTTAGAAGACGAAATTACCTTTATGGTGCAAGTAAATCAGTTGAACAATGATATTTCACTTTTACAAGATCACATAAATGACGTCGGACAAATAATCTTCTCCAGCAAACTTGGAATAATCCCGACAGACATACTTACAAAAACTGAATTAGACCTCATTTCAAACTTCAACAGTTATACTAATATTAAAGTATCCATAGCACTTGAAGAGGATACAATTGTTATAATCTTGCTTATCCCCAACTACTCTAAAGACCCTTTGTCCAAAGTTACACTCGAACCAATACCAAACACATATAACAAATCAATCCTTCTGAACAGCTACGATATCCTACTAGATTCCGAAAATAATGTCTATGATGCCTTTATCAAAGGGAACCTTAAGAGATACTTAATTCGTATTAACGATAAATGTCAAAATAATTTTTTCAAATATAAAGAAGCACAATGTGAAATGCAAACATTAAAAGGAGAAAACATAACTGAAATCTTCCCAGGCATACTAATCTCTAAAAATTTTTATTCTTTGCCATTATCACATAATTGTAGTAACTTAGAGGTAAAAATAAAGGGAACCTTTCTATTAAAATTTGAAAATTGTGAAGTAACTGTACTAAATAAAACCTTTTCGAATGTAAAATTAAAAGTTTATGATAAATTTATATTGCCAAACGCCATAACGAAAATCAAAGGAAGTTCTAATAACACTTTGATTTCCGACGTAAAATTAGAATCATTATACATTAAGCAACTTGAGCATGAAAAAAACTTAGATATATTTACATTTCAAAATACCAAAACAAAGATATTACATATTGGTACAGATGTAATTATAATCATTATAATATTAGTCTTAATCCAATTCAAAAAACTGAAGCGGTTATCCCTTTACTATCAAAATGTAAGGGGTTTGCGTTCTAAGAAGCATGACATCTTTTTAGCTACTCAGAATTTTTCTGAGGATATTATCGTTTTTACCGAAACTTGGTTAAATAACACTTTTCTTAGTTTGGAACTTTTTGACATTAGTTTCAATGTTTTTAGAAGAGACAGACACTTGGAAGACATTTCTTCTGTTGGTGGAGGCGTCTTAATAGCCATACAAAATCATTTAACTAGTTCATTAATCGAAATTGCCTGCGCATCTAATATTGAACTATTATGCGTTAAAGTTACATATTGTAACTCCAATATTTATATTCTTAACGCTTATGTTCCTCCAAATAGTAGCGCAGATGTCTACGAATGTCTTTCGATGTCCGTAGAATACATAATAAATGAACTAGACCCTAATGACGACATTTTATTGTCAGGTGATTTCAATCTGCCTGACCTTAAATGGACTCCTTCGGATGATGGTACATATTTTTATGCATCGTGTCCAAAAACTCGACAAAAACAAATTTTTGTTGACGAAATACTTTCAAGTTTACAACAAGTAAGTTGTATAACTAATTCTCATGGACGACAACTTGACTTAGTCTTGGCTGCAAATAGTAGTAATGTTGTTGTGAGAAATGCTATCCATGCTCTTTCTACGGTTGATTCCTATCATCCACCTTTGAGTATTGTGTACCAATCTGACAATGAAAATTTAATTAATGCATGTTCTTCCATCAATATTTATGAATTCAATTTTAAAAAAGCTGACTTTTTAAAGTTGAATGAGAATTTAAGGAATAAATTAAACGACCTTATCATTTTTTTTAATAATACGAGTAATTCATTTGATGAGTGCATTAAATTTTTCTATGGTGAACTTTTTTCGGCCATAGCATTGTCGGTGCCATATGCAAAAATGTACGTTAATAATTCCTCGTACCCTTGGTACGCAGAGGATTTAAAAAAAATGAAATGACTTAGTTGCTTACCAGCGACTTTTCTATGAATTTAAGGATAAGTCGGCTTTAGTTTATTCTGAATATTTGAATAGAATAAAGCTGAATATTCTTCATGACCCCAAGCATTTTTGGGGTTTTATTAATACAAAAAAAAAGTCTGACGGGTTTCCATCTGAATTCAAAACAGTTGATGGGCTCACTAACGACCCACAAATTATAGCTGGGTTGTTTGCTAATTTATTTAAAGAATTTTTTTCTACGGAATTATTTAGCCCTGAGATCAACTATTTTGAATATATGGAAGTTATCACGTTACGTTCCCAGGCACACAGTACAAAAAATGCTGACTACAGGTCTACGTTTGCACGCGTAACCAGCACACCAGTTCGTTCACCTGAGTCCACCGTGGGATCGCAGACGCAGCATAATTGTAAGCTAGAACTAAGTGCTTATTTTAGGTATTGAGGTTTATGTTCAAGTTAGTCAAGTGCAGTGACTTCCGGCACAGTCTGGAATAAAAATAAGTGTAAAACTAAAGTAAAATCGTTCACATTGTTTTCATAACCAAGGATTCTCTCTAGCTGCTCCTGTAGAAAAGTCTAGAAGCCGACGTTGAGGCTTCTTTAAATTGCACAGTGACGCTGCGAATCTTCAAGGGACAATCCCGTGTGTTAAAAGTACAATTACACTCTAGTTTTTTGATACATTGACGCGGCGAATCCCCAAAATACAATCCAGTATATTGAATTATAATAAGGGGAGATTCAGTAAACTGAAAATTAGAAGCTAATTCCTTATATAGGAACAAAACGGAAAATATTTTGGAATTCTGGCAAAATTTTAATTAAAATTAAAGTGCACAAAAATAATTGGGGAATTTAAAAAAAAAAAAAAAAAAAGAGTTAATTGGCGCCCGAGCATAAATAGTACACTTGCGAGTTTAGGTTATGCAAAGTTCTTCACAACTATAGACCTCACCTCCGGTTTTCATCAAATTCTGATGAGAGACAGAGATATTAAGAAAACAGCTTTTTCCACATTAAATAGTAAATACGAGTTCTTGAGAATGCCATTTGGGCTAAAGAACGCCCCTGCCATCTTTCAGAGAATGATAGATGACGTTTTGAAAGAATTTATTGGGAAAATATGTTATGTCTATATTGACGACATAATCATATTCAGCAAAACTGAACATGATCATCTGAAAGACATAGAAACGGTATTTCAAGGGCTGCAAGAGTCAGGTCTAAGGGTAAATTTAGAAAAAACACATTTTATGGAAAGATCCGTCGAATTTTTTGGGTACATAGTCACATCTGATGGCATTCGCCCCGATCAAAAAAAGGCCATTGAGGGCATTCTTCCTCCCGAAAATTTGAAGGAACTAAAAAGATTTTTGGGTCTTACTTCATACTATAGGAAATTTATTTGTGATTATGCAAAAATCGCAAAACCACTCACCAATTTGACTCGTGGTGAATTTGCTCAAGTAAAGGCTAATCAGTCAAGAAATGTAAAAATTCATCTCGATGATGAAGCCCTTCTGGCATTCGGTAGCCTGAAAAAACTCCTTACTTCTTCGAAAGTACTTACTTTTCCCGAATTCGACAAGCCTTTTAATTTAACCACTGACGCGTCCAACTATGCCATCGGGGTTGTCCTTTCTCAAGGGGAGCAGGGCAAAGAGAAACCAATAGCCTATATCTCCCGTTCGTTAAATCGCACTGAAGAAAATTACGCGACAAACGAAAAGGAGATGCTGGCGATTGTATGGGCGTTAGATAACTTAAGGAACTATCTATATGGTGCAAAGAAAATAAAAATTTTCACCGATCACCAACCCTTAACTTTCGCATTAGGAAATAGAAATTATAATGCGAAACTTAAGCGTTGGAAAGCACGCATTGAAGAATATAACTACGAGTTGGTTTACACTCCTGGTAAATCAAACTTTGTGGCTGATGCTCTTTCACGGTTAAAATCAGAGGTTAACCATATGCCTAATCAATCAAGTCACTTGGGGAATGAAAACGAAAGCGAGGGTACTATGCACAGTGCGGAACAAGACAGTACTGATCTTATTCCTCACGTAGAAGCACCTTTGAATGTTTTCAGGAACCAAATTGTTATTAAAATAGGGAGAGATCTACAGAGTGTGATACAACCACACCCTGGCTACACTCGCCACCTCATAAGTACATGTTACCTAGGTAGGGATGAAATGATTAATTTTTTGAAGGCCGCATTGAACCCCGGTGTAATCAATGGCATCAAAATCCAAGAGTCATGTCTGCCATTGCTCCAAGAAGTTTATGCGGATCATTTTGCAAACTACAAGATACGCATTACGCAAAGACTGGTTGAGGATATTACTATTCCAGAAATGGTTTGTAGCATTATTGAGGAGGAACATAAAAGGGCACATAGGAATGCCAAGGAAAATAGGCAGCAAATTTTAGAAAAGTTTTACTTTCCTAGTATGAGCAGTTTAATTACTAAATTTACGAAAAATTGTGAAATTTGCCGTCTCAATAAGTACGATAGACATCCCGCCAGACCAAAGCTACAGGAAACTCCCACACCGCAGTATCCATGCGAAATCCTTCATGTCGATATTTTTGAGATTCGGGGTCAAAAATTTTTAAGTTGTATCGACATGTTTTCTAAATTCGCGAAATTTTTCCACATTAAAAACAAATCTGCACTACATTTACGTGAGAAATTCACCAAAATTTTACATTATTTCACGACGCCGAAAGTTATCGTCATTGACAACGAACGAAGCTTTGTGAGCCCTTTAATTTCAAATTATATTACAGCATTGGGTATTGAGCTCTATCAAACCCCAACGCAGAAGAGTGAAGTAAATGGGCAAGAGGAAAGGCTTCATTCGACCATAATAGAAATCTACCGTTGTCTTGACAGGGAAATGAGAAATATTAACCCCAAAGAACTTCTCCTTATAGCGGTAGATAGGTATAATAATTCCGTTCATTCGGTGATAAATAAAAAACCAAGCGATATATTTTTCAATAGAACCCAAAGAATAAATTACCAGAATTTGGTGAATTTCCGCGAAAAAGTGCACGGCGATGTAAGGGCCGAAATCGAACGCAATCAGGAACTTAGGAACCTAAGAGTTAACAAAAGCACAACGGAGCCTAAAATTTACAATCCAGGTGACGTTATGTGGCAAATAGACAGATCAAAGCAAAACAGAAGGCCCTAAAAAGGAAACTTTGGGTAAAGACAATAGGGTAACAATTACCACAGTAACAGGGAAAAAGTTCCATAAATCGCATATCAAAAATACATGAAGCTCGGTAAAAATCATTGAACTTTTATTTTTCTTTACAGCAGCAGTCTTGGCAAAATAACACCATACCTGCTAAAAATAAGGAAAATTTTTTTAATTACATTTTATCTTAAAACAAAAAACAAAAACATTTCATTTTCATTTTCACTATTAATTTTTTACTCTAAGGTTAAGGTAGTCTTGAATTTTCTAATATTCAATTTTAAATTTAAATTAAAATCAGCCAAAAAGGCTACATTAATTATTCATAAATTTTGTGCTTAACACTATAAATTATCATATCTTGCTTTTAAACTTATTTTTAAAATTTTTTTTTATTAATTTTGAATTTATCATAACCATACGACAAAAGTAAAATATAAGAAGAGTTTATTACTAATCGCTTATTAGCACTAGAATTAAGACAATTTAATGGTCCAGATAATCATCATATTACAGATTAATAGTTGCTGCGGTGCATGGCTTCCACGTTATCAAATACAAGGCTCCCATCATATCCATAAGGGAAGGTAATGGCTGGGTTGTAAGCGGTAGTTTCAAATTGGTGCACGTCATAGACCTGGAGCGCTAAAATGATATCCTAGCAGAGATGAAAAATTTGTCTGCAACAAATTTCAAGGACAAGGAGAAGGGGCTGATCCTCGAGTTTCATGTAACGCAAATGGCTGAGCGCTTAAGTGAACTACGAGCTATCAGGACGAGAAAACCACGGTCAATAAATTGGATTGGATCCGCCTGGAAATGGGTAGCAGGGAACCCAGATGCAACCGACTGGGATACAATTTTGCAGAGTCAAGAAGAAATCATCGAAAATAACAATCAACAATATAAAATTAACAATAGGCTTTTTGACGCGACAAAAGAAGTCATCCAGAAAATTAATCGCATTATCAACCGTGTTAACGGCATATCAAAGGAAATGGAGGCGGGCAAAGCCGAACAAGATTCAACTAATAAGGCGTTGCTATTGAAGGAAGAAATTGGAGAAATTGTTCGAGCATGCCAAATGGCAAAAAAAGAATTGTAAATACCAACCTTCTTGACATGGAAGAAAATAATCAAATTCTAGCCGAAATAGAGATTCTACCATATCAAAACGCAATAGAGGCTATTGAGTACGGGAAACCTTCGATTATTTCCAACGGATCCCTTCTACTTTACGTACTTTCCATGCCAAAGTTAAAGGATGAAAAGTACCACCTGCTGATAACACGAGCTACTATCAACAAGGGGAAACAGATCGATCTCAAGTTTAGAAAGATGCTGGTGAACCAAAAAGGAACTTATGGCATGATAGGGAATTGCATTTTTATAAGCAATTCTACTATCTGCGAAGCAGCGGACCTGGAAAAACTGGATGAAGATGATTGTTTGCCAAGGATCCTCAAAGGTGGACAGGCTACCTGTCGGTACAAAACAAATAATGTGGTAATTTCTTAAAAATATTAACGAGAACACTATTTTTCTTACAAATTTCTGTGGAGAGGTCATCGCCAATAATGTGACAAGTTTCCTAAATGGGTCATACATTCTTCAGTTCAACAACGAGACGATCCAATTGCAGAACCGTACTTTCTCTAGCAGGACGATCTCTATTCTTCAAGCACTCCCGTCAGTGCTCTCCAACATCACGAATAAAGGAATGAAAGTGAACCTGGAATATGTCCATGACCTCAGCCTAAAAAATATTGGACATGTCAATCGATTGATTGGGAAGCTGAATTTTTCCTTCGTTTCTGATGCTGTAATTTTAACATTTGTAGCCGTTGTCGCATTTATCCTGTGGCGAAAAATTACTGGGAAAATTGACATCCCTGCTGTCAAGTTACAAGAAATCCAGACAGCAATCATAAACCCTGTATCCAAACCAAACCGAAGTCCAAACATTCTCCACTCGTTTAAGACTCATCTGCGTGACGCAGATATTTGAAGAGGGAGGAGTTATCACGTTGCGTTCCCAGGAACACAGTACAAAAATGCTGACTACAGGTCTACGTTTGCACGCGTAACCAGCACACCAGTTCGTTCACCTGAGTCCACCATGGGATCGCAGACGCAGCATAATTGTAAGCTAGAACTAAGTGCTTATTTTAGGTATTGAGGTTTATGTTTAATTATGTTCAAGTTAGTCAAGTGCAGTGAATAAACCGGCACAGTCTGGAATAAAAATAAGTGTAAAACTAAAGTAAAATCGTTCACATTGTTTTCATAACCAAGGATTCACTCTAGCTGCTCCTGTAGAAAAGTCTAGAAGCCGACGTTGAGGCTAGCAGCATAATTTTTTTTAAACCATCAAGGACCAAAAGAGTTAATTTGGATAACGACCCTTTAGTTTCGTTTAATGGGATATCTTTCTCACCTGAACTCATAGAGAAATATATCTCATCTGTTGATGATGACTTCAGCTCCGGACCTGATGGTATTCCTGCGACAATACTAGTTAACTGTAGCTCTGTGCTGAGTCAACCCCTCAGTTTCTTATTTAATAAATCGATTAGAGATGGCTATTTTCCTAAATTTTGGAAAAATTCATATATAAGCCCCATTTTCAAGAAAGAGTGTAAAAATTATGTTTCAAACTACAGGCCCGTGGCGAAGTTATCATCGATACCGAAAATTTTTGAACGCATTGTGTACGATCAAGTTAAAGTGTGCTGTGGTGAAGTCATAACAACTCTTCAGCATGGTTTTGTTAATGGCAGATCTACAGTTTCGAACCTCCTTGATTTTACTTCCTTTGCATTAAGCTCTTTTGATTCTGGTGGGCAAGTTGACTTCATCTACACTGACTTCAGTAAAGCATTTGACAAACTACCACACAATTTGATGTTGTTTAAATTAAAGAAGCTTGGATTTCCTTTAAGTTTTGTCAGCTGGATTGAATTTTATTTATCTGATCGCTCATATCAAATAAGATTTCGGAGGGTGTTTTCCACCCCATTCAGTGCGGCATCAGGTGTTCCACAAGGAAGCCACCTGGGGCCGCTCCTGTTCGTTTTAGCAATTAATGATGTTACACATGTCATTAAAAACTCACATCTGCTAATATATGCAGATGATATGAAAATTTACAGGAACGTGAAGGGGGTTGGTGATACTATTCCACTTCAGTCTGACTTGAAATCCTTTGAGGTTTGGTGTTCTAAAAATAACTTACATCTTAATCCTGATAAATGCCAAACTATGATTTTCACCAGGAGGAAAAATATTGTGGAATTTGATTATGAATTAAAAGATAAGAAAATTTGTCGTGTCGATTTAGTCAAAGACCTAGGTATACATTTTGATGTTAAATTAACTTTTAATGAGCATATTAATCAAATTTGTAAAACATCTTCATCTCTGCTTGGCTTTATTAAGAGGTGGGCAAAAGAATTTAATAGCCCTTTAGTAACGGTGACTTTATATAATACAATAGTGCGTCCTCACTTAGAGTACGCCAGCCAAGTGTGGTCACCATTTTATAATATTCATATTAATAGAATTGAGAGAATTCAAAAAAATTTTATTCGTTTTGCTCTCAATGGCTTAAATTGGATTGACTCTTTAAACCTTCCTCCTTATGAGGATCGTTTGAAGTTACTACATATGCTATCTTTGAGCACGCGTAGAAATATTGCAGATATACTTTATCTGCATCAACTTGTAACTAGGTCTCTTGCTGCACCAGAGCTTCTTAATTATATTCACTTAAACACTAATCGCAGGAGTAATCGTAACTCTAATCAATTATTTTACCAACCTTTTAGTAGAACTAATTATATGGCTACTGCTCCTTTTAATCGCATGACTACTCTTATTAATAATTGCGATGTATATGATATTAGCTTGTCAAAAGGTCAACTCAAGCTTAGATTGAAAAATAACTATGCCTTGGACCATGTTGATAAATTCATGCAATTGTATGTTTATATACATATGATCTGGGTGGGTATGTTGAGAAAGTGCGATAAAGCTAAGAAAAAATTATAAAAATATAACAAATTTAATTGCATGTATAATTTTTTCATTTTCCTTAATATGTAAGCTTTTTACTTGGTTTTAAAGCTTCAAGCTAAATTGCTAAGAAAGCTAATAGCTGTAGTAGCTAAACTCTATTATTATTATTATTAATCGTCTTTGTATCATGTATAAAAAGAACGCAATCAATACAAATTTCGTCAGAGCCTCAATCAAACGGTGGGGGTGTTATAATAAAACCCTACATTTAATCCACTTGTTACATAGGTCTGTGTGGGCCTTATGTAAACTATAAATTATATTGAATTATATGGGTATTTTTCATGTGAAGTTCAATTATAAATTAGACCATTGCACTTCACATATCAAGTTGATGCACTTGCCAGAATACAGTTCTGAGGAATCAAGCCGGCACATTTGCCTATGTTTAACTTTCCCATTTCACAATCTTTCCGGCCGTTGCCTTATTCATAATCCACAAAGTAATTTACGAAATCACTATCTAGACCACCAGACGTTTTCATGCGAAGTTCAACCATAATTCACACTTCACATATGCCGCAATCCGATTCCAAGGAATCTTTTACTACAACACAATTTCGGCACCACGTCAGGTCTTCAATTTCATAAACGTTTTACCGCCTACATATGCGAACCGTAAAACTAGAACAATGCACTTGTCGCATGAACTGTAAACAAAACAACTTCCAAATAATTTTTACGGCGCCTTGCCGACAACCACTTAACTACACAAATTGGTTTATTCCTATGTCAGCAGAAATATACCAACTTGTGTAGAGCAAAACAAAATACGAAAACACTTACGTTGTATTGATTGAGGTAGGTTAAGAACAATTTTTAAGATATATAAACTCTGTAATTTTTAGAGTAAGTTAGTTCGATTTTAGAATTCAATAAAAGAAGTTTTCACTTTAAAAAATTTTAATTTTTTATTTTTGTGAAACCAAAAACTATTAAGTAGAGCTAAGCACAGATGTGTTGATCCCTTAAGAAAAACTACTCTCTAGGCCATAATTAGGAACTTAGATAAAATTATTAGTGAGCTGATAGGAATTCATGAGGAAACCTATTGGTCCAATTCATGTAGAAACATAAGAATGAACAATCATATTTATAGAAAAATCAAGGGTATGTGCGGCCTTCTCAAAAAAACTCATCTACCTGCCTTTGTAGACTCACAAGGCAATTTTCTTGAAGACAACTTCAATAAAATTAATGCCCTAGCAGACAACTTCGAGAAAACCCACCACCAAAACTCTAGTCTAGGTAGCGCCCAATTCGCTGAATGGATTAAAGGCAGAAATTTCTGACTTGACTAACACCCAACCCTAAATAAGATTTGATAGCACGTTGACTGCAGATAGGGAATCCTCAATAATAGGATTAGTTCAGGTAGTGTTCGAAAACTACAGAACAATGATAATACCTACTGAAATAGCCTTAAAGTTAAAATTAAAAAATAATAAAAAGAGCGCAGGTGAAGATAAAATATCCAATTTTCTTCTCAGAAAAACTGAATTCTTCTTCTGGAGGTTTTTAGCAATTCTTTTTAACCATATTTTTAACCCTGGAAGGATAAGCTTATTTTAATTACGTTGCGGCTAATCTTCGTCGAATCGACGAAGTACTTTCACAAGCCTTATTTATGGAATATATAAGTAAATTCTGATTTAAATTAACACTTTGATTTAAATTGATCCAAAATAAAATGCCAACTTAGGTGTACTTTAGATTAAAATGAGCTTAACAAGTGCAACTTGTGAGTAGAAAAATTGAAGACAGCGATATGTGTTCGTCGATTCGACGAAGATTATCCATCCAGGGTTAACTAAGGATACTTTCCAGATGCCTGGAAGTGTGCCAAGATAGTTCCCATCCTGAAACCACATTCAGATCCAAAAATCCTTTGCAATTATAGGCCAATCTCTTTGTTATCTAATGTTAGCAAACTTTATGAAGGTTTTATTTTAGAAAAACTTAGGACCCACATGGATGAAAAAATAATTCTTAGAAACTTTCAGTTTGGCTTTAGAGCATCCCACTCCACCAACGACGCACTCAGCTTGCTGTCTGACTTTGTCACAACCAATCTAAATAAAAAACGTGCAGCAATTGCTGTAGCGTTAGATTTCATTTATGAAAAAGGGAGTTAGTCAGTCATCTGCAAACTATAAATTATTTGTAAAAAGAACCTTGGCACCGGTGAGTCAAGACCCTGGCGAAAAGTTTCGTTACAAATTGCTGTAGCGTTAGATTTCCAAAAGGCATTTGATACAGCCTGGATAGATGGCCTTGTATACAAAATGTACAAAAAATTCAATTTTGATAGGCATCTTTGCGGTATAGTCCTAGACTACCTGACAAATAGGTCATTTTACGTTTCAAATAATTATGAAAATTCAATTTGTAAACCAATTATTGCAGGAGTCCCTCAGGGATCGATTCTAGGACCCATACTCTATAATATCTTGCTAGCACATGCCAGAACCAGGCCCTAATCGTCTAACCTTGGTGTACGCATATGATGTTATTGTACTTAGTTCAAGTGCAAGGGCTTCAAATGCAAATATTGATACAAATGACCATTTACAGACTCTGTGCAGGTTCTCTGAAAAATGGAAACTTAGGTCGAATTCAAATAAATGTGAAAGCACAATTTTTAAAGGTGTTAGAAAAAAGTTATACCCTAATGCAAGACAATTTACTCCAAGCGTTGAAATTAACGGGCATTTGATAACTTATAAGGACAGCATCAAGTACTTAGGAGTAATTTTACATCTATTATGTTCTGGCCAAAGCAAAGAAAATGTTTTTCTGCTACTCCAACCTTTTCCGTAGGGCCAAGTATCTGAAAAATGAAATCAGACTAAATTGTTATAGGCAAACTATTAGGCCCATTTTAGGCTACGCATTTCCCAATTGTTTTGACATCTCGTCATGCCAAATGGAAAGACTAAGAACCTTTGAAAGATATATTCTAAGAATATGCACTAATCAGAAAGCTAGGCGATACTGGGAAGGTACTTACAGAAATGTCTCTAACGAAACGGTTTACAGAAAATGTAAAATTAAAAGAATTGACTCCTTTTTAGTTGAAATAGCCATTAAGAACTTAAGATATATGTCATTAATAAATAACGATTTGTTAGTAAATTATCTAAATAAGCAAAATGTAATCTCATACCCGATAATAGAAAAATATTTGTCTCCTATTTATTCAAATGTAATGGATAAGAATTTGTAGGTAAAAAACTTTTATTCTATCATAGAAGATATAACACACTTGACATACAGTCTATAGCACTGAACAATTTCTGCAAAATTAAAGATATAAAATAAAATGAAGATTTTTTACCTATTGTTATTTAGTTATAGTATAGTTTTTAGTTGTTAACCTTAGTTTTAAGAAAAAAAAAATTATAATGTGATTTCCTTTTTTTAACTTTTTGGGAAAAAATAAACTTTTAAATGTAGAAATATATATTATACTAATGGAATGCTAATGTAAGAATTGTAATGTTACTCTTACATAGCAATATGAAATCTTTTTTAATTATTTAACTCTTAGATAAATACATATGTAGTTGTATATTAAGAAAAAATAAATGAAATGAAATAATGAAATGTAACTAGCCTATAAGACAACTTGTAATGTAAGATTTTTAAATAAAGGCAATTAAATGGTAAATGGTAATAAAAATCAGAATTAATTTTGGAGCTAAAATCGAAAGTTGTTTTTAATTAATTTTCAAGATAGCCTTTTGGCTTGTAAAATGAACAAATAGCTTTTGTGGCTTAAACCCTTTCTAAAGTCTTGCGGCTGCTTAAAAAGGCGGGTGCACCTCGAATACACAAAATTTACAAACCTTAAACCCCTACAAATTACTACAGAAGATTCATCAAAGACTTTGCCATAATTGCACAATGTTTAAATTCTTTATTAAAGAAAAATCAACTATTTATATGGACAGAAGAATGCCAAACTGCTTTCGAGAACCTAAAACAAAAATTGATTGAACCACAAATTCTCCAATCCCCAGACTTTTAAAAACCTTTTATATTAAAAACGGATGCTTCAAATTTTGCATTAGGAGCTATCTTGTCACAAGGTGAAATCGGACAAGATTTGCTTATTTCCTATGCAAGCAAAACTTTATAGAAGCATGATTTAAATAAACCAATTACAGAAAAAGAACTGCTCGCGATACACTGGGGAATTAATTTTTTTTAAACCATATTTGTATGGTAAAAAATTCATCGTCGTAACAGACCATAGACCACTAGTATCACTATTTAGTCACAAGAACCACGGATAAGGCTCGACCTTTCCGGCTATGATTTTGAGATAAAATTTAAAAAAGGAAAAATTAACACAAATGCCTACGCGCTATCGAGAATTAATATAAATTCCGAAATTCTAATAAGCGTGATACCTAAAGAAGAGGATATCTTTATAAAAAAATATTTAAAATTTGAAATTAGCGATTATAGAAACACACGTGTTGAAATTATAGAAGATATTGTACTAGTACGATGTGGCGATAATCCAGCGAATCTAGATTCGACTCTGGAAAAGCTATCTTCTCAAATGAACAAATTAAACATAAAGGAGCTAGCCCTAGAAGCAAAAGATGCTATATTTACTACAAACTGCAGCATAAAAAGAAATTAAAGAATAAATCGCTCAATATTTAGTTAGTTTTTACAAAGTACAATTGTTTATTTAATCTTTACATTCAAATTGTATACACAAACGTTATACTTTATTACTTAAAATCCACTATATCACTTTAGTACTTAAATTCAAATGTTCTCACTTAAGATCCACTGTGTTCCACTATTCAATATCAACTGTGTCTCTGCTGCTTATATCACAGCCTTTTATACTCAAGTCATCATGTTCTAGAACCATCTGCCGTTGTCTAGAATGTCGTTTCCAGTGCTCGCAGATCATACCGAGCTTTCATCTTGTCGCTAGCCAATTGAGTACGTCTCCTGATGAGCTCGTGTATATCTGCTAGTTCTTCTCTTTTCTGCGATATGTAATCGTCAGCATTGGTCGTTTCTGGGACAGCGCTTACTCCGTACTTCAAATCTGCTGGAAGCCTTAAGTCCGTACCAAAAATTGCTTTTGCTGGCGTGACTGTAGTGGTATCGTGTATTGACGAACGATAAGCCATCAGAAATATTGGTAGATGCTCATCCCATTCTTTTTGTCCTTTGTCAACAACCTCTTTCAGATGCTCCTCTAGAGTACGGTTGACCCTTTCGACCATGCCATCGGACTGAGGATGCAATGCTGTGGTACGTGTCTTCTGTATTCCAAGCATGTCACAAACCTCCTTAAAAAGTCCTGACTCCATATCGGCAAATCCAATTTTTGATGAAAATGTCTGCCACTGTTTTTGCTTCTTGATTGGGAATGGGATATACTTCTGGCCACTTACTGAAGTAATCAATTACCACAAGGATGTATTTATTTCCTGCATTGCTAATTGGAAAAGGTCCCGCTATATCCATGGCTATCCTCTCAAAGGGAGCTCCAACGTTATACTGATGCATTTTTCCCCGAGTGCGGTGCCTTGGTCCTTTAGCAATTGCACATTGGTCACAACGGCGGATCCAGTCAGCAACTGTTTCTTGGCATCCTACCCAATAAAACAGTTTCTTTATTTTCTCTGTGGTTTTTGTTACGCCCAGATGTCCACCACTCGATCCATTGTGATAATCCTTGATTATTTCCTTAAATTTTTCCTTTGGAATAACCAGCAGTTTTGAACGAATTTTACCATCCTCGCTTTCCCAGATTCGGTAGAGGCAACCATCATGCAACTCCAAACTTTGCCAATGCGCCCAGTATGCTTTACAGATTTGGCTTTCACTTGATATTTCTTGCCACGCCGGTTTCCTACCCAGCTCTTTATACATAATTATAGTTACCAAATCTGTATCACTGCGCTGGTCCCGTTGTACCTCCTCTTTTGTCCACTTTTCTTCAGGCAAAACGTTCAAAAGGCGCACATCAATTGTTCCAGCTTTACTTTCCGTTCGTGAACAATGACCGCATTCAAATTTACATGGACGACGGGAAAGTGCATCCGCATTTCCATGCTGGCTTCCTTTGCGATGTACTATGGTAAAATCATAGCTCTGCAAGCGCTCTATCCACCGCGCAATTTGACCTTCTGGATCCTTGAATTGAAGTAGCCACGTTAATGACGCATGGTCTGTCCTCAGGAGAAAATGCTGTCCATATAAGTACTTATGGAAGTGTTGAACGCATTCCATTACTGCCAGTAACTCTCTCCGAGTTACACAATAATTCCTCTCAGACTTCGACAGAACTTTGCTGAAATATGCGACGACTTTTTCTTGTCCATTGATGAATTGGGACAAAACTCCTCCAATACCATGGCCACTCGCATCGGTGTCCAATACAAATTTTTCGCCGGGTATTGGGTACGCGAGTATAGGCGCTGTAGATAATAATTCTTTCAGCTTTTGGAATGCAGTTTCCTGTTCACCACTCCATTCGAATTTCCGATTTTTTTGTGTCATCTCATGTAGACTGCCTGCGACATTTGCGAAACCAGGAACAAAACGTCTGTAGTAAGTGCATAGGCCCAGAAAACTTCGCAACTCATAAAGATTAGATGGTCGTGGCCAATTTTTCACAGCTTTTATTTTATCCTCATCTGTGTGTATTCCTTCTGACGTAACCTTGTGCCCCAGATACTTGACTTCACGCTGGAAAAGTGAGCACTTTTTCGCACTTAATTTTAGTCCAGCTGCCTCCAAGCGCTCAAACACTTCCTCCAGATTTTTCAATTGGTCATCAAAATCTTTTCCCATGATGATGATGTCATCGAGATACACTAAACAGGTCTTCCAATGTAGTCCTTTGAGCACTCGTTCCATTAACCGCTCAAACGTAGCTGGAGCGTTACAAAGACCAAACGGCATGACGTTAAACTGCCATAGACCATTCCCAATACTAAAGCCAGTTTTCTCCTGGTCTTTGTCATCTATTTCCACCTGCCAATATCCACTTTGTAAGTCCAGGGTGGAAAACCATGTTGTTCCAGATAACGTATCCAGTGTATCATCGATTCTGGGTAACGGGTAGCTGTCTTTTTTGGTGACGTCATTTAATTTTCTGTAATCCACACAGAATCGCATACTTCCGACCTTTTTCTTGACAAGCACGACCGGTGAACTCCACGGGCTTTCTGATGGTGCAATGACCTTTTCTCGCGCCATATCCTCCATAAGGCCCGTTACTTCCTCTCTCTTAGCGAGTGCTAGTCTCCTTCGGGGTTGACGAATTGGCTGAAAATCACCTGTATCAATGCGATGTTTGACAACTGATGTTCGGCCATTATTTTCTCCTTTGAACGCAAATATCTGTCAATGCTTTTGCAGAAACCTTTTTGCTTTATTTTTGTTCTGGGCAGACAACTCCTTCGTCCATTCTTTCGTCAATACTTCCAAGGCCGATGATTTTGTCAAAGCTGTACCTTTTGTGTCCTGCTGAACATTTTCACAATTTATAACAGCCGTAACTTTCTCACATTGCGCTATTACTTCACCTTTTTGCATCCATTTCGGCTTATTTGTTGGATTCAAAATTCGTACTGGTATTTTGCTGTCCGCTCTTGTTTTTACGATGGTCTTTCCAATAATCAGGTCTTTCTTTAAATATTTCTTATCTGCTTCCACTACCCACAGATGGCTTGTCCCACAGTCTTCACTTGTTGTTGCCCAAATAATTTCTTCGGTGTTGGGTTCAATTCGACAACGCTCACTTATGTAGACTCTTGCAATTGTTAATCTTTGTCCACAGCCAACGTCTAAAGGCAACTCTACATTGGCATATCTTAACGTCTTTTTCTTAAGATCCAAAGTGAACCCGTGTCGAATCATAAAGTCCACGCCAATGATAACCTCATCGGTGATGTTTGCAACAATAAAATCATGTTCCACAGTTTTGTTGCCGATAAGAACACTTGCTGTAACCTTTCCTACTATTTGCGCAATTTCTCCTGTCGCTGTCCTCAAGTGGATCCCATTTAATGGCATTACTCGTCGTCTATTAAATAAATCTGTCCTCACAATTGAGTGCGATGCGCCTGTATCCAAAGTTAGCTCACATGGTCTTTCGTTGATTTTTCCACCGATGGTAAGGCTGTTGGAATTTCGGCAGAGCTTCGAAACTAAGACTGTGGGGCAATCATAAGTGAGAGTCAGCTCACGCCCCGCTGTACTGACTCTCTTTAGTTTAACGACTGCTCTTCACTACCATTTTCGCCATTGTTCACCCTATTTTGAATTTTTCTTCTTGGTGAACGTGATGCGGAACGTTTACGACGTGATTAGCTGTCACGAGCCATGTGTCCCTGCTTGCCACAGTTATAGCAATTTACGTTGAAGCTACTGCTGGCGAACGACGAATTTTTGTTCTCAGCCTCCATCCGACGAGTTTTCAATGATGGGCGGCATGTCAACGCAATCGTCTCTTGAATGAGAGCAACCGTGACTGTTTCATTAAATGTAATCTTCGGGTTCTTCATTGTCTCGCGTTTTGTCTCTGAGTCACGTACGCCGTTAATAAACGCCTCTATTTTGAATTTTTCAGCTACGACACTTAACTCGTCAGGATACGAAAGGTGTGCCAATCGTTCAATATCCGCAGCATACTCCTGCAAGGACTCACCAGATTTCTGGACACGACTTTTCAACTCCAAGACAAGACAAGACAAGACAAGACACATCAGGGAAAATATGACTATTACGGACACACCAACATCAAGTTTTCAGACAATAACTATTGACACGGTAGGTCAAGAGTATCGAACGGACTTCGATACATACTGACAATGCAATGCGAACTGACGAAATACGTTATCGTGCATCCCATAGAAAGTAAAGATGCAAAAACTATTGCATCTGGTACATTTAGCCAACTTAAATCAGACCGGGGAACAGAATTCCTCAACGCAGTAATGAGAAACGTGTGTAACTTAATGAAAATAGAACAGACCTTTTCCACTCCATACCATCACGAGACCGTTGGAGCTCTCGAAAAAAAACATCGTACTCTCAAGGAATACCTTTTGTCCTTCGCAGACGACTACGAATGGGACATATGGGTACCATATTACACGTTCTCATATAATACTACGCCTCACGTAGACAATCAGTAGAGGAACTGTGGGTATTGTGGTATAGGTGGGTAATGTGGTATAGTGGCGTATCCCGAAACCTAAAAACACTGTGGCATCGCTAAGCGAGTGAACAGCTGAGCAAACGAAAAATAGAAGAAAAGCAAAAAGCAACAGTTGCTACAATAATTAACAAATTTGAGCACTAGCGACTGCAAACCGTTGAAAAAATGTTAGATTTTAGAAAAGGGGTGTAAGTTTTTCCATGAAAAGTGTTATTTTTTTATATGGGATGATTCCAAAATAAACTCAAAACTGGATAATGTGGTATAGACTAGAGCACTGCAACTGTACGCATTTTCGCATTTCCGAAAACATTCGTGCGTTACATGCACGCACGACGTCAGTTCGTCGTAACAAACGAAGAACGAAACACAACCGTACCGGTCTCTTTGCAGTACGAACAAATACGAAACAAAAGTAGCTACAGTACACTGCCTCATTTGTATACGTAAGCTGGAATAAGCTATACGTAAGCGGAATAAAAGTAGTCGGTCACTTTTTCCCTGCACCGAATATACGAATAATGTTCGGTATGAATAGACTAGAAGAAATTGAGCATTTAGCACGTTCAATCATGGAGGTGGAAAACAGAAATTAAACTTTTTATGCTTTTTCAAAATTTATTGTTCAACTTTATGTTTATTAACAAGGTAAAAATAGGAAAAACCAAAAAAAAAAATTCCAAAATTTTAGTAGATTTTTAGCACAATGCGTTAAAAGTGTTTTTATTCGGCGATTTGCAACAACACACTGATAATTGCAAAGAAAAATAATAAAAAATCGGTTCGGCAGCAAGTACCGTACAAGCAACTTCTCTTGAGAACAATTCTTTTTTTTTAATGTTTCGATACTTCGAAAATCATTTGAGAATATCTTATGATTACAATATGGCACTATTTATCTAGATTAAACAAATACATAGGCATTCTGATGAATATCTATTTCAACTCTACGAATCCATACTTTTATATGAAATTTATATTGCGTGCATAAAAAAGTCAGTTTTTTATGAATAAAAAACGAACCGCTGGACCGATTTTTTCCAGACTCCTTTCAGATATAAGTCATGACGTGGCGTATCGATGCATATGGTCATCAAAAAATTCTGTCCGGTAGTTATTGAGGAAACGAAAGCCAAAATATATCTACATACGTACGTACATACATACGTACATACATACGTACACACACACACACAGACATCACTCTAAAAATACTTGTAAACGATTGTCCAGGTCTTGAAACGTAAAGAAAACACAAAATTACCTATTTCGATTTTCGGACCTATTATAATAACTTCTCAAGAGAAGTTAAAAACAATTACGATATTTTCGACATAATCGGTGTAGCTGTATGTCTTCGATTACTTTATCAAGTTCTCGGTCACCGAATAACAACAAAGCGGTCTTAATGATGACCGAATATCGAGAAGCAGTACATGTCAAGCGTAGCGACTACAATACCATAATCAGTCTGATAAGGTTTGCTTCACTGTGCTCTGAGCTTGTGTGGACATGTCCACACTAGCCCCATTTCAACTTCCACACTAGCCTCTTTGTGTTTTTTCAAACAAAAACATTTTTTTTTTAAACTTACGGTAAACTTTATTAAAAATAATTTCAATTATTTGAATAAACACTTGCTTAACTTGTATTATATATTTACACTTTAGCAAAAGAATGATTAATTTCTGAGTATAACTGAAATTCAGAAAAAACAAAAAATTTACTTTTTGCTGCGCAAAACACGTCTGGTCTCGTTACCATGAAACGGTGAACTGTACACAAACGAATTTTTTTTTGGTGATGGAGAGTGCAAAGGCCCACTTTAAAAAAGTTCGACGAAAAACATCGATTCAAAACGGCGCGAGAATTTGAAGTTGTCCACACTAGCCCCCAGTCCACACTAGCCCCCCTATCCCCAACTAGACTCCAAACCTATTTCAGTGAAATTTATTTTCAAATCTTTGAGGCAATTCCTTTAAAATACTTTTAACTTGCCGAAGGAGGATTTAGTACATTGCACATTCCGCCCCTTTGCGAGAGCCTGGCACATCGCATATTCCACCTCTGTGCATTTATCAAATTCAAATTAACCACATCAATACAGCGAATGAATTTAAATTATTATCAATTCGCAAACATAAATCCAATCATGAGCTACAATTCTTTCAAACACACACTGACCTATTCTAGTGTATCCAATACAGTGACCACTACCGCCATCCCTAATCATGCAAAGTGACGATTGCCAACCACAATTATGTAAAGTGCAATCGAGTGACGCATGGCAAAAATATAAACAAAAGCACATGCTCTCGATTACACTATTGCAGGCCACTCAATACAATATTTTATGTAATGAAATCCCCAAACAATTTTTGTGTTACTTTGTAAGCTTAAGCTAAATATTGCTCAAAAATAGAACGTCACTCAAATTCATGTAAGTAGAAATGGATAAGCTAAGATTTAAATGTACACTCACGGTCAAAAAAAACGCAGACTTGAATTTTGCAAGAAGTTTTATATTTTTATGCCTAAAATAATATCTACTCTTGTTTAACGGTTTTAAGTTTGTTAGATACTGTTACTAGGGACAAGTTTTGAGTATTTTCAAAACTGTCCACCTAACAATAATAAATTCTAGGAACCTTTTCCAAATAAACACATAATTGCTAGTTTTATAATCAGAAATTACAACTTATTTATATGAAAAAATTCATTGTTTTTTGTAGTTTTTTTTACGCATTTTTAATTTCTCACATTCTTTAATTATTTATTATTTAATTATTTTAAATAATACGGTAAAATTCATTTTAATACCGCGTAGGACCTATTTTTGCCTTGATGACGCTTTCCATTCGAAAAGGCATGCTCTCATAGAGTTTCCGTATTAAATCCATTAAAATATCGTTGTACCAAGTGGATTCAATTATTTCCTTTAACTTTGGAATATTATTAGGGTTTTGTTGGCGCACTTTGCGTTTTAAAATGGCCCAAACATTCACAATGGGATTGAGGTTGGGGCTGTTACCGGGCCATAGACTGACTCAATTCTCAAAAAGCCCTTATATTCCTTTACCTATACAAAAATAAATAGTTCATTTTTGTAAATCTATCAAAAAAAAATGTAAAAAATAATTATTGTGAGTGGGACACTTACCGATTTCGAGCGATGACAAGGTGCATAAGTTTTGAAATATGACTTTTGCTACGTGCTCGCTTAGTCGGTCGATGTTAGGTAAAACACCGTTTTTTACGATAACAATATAAGCTGCGGAGTTCACATAACCTTCCGGAAGAAGAATCTCTCCCACCCCACTTCTTGTTATTGCCCCCATTTGACCAAAGCAAAAGTCATATTTCAAGACGATTGTGCACCTTGTCATCGCTCGAAATCGATAAGTGTCCCACTCACAATAATTTATTGGAAAACGTTCCTAGAATTTATTATTGTTAGGTGGAAAGTTTTGAAAATACTCAAAACTTGTCCCTAGTAACAGTATCTAACAAACTTAAAACCGTTAAAAAAGAGTAGATATTATTTTACGCATCAAAATATAAAACTTCTTGCAAAATTCAAGTCTGCGTTTTTTTTGACCGTGAGTGTATGTAGAAATAAGATAGAATTACTTTGAGTGTAAGTCAAAATTTGTATAAAAGAAATGGTAACTTCAATAAATTTATGATTTGTCATACAACAATCATCGAAGCCTTTTCTTATTAGAAATATTGGCAAAGCCTTCCAATTTAGTTTTGGACACCGGCATAGTCCCTAGATATTTACCCTGCTTTCCTATAATAAGGACAACAGCAAGGTATGGACCAACGGCATACTCTGCCTGTCCCAACGTAAAATAAATCCTTTCAATTTTACTTTCTTTACATGTAACCTCAAGCCTACCACACTATAGCAACAATAAAGTAAAATAGCTTCATTTACAAAACCTTATCACATTTCATTTCCAAGGTTACTAAATAAAGTCACTGCCGATATACTGCAGCCAGACAGCCAAGCATGAGACATTTGTTGTTTATCTTTTTGCTTTACGCTTTACGCTTACTCAAATTCCCGTTGAATAAAAAATGAAACTGCATTTTCAAATGCAAGCCGTGGACGGACAAGAATTTGCTTACATGGCAGTTTCTTGGGCAAATCGAATTCAGACCATTGGATTTCTCGTTGAATACAATAAAATCCCAAAGGTCACAAATACAAGCGCAATTGGGTGCCACTGTAATTATTGGAGCCTCTAAAATTTTAAGTTAGTATTAGTAAATAAAATTAGTATAAATAGTTTTGGATGAAGCTCTGAAACATTCTTGTTTTCTTTTAGCTAAAGCATTCTTGTCAGTAATTTTGCCAAAGGAAAAAACCCTTATAGAACCGTAGCGTTTTTAAGCACTGGTTCAACTTTTCTCCTGCTGAGCCAGCAAATTAATATAAGAGAATAAGAACATTAATAAAGTAAACTTCGTCAGCATAAGTCATGTAATATATTATTTTATTAAATTTGAATCGGAAGATATTTAATAACATCATGTAGAACCCCTGATTGCAACACCTATACTAGCCAAAGCTTTTGATGTCGTACAAATTGACACAGTAGGTCCACTACCTAAATCGTACAACGGAAACGAATATGCATTTAGGATAATTTGCGATCTAACGAAATTCCTAAAAACAGTGGCTTTCCAAACAAATCTGCCAACATAGTAGCCAAATCAATAGTAGAAAACTGCATACTAGTTGACGGACCCATAAAACAAATTCTAACAGTTTTTACACAGCTATTGTATTTATTGTTATTTTGTTTACTAGTGTAATTTATGGTATTTTGTTGCACAGTGTATTGCATTATATATTATTTTGCTGAGTCTGCTGAGTAGGCAAGTATTTAAGTAGACTATTTTTGTTGGTAAGCTTAATTGCTGACCTAACAACTTATTATACGTACAAGCACATAGGCACTCTTAATATTCCTTAGGTTAGCATATAAGTATTCCTCGTCGCTTCACATTTCATTTTCTTTAACTTCTTTTTATCAACATAAATATATATTGTGTTTATGCTTAGCTTGCGTCTTTGTATGCGCAGTTAAAAGCTTAGCTTGCATTTTATGCTTAAAATAAATGTGAAGCAACGATAGCATTAAGTAATTATATTGTCATATTGAAGATTTAGAATAAAGAGAACAATCAAACTATACACACCAATCGTGGTTATTATTTAGAAACGTTAGTGGCGCAGTCGGCTGGGATCACATCATTGATTCCATAAACGGACATTAAGAATAATTTTATTTGAATGGCAGCAGATGACTTAAGTCAAGCGTTACAGAACTTAAATTTAAATAACCGAGACAACGAGGATTTCTCACATCAAAATATTAGCAACAGCAATAACCGAAGCATGGATTCACGGGAAAAACGGGAAATTTTATTACAAAATTTCAAGCTAATTGACCACTTTAGTGGGGAAAAGCATAAATTAATGACATATATTGGGAGCATTGATGCTCTAATCCCGATGGTGACAACATTGCCACAAGACGACAGAACATTATTTTTCAATTGCATCATGCGGACATTGAAGGGATGGATATAGTCCGAAGGGAACAAGCAGCGGATTGGACATCTTTGAAAACTCTACTAGTGGAGGAATTCGGTGAGAGTCTACCAATAAGTTCATTAATTATGAAATTAGAATTTATTAAGTATAAAAATAGTGTTAAAGGTCTGTGTGACGAAATTAATTATAATTTGTGTACGATTAAAGATACTATTAGATTAAGCAGTGAAGGCAATACTCGTAAAGATTTTTACTCAAACGAAGCAGAAACTGTTTGCCTTAGAGTTTTAAAAAGAGAGCTACCGTGTGAATTTACAGCTTTAATAAACGCGAAATTAGCTACTACATTTAGAAAGGCGCTCAAGACTTTGCGCGAAAATTTTGCTTTTGAAGAAAATAAAACTAAGCCAAATCCAGTTTACAAAAACAATTCAAACGAAAAAAAATTTCAACAGAAACCTAATCCCCAATTTAGCCCCTACAACACTCCTATTTTTGTGCCGTATAGTAACTATCAACAGTATAGATTTCCACAATATTATTTTCCTACTATCGGACAAAATTTTAATACACAAGGTAACTATGGACAGTTTTCAGCACCGCGCACTCCTATTAGCCAACAAGTTACAACCCAAACTTTACCTAATACATTGAATAACCAACCAACTCAGAGCTCAACAAACCCTCAAGGACACAATTCTAATCAATCGCGTATTCGGAGATACGGCGCTCCTAAGAAAATGGATGTAGACGAGGCAAATTTTCAGTTAGTGGCCTCGGAACCTTGCCAGCCATCAAACTAGTAATCGAAGGAAGTCCTTATATATTCCTCATAGACACGGGATCTTCTGTAAGCTTAATAAACCCAAATATATTAGAAAGCCCTAAGAAGACAATTAATCCTATTCAATTACACACAGCCACAGGAAATATTACTTTAAATAAAATTCAGGAGCTCTTTAACAATAGTAAAACAAAAAAGGTAAATTTATACGTGCATCACTTTTCCGATCATTATGATGGTCTGTTAGGTTACGATGCATTGCAATTATTCGGCGCGAAGTTTGATTTTACAAGTAAATACTTTGAATTTAACGGACTCCAGTATGAGATTCTCACAGGAAGTAGTGTTAGCGTAGAAAAAAAATTAAGCAATCTAATGAATGAATTAGAACACTTTGATGAGAAAAAGGAATCAAAATTTAGGCTCGATCATTTAAATTCAGAAGAATCAAGTGAATTCAAATATATTCAAATATATATATAAAAACATTTTTTATAAAGAAGGGGACAATCTCACGTTTACAAGCGCAGTCAAACATAAAATAAGCACCAAATATGAGGACCCAATTTATGTTAAGTCATATAGGTACCCACAAATTCACAGAAATGAAGTTGACAATCAAATTAAAGACATGTTAAAACAAAATATAATTTGTAACAGTGAATCACCCTACTCTGCCCCAATTTGGGTTGTCCCTAAGAAGCAAGACGCTTCGGGAGAAACAAAATGGAGGATCGTGGTGGACTATCCTAAGCTAAACGATAATACCATCGACAATAAATGCCCAATACCTAATATCGATGAGATATTAGATAAATTGGGGCGGTGCATGTACTTTAGTACAATAGACCTAAAAAGGGCTTCCACCAAATTGAAGTGGATCCCAAAGATAGAAAAAAAACTGCGTTCTCTACACAAAGCGGGTACTATGAATTTTTGAGAATGCCCTTTGGCCTCAAAAATGCTCCCGCAACGTTTCAGCGATTGATGAATACAGTCCTGAACGGTTTAATAGGAATAGACTGTTTGGTGTATTTGGATGATATTATTATATTCAGTACGTCTTTACAAGAACACATTGAGAAATTAGACAAAGTTTTCCATAAGCTTTCTCAAGCGAACCTCAAAATCCAATTAGACAAATCGGAATTTTTAAAAAAAGAAACTGAATTTCTCGGACACATTGTTACTCCCGCAGGAATAAAACCGAATCCCAAAAAGGTTCAAGCAATAGTAAAATATCCTTTACCAACCACACAGAAACAAATTAAACAACTTTGGGACTTGCAGGATTCTATAGGAAGTTTATAAAAAACTTCGCACAAATAACTAAGCTTCTTACTAAATGTCTAAAAAAAGGAAACAATGTGAACCCCACCGATAAAGAGTTTATAAAATCGGTAGATACTATTAAACTACTTATAACGAAAGAACCAATTTTGGTTTACCCAATATATGAAAAAACGTTCACTTTGACCACGGATGCTTCTGAAATGGCTTTGGGAGCCGTTTTAAGTCAAGAAGGTCATCCAGTCTGCTTTGGAAGTCGTACTCTAAATGAGCACGAACTCAACTATTCCACTACAGAAAAGGAGTTGCTGACCATAGTATGGGCGACTAAATATTTCCGTCCTTATATCTTTGGAAGGAAATTTATTATTAATAGCGACCATAGGCCATTGCAATGGCTCCATAATCTTAAGGAACCGAACGCAAACTTGCAGAGGTGGAAGATAAGATTGAACGAATATAATTTCGATATTAAATATATACCTGGGAGGAAAAATCACGTTGCAGATGCGCTCTCTCGAGTGAAAATTGAAGAGTGTAACGTTGGAGAAGTAGAATTAGACGAAATATCATCAAACATAGCAAAATTTTATTAGAATAGCAGAAAGGCCATTAAATGAGTTTAAAAATCAAATGAAATTATTTAAAGGCAATACGAACAAAATCCATACTTATAAAGAATTTTCCAATAGGTTAACCGTAATTACTTATAAAGAATTAACTGAAGAAGCAGCAAAGGATATAATAAAAACCTATCTACTTAGTAACAGTACAACGATTTATATGCCTAATGATGAAGACTTCATAAAGTTTCAAACAATTTACAATAGGCTTGTTTGCAATAAAACAAGTAAGATCCTGAGAGCAATGAGAGTTTTAAAAACCATCAAAACCTACCCAGATTTCAAAAAAATAATTCTCGACTTACATATAACCGGTCTTCATCAAGGAATAGAAAAGGTTGCTAAAGCATTTAAAATAAAATATTACTACCCTAACTACCTTAAAGAAATAACAAATATTATAAACGATTGCGAACTCTGCAATCGATGTAAAGCAGATCACATTGAACATAAAATTCCATTCAAAATTACACCTCCAACATATAATGTTAGAGAAAAATTTGTAGTCGATTTTTGGCAATGGAATAAACAGTATTACCTTACGTGCATCAACTTGTTCTCGAAGTTTACTGCTGTAGAAGCGGTAACCTCCTTAAATTGGATAGAGGCAAAACGAGCTTTACTTAAAGTCTTCAATATTATGGGACCTCCCAAAATACTAAAAATTGACCAAGATCAGGGGTTAAATAACGTCAACATTAAGCAATGGTGCGAAGCACTAAATGTAAAATTGGAAGTCACAACAGGGAAAACAGGAATAGGCGACATAGAACGAGTTAGCACAACCAAATTAAATGGAATATAAACACAAGATCGACAATCCAAATAATGCTGATCTTGTTAAACGTGACAACGTATTATGTTCCCAGCTACATTGTTTATGCTATGTTCCCAGCTACATTGTTTATGCTAACATCAGCATATCCGTTCCCTTAGCTTATCTGTATGTATGTACGTATGGTTGTAGCGTATGTGTATTTTAGGTAGCTGTTAAGTTAGAATTAAGAAAAAGAGAAACAATAAAATTAGACTTTATTTGACAATCAAACAAGCAGCACATAGTGCTCTGTAGATTTATTTAAATTCGTATTTGATATAAAGTTTAATTGGCGCCCAACGTGGGGCCTATGGAATAAAAAGTCAACCAACTTCCTGTCCGTAGGCATACCTAGAAGAAGTACTTCCATCATCGAAGGAAAACCTAAAATTTATCAGCTCAACAAAAGTACCTCAACATCGAGGGAAACAGTATAGAACCAGATTGTGACCATCAGCTTGTGGAATTTTAGTGAGAAAAATAAAAAGTTTTTATAAAAATATTTCTGCAGTTGTTAACAAAGTTTTCAATGATTTTATTTACTGCTCCAAAAAGCAATTGTTAAAAAAAAATTTACAAAAAAATATTTCTGCTATTGTTAACAAAGTTTTCAATGATTATACTTACTGCTTCAAGAAGCAATTGTTTAAAAAAAAAAAAAAAATTTTTTTTAGTGAGATAAATTACGTGATTTAAGATACCCAATTTGAAATTTTTTATATGAATCGCGATTACGAATTGAGAAATTAGTTGCAAGTGAAAATTTCTATGTCATTAAAAAAAAATCAGAAAAGATTTGACAATTTCCGACAGAATTTTTTAACTGAAGACAGTAACCATTCAGATATGGCAATCGCTATTACACCGGAACAATTGGCTGAATTAACAGAACGCATAACTGCACAGGTACGGGCGAATTTAGTTCCCCCGCCGATACAGCAAAGAGTTGCGGCACAATTTACGGCAACCGAAGATGGTATTCCGGCTTTAATAAAGGCACTGCCAGACTTTAGCGGGGTTATGGGTGAATACGCCACATGGCGTACTGAAGCCTGTGACGCCATGCGAACTTTCTCAAGAGCCGACACGGTAAACGCACAAAACAAGTATTATGAAGCATTGGGGCTATTGCGTAGTAAGATTACGGGACAAGCAAAAGCCATGCTTGCCAGTTATGGGACGATATTCAATTTCGAAGAAATAATAGAAAGACTCGATTTCACTTACCAGGACAAACGTTCCAAACGAACCCTCCAACGTGAATTGGAAGGGCTAAGACAAGGGAATTCAACACCAAGAGAATTTTTTGATAGGGTTAATGTCGTATTAACACTTATAACAAACAAAAATTTAATGATATATGGTGCGGACTCCAGGACGACTAATGAACTAAATATTGAAGCTCGATACGATGCATTGAAAGTTTTTGTGAATGGGCTTCAGCCGCCATTAAGCAATGTAGTGTATTCTTTAGGGCCTAAAACACTCCCAGAAGCCATAATTCTTGCAGAAGAGGCCGTAATGGAAAAACCATACTTGGCCAATAGGCAAAATAATAATCGTTATCACTCTAATCGTAACCGAGTGTCAAATAATAATTCTAACGGACAACATAATAATTTCCGACGATCACAGGATAATCAGAATCCACCAGAACCAATGGATGTGGATACTGGGGTAACTAAGTAAAGGGAAAATACAAATTTTAACTCATCCAAAAATAATAAGCCAAACTCCGGATACTGGCAGGGTGTCGGACAGACGCGGATAAATAATTTACAAGAAGATAGTGATTTTTTAGACCAAGGCCAGGTCTGCCCTATATCACCCGGGTAGACCAAGAAACTAACAAACATTTAAAAATCCTTATTGATACTGGTGCTACACATAATTATGTAAAGCCAGGAATCTTAAATAACCCCATAAAATTAAAAAAGAAAAATCAGGTAAATTCAATTCATGGTGTGAGCCTAATAGACAGTTACCAGTTAGCAAGTATATTTAATATTCAGATAAAATTATTAGAATTGTCGCAATTACAGGACTATGATATAATCATAGGTATACGAACACTTCATTATATCGGAGGCAACATAGATTTTTGTACAAATCTTTTAACCCATCGAAATGGTTGTGAAAAATTAAAGTTTGATAGTTTTTGTTCGATAAATAGCCTCATAGTAGATGAAAATATTGAGGAAGACATTAAAATTAAACTTGAAGAATTAATAAAAAAGTACCAAGGTATTTTTATTCATGGGAAAACAAAAGAATTTTTGCCATATAATACAAACATTAAATGTTCAATCGCTACCACCACTGAGTCACCAGTGTGGTCAAAACAGTATCTCATCCCCTTCAGTTCAATGGAATTCGTCAACAAAGAAGTAGAGTCTTTGTTAAAGAATAATATAATTCGACGGTCTTTCAGCCCATACAACTCTCCAGTTATGGTGGTCCCCAAACCAAAAAGTTTGGATGACAATGGCGAACCAAGGCAAAGAATGGTTGTCGATTATAGGAAGCTGAATACAGTCACTACAACGGACCGGTATCCGATACCGGATACTGAGGTGATATTATCACATTTAGGGAAATCTAGGTACTTCTCTACGCTTGACTTGCAAAGTGGATTTCACCAGATCCTCATAGAGGAAAACGACATTCCAAAAACGGCATTCAGCGTGAATAATGGGAAATATGAGTTTCTGCATATGCAATTCGGCCTAAAAAATGCACCTAGTGTATTTCAACGGCCCATGGATGATGTATTAAGATCTTGTATTCAAGAAGGATTTTGTCACGTTTATATCGATGACATTATGATTTTTTCGGTAACGAAAGAAGATCATCTGAAACACATAGAAATTGTATTGAAAGCTTTAGCGAAGGCCAATATGAAAGTTTCAAATGAAAAGAGTAAATATTTTGGCCAGGAAGTCGAATTTTTGGGATATTTAGTGGGATTTAATTCCTTAAAGGTTGACCCGGAGAAGATTAAAACAATTCAGGAATATCCAATGCCTCAAACTGTCAAACAACTAAGATCTTTTTTAGGTTTGGCAGGGTATTACCGAAAATTTATCAAAAATTATTCGCATATAGCGAAGCCAATGACTGAGTACTTGAAGGGCGAGAATGGAAAAGTTTCTCAGTTCAAGTCTAAGAACATAGAAATAAAATTTAATGACAAGGCAAGGGAAGCTTTTGAGATGGTTAAAAGTTTGTTGAAAGAGACTATATCCTTGTCACAACCAGATTACACAAAGAATTTCGAGTTGACCACAGATGCTAGCAATAGTGCCATAGGCGCGGTTCTTAGTCAAGGAGGTAAACCCATAACTTTTATATCAAGAACACTGTCCGCAACTGAAAGAAATTACGCGACAAATGAGCGGGAAATGCTTGCAATTGTTTGGGCATTTAAAAAATTGAATAACTATTTACAAAACATTCAGGGGGTCAAGATTTATACCGATCACCAACCCCTTACTTTCGCGATTAACGACAAAAACTATAACGCAAAATTACGCCGTTGGCGGTCCTATATAGACCAATTTACCCCGGAAATAATATACAAACCGGGAAAAGAAAATGTTGTTGCTGACGCGTTGTCGAGACAGTATGTAAACGCTTTGTCAGGCCATGAAACGATATCGTCAGACAGCAGTGATCAAAACACTGTGCACACTGCGAATAGTTCCCCAGAAAAAGAAAAAATAATAAAAATTCACAGACCATTGAACGCATTTAAAAACCAATTTGTCTTAGAAGAACATGACACAACAAACAAGACCCAAACTTTTGAAACATTCCCTACCTACTGGAGATCTGTAATTAAATACAGTAACACTGACAGATTAATTCAGGAACTTAAAATGTTAATCAATAAGCCCACAGTGGCAATAAAATGTACGGAGGAAACGCTTTTCAAAATAAAAGATTTGTTGGTTAATACATTCCCACACACGAAATTTATTCATACACACATTTTGGTGGATGATTTGACTTCGCCAGACGAACAACTAATGGCAGCCGAAAGAGCTCATAATAGGGCTCATAGACAAGCCAGGGAAGTGGTCCAACAGATAACAGAAACTCATTGGTGGCCACAGGTTACGCATGACGTAAAGCAAATTAATGATGAATGTGACGTTTGTAAGTTATCGAAATATGAAAGACATCCAAAGAAACAGAAAATTGGAGAGGCTCCAATTCCTCAAGAGGGGGGTGAGGTGTTGCATTGCGATATTTATTTTACAGACAAGAAGAAATTCGTTGTTATAATTGATGCGTTAACTAAGTTTTTAGTAGTGAATCTCATTTGTGCCGAATCTGAAATGAGACAAAAAATATTAGAAGCCATTAATTTGTTCCCGAACACTAAAGTAATTATGACAGATAATCAAAGTTCAGTAATCGGGAAACCCTTGGAACAAACTTTGAAAAATCTAGGGATACAACATAAACTGACACCGGTAGCTCATTCCAGTACAAATGGTAAAGTGGAGAGGGTCAACTCTACTATTGGTGAATTGCTTAGAATTTTTAAACTTCAGAAACCATTAGTAGATATTGAAGTCGCTATGATACATGTAGTTCAGCAGTACAATAATACCATTCATTCTACGACAAAAATGAAACCAATAACTGCATATCACAACATTGATCAGTACAAAGAAACGTTAATTGATAGGGTTAGGGAAGCTCAAATAAGAATGCTTGCAAATATGAATAAAGACAAAGTAGAAAAAAATCCGGCAGAAGAGGAAATAATATTTACAAAAAATGATAGACGGGGAAAGCTAACGCCTCGATACAAAAAGAGAAAAGTTATAGAAAACAATAGAAACACAGTTACAGTTCAGGATGTCAAAACAAAGAAAATACTGGTAGTACACAAAGACCAGATTAGAAATTAATCTACATTTCTTTCGTTACAGAAATGATAATCTTACTTATTACGATGTCTGGTACCTTGGCGGATATATTAGACTATGCAAGGGAACCTTATGTACTGGTTGACAACGGGGATGTTGCTATTTACGAAAATTTTGGAGAGCTTTTTCACATTATAAATTTAACGTACTATGAAGGTCTAGTGCAGGTAGCCATCCGTCCTCTTTTTTCCCGGACCGTCCTCTTTTTTTAGTGTTTTAGGGGCGTCCGGGATCTTTTTTTGTTCGTGTCCGGTGTAAGTTTAATGTCCGGGAAAAGTCCTCTTTTTTCCCCTAATATCCTTATATTTTCCCTTAAAGTACATATTTTCCAATCTAGCACTGTGAGTACTTGGAACAATTTTCGAATGACAAAATACACGGCGTTTTTGTATGTGTAAACGGGCCTCAATGTTAAAATAAATCGATAATTGATTACAGGTGTCATTACTACATCTGTCAGCTGATTCGTAATTCTCGTACAGCATTTGACGTAGTTTGTTTAATTTGTTATACAGGAATTTAATAAGCAGAAAATCTTTTTTCGGTAATAAATTCAATAAAAACAGTTTATTTTTTTGTAACATATAACGAGAGTTTTTCAGAAGTGAATAATGCCTAAACGAAAGTGCACGTATAACGACGAGATTAAAAAGAAATATCCTTACATCAAGAAGGGAAAGTTGGACTACGAAGTGATTTGTATGATCTGCTCATCTACATTTTCGATATCCAATAAAGGATCGCTTGATATTGCTGCACACATACTTTCACAGAAGCATAAGAAAAGCGAACAATTTCAGGCGTCAACTTCAAAAATAGACAGCATTTTCAGCAAAATTTCTACAAAGAACGACATTCGACCAGTTGAAGGATGCTTGGCTTATCACACCATTGTTCACAACATGTCATTTTTATCCCTTGATTGCACTATGGATTTAAATAGGCTTTTATACAAAGATTCCACTCGTGCTGTAAATGCAACATGTAATAGAACTAAAACTACAGCAATAGTGAAAAATGTATTGTCACCACTTTCAACCTCAAGACTATCGCAATTTCTTCAAAATATTCCTTTTGTAAGTATTTCATGCGATACTAGTAATCACGGAGCTACAAAGTTACTGCCAATAATTATTCAGTATTTCGATGAAAAGGATAATGGCATCAATACAAAAATTTTAAATATTGTTTCAATTAAGGACGAAACCTCAGACACAATAACTGACGCTATCGTTTCTGAATTAAGAAATCATTCGATAACTTCGAAATGTGTTGCGTTTAGTGGAGATAACTGTAACACGAATTTCGGTGGCCAATACAGAACAGGTCAAAACAATGTTTTCGCTAAATTAAAAATTGAACTAAATAAACAAATAATTGGTATTGGATGTCCAGCTAATATTATAAACAACACGGCTCATAAAGGCTGTGATGTTTTATCTTGCGATATAGAATCGATTGTTCTATAAGCTTATAATCACTTTTCCATTTATACAGTTAGAACAGAGACTTTAAAAGATTTTTGTCAACAATCGGACGTTGAATATACTAAATTATTATATCATTCTAAAACAAGGTGGTTAAGTTTATATCCTGCCATTGAACGATTATTGAAATTGTATAAATCACTCAGTGACTACCTTTTAAATTTAGATAAGCCACCAATTGTTTTAAAAAAATTTTTTGAAAATGAATTTAGTGAAGCATATTTATTCACAGTACATTCTACAATGTATATAATGCACAGTAACATAGAAAAAATTGAGCGATCCGATACATCACTTTTAGAAGTCAATAAAATTTTGAGCGAAATTATTAACAATTTAAAGGAAAGGATTGTTCAAAATTTCGTGCCTTTAAAAGTTAAAAAAATCATCAAAACAGTCAAAAAAGAGAAGCTCCTGATTCCACTATTTTTTGAAGAAGTAAATAAGTTTTATGAAACAATGCAAAATTATTTGGAATCGTGGATTGCACCAATAAGAGATCTTGATGTATTTAATTGGTTAAACTACAATGGTAGCAGTTTAGTAAATTGGACAGATGTTCAACCTTCGATTGAATTTTTAAAAAAATTCGAAATTTTCGTTGATGAAGAAAAGCTGTTCAACGAGCTTCTTTGCTTAAAAACATATACGCAAAATATAAAATCGGAAGGTGAAGATAATTGCAACAAATTTTGGTGCGATTTCTTAAAAAAAATGAAAATATATGCGAAATTAAAAAAATTGTTCAGTTTTTTTTCTGTCTTCCAGGAGACAATGCAAATGTTGAACGCATTTTTTCGCTTATAAAAGCACAATGGAGGACAGAAAGAAACAAATTAGATCCATGTACACTGACTCATATAATTAAAACTAAATATAATTTTGGAATGGAATGTCAAGAATTTTATAAATATTTGTTAACATGTGATCAAAAAGTACTTGATGACATGGGTTCCATTGGTTAAATATAATGTCACTGAGTAATTTTTGTAAATGCTAAAATACTACTTAGAATGTAATTTCATTTATTTGACTTTAATGTATACCATAGTTTTCTATGTAAAACTAAAATAATTCAAACAATAATTATTTATTGAATACTTGTTTTTAAAAAATCTGTAGAACGTAAGAGACGGATAATTGATAATTACTAAATTTTCTAGTCAACTGTAAATCAATTCCGTTATTGTTTTCATGAATTAATGTTTCAGTTTTTAATCAATAAAGAACATTTTTTACTTTTTTTTGTTTTATAAACAACAAGCTTTGCGCTATTGTTTTATTACGTTTTTTCGTCCTCTTTTTTATTGGTTGTTGTCCTCTTTTTGTCCTCTTTTTTAGCACTCGCTGTCCTCTTTTTCCAAAATTGGAGATGGCAACCCTAAGTGCAGGAAACGAAGGAGTTTGTACATGACAATAAAATTTACGACGAAGATTTAGAAATTGACGTAGCCGAAACACTTTTACAGCAGTTGCAGGTAATTAGGCGATACAAGAGAGCAATTGATGAATTAGGAACGGCGTGGAAGTGGTTGTCAGGCAGTCCGGACCATAACGATCTAATTTCTATTGAAAGAAAAATGAACGAAATAATTTTAAATGGGAATAAACAATATACAACGAATTCCCAAATATTTAAGGCTATACAGAACTTAACAGATATGATGAGCAATCTTACTGTCAAATTTAAAGCAAAAAAGTTTTTTATCAAAAGAAATAAATTAATGATATCGGAATTTCAAAACTCAATTCAAACGATTACGTTCGGTAAATTGGGTGTCTTGAATCCATCTATATTGCATTTGGATGAAATACATGACGTAATAGGTCATGAATATGAGAAAATTTTGTTAACAGATTTGATTGATGCATCGACTTTTAAGATTGTGCAGAATAATAATATAATTGTCATCTATATTAGGTATCCAATTGTTAAAACCAAATGTCAATTGTTTAAAAGTAGGGCCATAAGCCATTCTGACGGGAAACTCGTCATAGATAAAAATATTGCAAAATGTAATGAAACTTTTATTAACCTAAGCAACTGTAAATTCGAATTAAGCAACACCTTCTGTGAAGCTAATAGAACCGAAACATGTTTATCTAAGCTGCTGAATAGAAGAAATAGTAACTGTACAAAGATTAGGGAACGGAATTTAAAGCTGGAACAACTTAATGATGGTGTTATACTTCTATACGGAAGTCACACTGTAGATAGTGAAGTTATAAATGGAACTTACCTGGTGACTTTCAAAGATAAAGTCGTTATTGACAATAATACTTACCAAAATTCAAAGGAGGAAATATTGGAATATATGCGACATACCTACATCAACACTTACACTATCGAGAAATATGTAGAATCTATGGATTTGGAATTGAAATTTGAAAATACCGAAACAATCTCGCCATTTCACATTGAAGTACAGTCTCATCCAATGCTATGGTCATGCTTTATACTGGGTATAATAGGATTCATTAGCTTTCTGATTTGGAGGGGATTCCAGATGTGGCTACAGTGTCAAACGGAGATCCATAGGACTACGCAAGAGCAACTTTTTACGGCAGCTCTTTCCCAAATGAGATTATAACTTCGGGACGAAGAAATTAAGAAAGGGGAGAGTTAGCACAACCAAATTAAATGGAATATAAACACAAGATCGACAATCCAAATAATGCTGATCTTGTTAAACGTGACAACGTATTATGTTCCCAGCTACATTGTTTATGCTATGTTCCCAGCTACATTGTTTATGCTAACATCAGCATATCAGTTAAAATATAAAAAGTTCATAAAAGATCAATGTACTATTTTGCAACTAAATATTGCACATCAAAATATTTCACATAAAATAAACCCAAAGCCCAGACGCAGTGTCAGCATTTCCTGTTGACTGTGTGGTTCAACGAATTTAATAATAAAATACTAACTCAGCAATTATTTGTTATTTGGTTTCTTCCATTCTCTCTTCATTCGCAAGTTTACTTGCTGAAGATTTATAATTATATTTGGCAGTCTGAAATTAACGTTGAATAAAGAAGTTTATTAAATAAAGTTTATTACCATTTATAAAATCAAGCGTAATATTATTTAATTGGCGCCCGAGCTAAAAAAAAAAAAAATTTTGATGAAAAAATCGCAACGGAAAATTTAAACTCACCTAAGTCGACCTTAAATAGCTCGCCGTGTTTTCCAGTGTAGTGCAAAAAGTAAAAATAAAAAACGTTTAAGACGACCTAAAGCAGCTCGCCACGTTAAATATAACACACTACAAGCGATTCGATTATCATCTGAAAGGACCTCAAGCAGCTCCAAACACATCAAAGCACGCAGACTCAGGACAAAAATAATCGTGCAACTGCACTCAAGTAGTGCAAATGAACAACAATTAAAACAGCAAAAAGCCCTCAAGAAGTGCAGCTAAAACACATCACCGCTGGATCTTTAGAAACAGAGGAACTACAATTGGTGTGGCAACTGGACCCTTAGTAATCGTTGGACAAAAAGGAACATTCCGGACCACCGGTAGCAAACGATGTGGCCAGTAAAATTGGCATTTATGTAAGTTTATATCAAAATATTAAGTGAAAGTAAAGGAAAAAATTCCAAAACATAAAAAAAAAAATAAGAATTTGTCAGAATTTTTAAAGTTAAGGAAAAGAACATAAAAAAAAAGAATTATTACTAAATTGAAACTCAAAATTTTAACTTAGAATAAGAAATAAGTTCTTATTTTTTTTATAATATTTAAGTAAGATTTTGGTAGTGTAACTAAAAATAACAAAGTGCAAAAACAAAGTTAAAATAATACAGTTCATATAAATTTTTTTTTTTGAAAAAAAAACAAGTTAGAAGTAGATAAGTTTTTTTCTTTTTCCCCTATTAAATATACAATTTTATTTAAGGAAATTCTTAAAAAAAAGTGTTCAATTCATATAACGTTTGGAAAATAGTGACACAAAAAGTAGAATTTTTTTTTTAATTGTGAGAAACAAATCATCATGGCCAATCAAAACAATCTATTAAGACCGCCAGTACTTAACAACGTTGGTCAAGCACCTGCTGCCAATGCAAATAATAATGTTAACAACGATTTACAAACTCAAGTAGCATCATTAGTGCTAGAAACACTTAATGCGCAAGCTCCACAAATAATTCAAAGACTATTGAACCCAATAACCGACTTTGCCAACGTAAGAGATCAAACAATTAGACCAGAACACGCCAATAGGCTTCAGGAATTAGACAAAGTCCCAGACATAGTGAAATGTCTTAGAGAATTTTCTGGGCAAACAGCAGAATTTAGTTCTTGGAAAAAAAATGTAGACCGCATATTTTCAGTTTATCAGTCATTAATTGGTACTCCCAAATATTTTGCGATTCTAAATGTGGTAAGAAGTAAAATCATAGGCAACGCAGATATAGTACTAGAATCCTATAGTACACCCTTAGACTGGAATGCTATTTCCAGATGTCTGACGTTACACTATGGGGATAAAAGGGATTTGTCTACCTTGGAATACCAAATGACAAGTCTAAACCAAGGTACCCGAACCGTTCAGGAGTATTACCAAATGGTATACCAACATCTTTCACTCATTTTAAATAAAATTGGCTGCATGGATTTGACTCAAGAGTCGTCATCGTTATTAACTAAAACTTATAGAGATAAAGCATTGGATACATTTATCAGGGGATTAAGAGGTGACCTTCCTAGGTTGCTATCAATCAAAGAACCGGGAGACCTGCCCCAAGCTTTACACCTTTGCCTAAAGCTAGAGAATCAAAACTTTAGAACATACTACGCTAATAACGTACCATTACGACGCCCACCACCCCCACCTTTGCCGCCACGAAACATCCAATCCAATAATTTTCGACCAACATCTTTTTACCCACAGCTAGCCTATCTACCGCAGCAAGTTCAATATCAAAACAACCCCCAACAGCCAATTGCTAATAATCTGGGCACACAACAGAGATCGGGTTTTCATAACAATGCCCAAGTAAGACCAACCAATTTCGTAAATCAGCAGCGAGTAGGGCCCCATAATAACTTTGCAAACCAACAAAGATTTGGCTTTAATGCTAATTTTCAACCCCGTCCTATTAATCCGGGACAAAACATGCGCCCAGAACCTATGGATATCGATCCTAGCACCATGTCTAGAAATGTTAATTACATAAACCGACCTGGACAACACTTACAACAAAATCAATTTTTCGGCAAAAGGCCATCTCCACCCACTCAACAAATTACACCACAACCCAAGATCCAACGTAACTTTCATATTGACACCAACGGACAAACCGAAGATCAAATAAACCCGGAACAAAATGACACGGTAACTAACCAACTTGACGAAGCAATAACACACCAACTTGACGAAGCATGCTATAATGAAGAACAGACTCTAAACGAATACATTAATTCTATAAATATAGCATATGAGGAAACCCAACCAATTAACTACAACGATATTCATTTTTTAGATTAAATACCTCTTCATTGCCATATTTTGTATGTAGAATGGAGAGTGGAAAAATTTTGAAAATCTTAATAGATACTGGTTCGAATAAAAACTATATCCGCCCACAAATCGTAAAACATCCTAAAATTAATGAAGAACCTTTTTGTGCAAACTCCGTAGGAGGTAGAATAAAAATCACACATCATACAATAGCAAACATATTTGGAGAAGATAAATATCCAATTAAATTTTATATTCTCCCCACACTACAATCATTTGATGCCATCCTCGGGAACGATAGTTTAAAAGAACTATCCGCTGTGATCAATGTTAAAGAGAATTTCATGACAATATTAAATAAAAAACAACTGAAAATCGAACAGCAAAACTCCAAAGACGTAAACTCCATAAGAACTAGCCATTTAACAAGAAAAGAAGAGGAACAAATTTTAGACATTATAACAAAACACAAACTTTTATTCAACGAACATAATGACAAACTCACATTTATGACCAAAATTGAGGCTGAAATTCGCACAAACACAGACACTCCAGTTTTTTCAAAATATTACGCTTATCCAATGTCTCTCAAGGAAGAAGTAGAAAATCAAGTAGATGAACTTTTAGAGAATGGTATAATTCGGCCTTCTAGATCCCCATACAATTCCCCGGTATGGATAGTCCCAAAAAAACAGGACGCATCTGGGAAAAAAAAATTCAGAATGGTGGTTGACTATAGGAAACTTAATTCAGTAACTATCGACGACAAATATCCTATACCTGAAATAAACGAAGTCCTTGCGCAGCTTGGAGGTAATAGTTTCTTTACAATTCTAGACTTGAAAAGTGGGTTTCATCAAATAATACTCAAAGAATCAGATATCGAAAAAACGGCGTTCTCGGTCAACAATGGAAAATACGAATTTACTCGTTTACCATTTGGGCTGAAAAATGCCCCTTCAATTTTTCAAAGAGCGCTAGATGATATTCTGCGAGAGCACATCGGCAAAAGATGCTATGTTTATATTGATGACATAGTCATTTTCGGTAAAAACCTTGAAGAACACTTAGAGAATGTTGCTAAAATCTTCCAAACACTAGAAAAAGCAAACGTAAAATGTCAACTAGATAAATGTGAATTTTTAAAAAAAGAGGTAGAGTTTTTAGGCTTCGTAATCACATCAGACGGTATCAAAACAAATAAAAAAAAGGTTGAAGCAATTAGTAATTTTCCGCTACCAAAAACCCTTCGTGAGCTTCGCTCATTTTTAGGAATGTCTGGTTATTACAGACGCTTCATATTCCAATACGCCAAAGTTGCAAAGCCACTTACGGCTATTTTAAGAGGGGAAGATGGTCGACTGTCAAGAAAATTATCCGAGAAGAAACCAATATCTCTCAATGAGGAAGCACAAGAAGCATTTCAGAAATTAAAGAACTATTTAGTGTCCGATGACCTAATACTTTCGCATCCCAATTTTAGTAAAGAATTCCACCTAACCACCGATGCATCAAACCATGCTATTGGTGCTGTACTAGAACAAGACAGTCAACCAATTACTTTTATTTCCAGAACTCTAAAAAAGTTTGAAGAAAATTATGCTACAAATGAGAGAGAGATGCTCGCTATCATTTGGGCACTCAAAACTCTCAGAAACTACCTTTATGGCAGAGCTAAGGTCAAAATATTTACTGACCACCAACCATTAACATATGCCCTCAGTAACAAAAATACAAACGCTAAATTAAAAAGATGGAAATCTCTACTTGAGGAATATAATTACGAACTCATTTATAAACCAGGCGCAACAAATGTTGTGGCAGATGCCCTTTCTCGCATACCAGCAAGTACCAAAATAAATTCAGTAACAGCAACCTGCCACAGTCAAGATAGTTCGTCACATAATTTAATACCATGTGTAGAAGTTCCGATAAACGTCTTTAAGAATCAACTCTTCCTTTTAATTGGAGAAAAACCTTCCTATGAATTTAAAATACCATTTCCTACTTTTCACAGACATATCATAGTCAGACCAGACTACAGTTATACAGACATTATTGAGATTTTGAAAAAACATTTAAACCCTTCAAACGTAAATGGCTTATGCACTCCTGAAAACATAATGGGAAGAATTCAGGAAGTATATCCAAGTCATTTTAGTAATTATAAAATTCGATACACTCAAAAACAAGTAGAAGACGTAACTGACCCAATTCGACAACAAGAACTGATAATTGAAACCCATAAAAGAGCTCATCGCGGTCCTCAAGAGAATAAAATTCAGATTTCAGAAAAATATTATTTCCCAAAAATGAATAGGAAAGTCAAAGGGACAGTCGAACAGTGTGTAGTTTGTAAAGGACATAAATATGATAGACACCCTTACAATCCTGAACTAAAAGCGACACCCATCCCGGAATATCCTGGACATATCATTCACATAGATATTTATTCAACTGAAGGAAAGTTAGTTTTGACATCTATAGACAAATTTTCAAAATACGCTCAAACCCGTATTATCAAATCCAAAGCGACGGAAGACATAAAACAACCGCTACGTGAACTTATGTTTTCATATGGTGTTCCAAAAATCATTGTAATGGATAATGAGCGATCATTCAACTCCGCAACAATAAAATTTATGTTAGAGGATCAATTAGGAATAAAATCATTCACGGTTCCGCCATACAAAAGTACAGTCAATGGACAGATCGAACGCTTTCACTCGACCTTATCAGAAATTCTCAGATGTTTAAAAGCAGAAAAAAAGTACAGCGAATTTACAGAACTAATAGACAGAGCGGTGTACGAATACAACTCCTCCATACACTCCACGACAGGCAAAAAACCAATCGACGTTTTTTTCGGACGAGACATAAATGCAAGACAAGACGCCTTAGATAAATTAAAATCTAAACAATTGAGTTCATTAGAATGGCATAATAAAAAAAGGAAAGAAATTAAACAATATAAGCCAGGCGACGAAATTTTTGTAAAAATTAATAAAAGATTAGGCTCAAAACTCTCAGCACGATTTAGGAAGGAAATAGTAAAAGAAAATAATACGACAACGATATTAACTGCTTCAGGAAAAATTGTACATAAAAGCAACATTAAAAATGACTAAAACACTCTTTACAGGATACTTGGACTCATATTGATTCACTTAGTGAATGCGGAGGTGCAACTCCTTGACTACTCGACCATGCACTTGGTGGTGATCGAGAACGGAATATCCAAAATTCAAGACGGGACATTTAAAATTATACACTCTATAAATTTAGAAGTGTACGAAGATTTTCTGAACGAGACTATTACTTATACCGACAAAAACATTCATCCATCGAACATTTTATATCCGTATTTAAAACACGAAATTCAAGAAATACAAAATATAATCGGAGATATAAGACCAACTTCAGAACGACGATCTAAACGATCAATTAATATAATAGGCACCGCATGGAAGTATTTGGCTGGCAGCCCAGATCATGATGATTTGGAAATAATTTCAAGAAACTTATATGAACTGAATGAGAACAATAATAGGCAGATAGTAATAAATGAAAAGTTTAACGAAAAGATTAACAACTTGACTAGATTTATAAACGATATTAGGAATAATATAAACAAAAACGATAACATTAATACGGAAATAGCCATAAGCGTACAAAATAGAATAAGATTTGTAAAGGAAAATTTAATAAACATAAAATATGCCATACAATGGGCAAAGAACAATATTATCAATTCAATGTTATTAAATAATAAAGAAATACAAATAGCAATCGAAAAATTGAAAGAAGAAAATATATTTTTCACATCAACAGAAGAAGCTTTAGAATATGCTAAAATCAATGTTCTCTATAATAATAAAAAAATTCTTTATATTATAAAAATACCAGTAACTACAAAAGAAAACTTTAAAAGTCTCATTTTGAGACCAGTAAAAAGAAATAATTTAGTTATTCAATTAGATTTTAATCAAGTAATGATAGGAAAAAATGAAATATATGGAATAAACGATCATTGTAATATTATAAGTAATACAGCAATTTGTAAAAGAAACCAAATAATTAATATCAGTAATGACACTTGCATACCTAAAATATTAAATAGTCTTAATTCTTCATGCCTATTTAATAATGCTCACCATATTCGAGAGATAGAATCAATAGAATCGGGATTAATTTTGTTAAACGATTTCAATGGCACCGTGATTACAGATAAAGGTGAACTTCAGGTAATTGAAATTAATGGGCATCCATACACTAATATAGAAGTTTCGCAACTAGAAGTTGTACCAGGGGTTATACAACCAACTCCAATTGAAAAAGGGAAATTAAAGTTATTGTCCTTAGAAGCGCTACAGGACTTAAATATTGAAAACACAAGAATTATTAAAACTATAGAAACAACTTCTATAGTCAATCGTTATATGACCTTTAGTGCTATCGCATTTTGCGCAGTGGCACTGGTAATTCTTGTAAAGTTATGCTTTCGTTCACAACATAAAATCATTATTCGAGAAGCTATGTCTCCTCAAATCCAACCGCCAAAGTCTGTAGACGGTAATCCCTATATTTTAACAGGAATCAATAATATTCCTTACTTTTAGCGATCGCGGACGATCGACTTAGAGGGGGAGGAGTTAAAATATAAAAAGTTCATAAAAGATCAATGTACTATTTTGCAACTAAATATTGCACATCAAAATATTTCACATAAAATAAACCCAAAGCCCAGACGCAGTGTCAGCATTTCCTGTTGACTGTGTGGTTCAACGAATTTAATAATAAAATACTAACTCAGCAATTATTTGTTATTTGGTTTCTTCCATTCTCTCTTCATTCGCAAGTTTACTTGCTGAAGATTTATAATTATATTTGGCAGTCTGAAATTAACGTTGAATAAAGAAGTTTATTAAATAAAGTTTATTACCATTTATAAAATCAAGCGTAATATTATTTAATTTATCCGTTCCCTTAGCTTATCTGTATGTATGTACGTATGGTTGTAGCGTATGTGTATTTTAGGTAGCTGTTAAGTTAGAATTAAGAAAAAGAGAAACAATAAAATTAGACTTTATTTGACAATCAAACAAGCAGCACATAGTGCTCTGTAGATTTATTTAAATTCGTATTTGATATAAAGTTTAATTAACGCTTCCACAAAACACTGAATGAAAAATTGAGAATAATAAACACTTCGGCAGATAAAGAATTAACCTATTTACAAGTAGAACAGACGGTCTTTACATATAATCACACTATAGCCCACTCGACGACAGGTGAAACCCCCTATAACATATTCTTTAACAAAAACCCACCACAAACCAATCCCCAAGAGCTTAAAGAAAGAAGAATTCACCATATTAATAGTAGAAGGACAGAAAATCCTATAGATACAAATTATATTAACGCAGAAATTTCCCGTCGTAAACGGCTTGATAAACGTAGCAATCCTTATAAAAGAGCACAAGTCTTACAAACAGAAGACGACAATGAGCATTTTGTTGTAAAATTTAAAGATAGAAACGTTAGGAAATATAAAGACCAATTTAAAAGAAAAAAAAATAACTTCACTCGATCTTTCAGGAACACCTCTGCAAATGAACAGCAAATATCCCCACGGACGCTACAGTCAAATCCGTAGACGATATGGAATACCATTATTGGTCACAATTTTTCTTGTTTGGTTACCGTTGTTTGAAGGCCAATCCATCCAAATTAATCAAGTAAATAATGATTTTGGTTATGTTATAATAGAACAAGGAAAATTTTTGTATTCAACCAAGTTTAAAAATCATGTAGTATTTATAAATCAAACTGATATCGAACTGGCATACGTTAGTTTATTAGAACAATTTAAAGAAGATCCATATCTAAACACAGCACTATAAGGAGATATTTACTAATTGCTTGTAAGGAAAAAGAATTATTTACAATAAGACATAAACGTGGCTTAGCTAATGTAATTGGTAGTGGGCTCAAATTTTTATTTGGTACATTAGATGCAGAAGACCGCACCAATATTGAAAATTCAATCCATGAGATAAAAGACAAGTTAATTACATCTGAAGAAATGAATGCTATTGTAGATCACATAAATAACGAAAATAAGTTACTAACGGAATTAGGAAATTCCACAAATAAACTTCAGAACGATTTAATAAAAAAAATAATAACTGATGTTTTCCTCGATAATATCAAAACGTTTTTGGATAATATTCAAGATATACAATTAGGAATTCAGATGGCCAGACTAGGAATTATTAATCCAAAACTCATAGATATAGAAACAATCTCTAATTTAAGTACAGAACAGTTTGAAAACATCAAAACCTCAGTTTGGAAAGAAAATGATAGATTATATTTTGTGCTGTCAATACCAGAAACATTTAACGCATATAGTAGAATTAAAATAGTACCTATTCCAGATAGAAATTATCAGGAGCTAATTATCGATGAAAATATTTATTACTTAAGGCTAAAAATAGTATCTTCCGACTTGAAAATAGTAAACCTGTCAAACTCAATAATCAATGTATATCAAATCTTATAAATAATGAAAAAACAACTTGTAAGCTAATAGAGAATCGGAAGCAAAGTATAACATTCATAGAGCCAAATGTTATTGTTACTAAGAATCTAGACGTAAGCCTCATTGAACAGAATTGTAATGAACTTCCCATAAAAATTCAGGGAAATAATTTAATTAGTTTTAACCAATGCAAAGTTAAAATAAAAGAAATTGAAATCAGTATCGGAAAAAGTTATGTCATGTTAAATACTTTACCATATGTAAAAGATATTGGAAACTTAATTAAACTAAATTTAACATTACCTGATTTAAAAAGACATGTTGAAGAAATCCATAAAAAAAAATGAAACTCACATTGTAATTCTTGCAAGCATAATATTTATTTTAATAATACTTGTAACTCCAGTAGTACTTATAAAAAAACTTAATAATTGCAAAAATAATAAAAAAATCAATGAGGACATTGAATTATCTAATGAAGGGAGGAGTGACATAGGCACTCTTAATATCCCTTAGGTTAGCATATAAGTATTCCTCGTCGCTTCACATTTCATTTTCTTTAACTTCTTTTTATCAACATAAATATATATTGTGTTTATGCTTAGCTTGCGTCTTTGTATGCGCAGTTAAAAGCTTAGCTTGCATTTTATGCTTAAAATAAATGTGAAGCAACGATAGCATTAAGTAATTATATTGTCATATTGAAGATTTAGAATAAAGAGAACAATCAAACTATACACACCAATCGTGGTTATTATTTAGAAACGTTAGTTACATATGTACATAATAATTGTATAAAAACCCAAGTAAAATTAATTAAAACATTCATTATTCTTCAAAAAGAAGGTGTTTCGATACAACAAAACTTGCCCCCACCAGTGGTTAGCAGTTTTGCTTTGTAAAAAGTATAATATAAGTTTGAAGCATTTTATTTAAGAATAAAATAAATGAAAAGCAATTAATTTCATGGTCCTTCGAGCCGGATGTGATTAAGGATTGTGTTTTTAGTGTGACAAGTATCATGTCGCTTTGAGAACGGTACAGTGCATAAAAAACAATTTTAATCCTACAACTCTACCCAGCAGCTAACTTACGGCATTACAGCCCACTAATCAACAATATTGAGAACTGGAACCAAAGCATAAAAGCATGGTTCTTTGAGCCGGATCTGATTAAGGATTTTTTTGTTGTCTCCCGTTGCTTTGAAAACGGTACAGTACATAAAAAAAATTTCAATTCTTGTAACGGACCTTTCAGCCAGAGTCTCGGCTCGTCGGCGTCCAGAGTTCGTCTACAAAAATTTATATTTGCAGGTGGCTAATATGGGGGTTTATTGAAAGTTTTATTTATTTTGCTTTGTAATCCACTTTATTCACTTTTCGATTGAAACCAAGCCTTAAATATATAAATGTTACCGGCCAAACTAGTTTTTAGGCCAAACAAGTTCCGTTAAGCCTAAAGATGTGCAATGAAATTTTAATGCAAGAGCACTGTGATTAGTGAAGTCTACGACAGCAGCAAAGTCAGACAACAAAATTTGGCAATTTCATTGTATACTTGGCAACCAGCAAGTGAGGATAATTGGGCGGCCTACGGTCGCTGTTCAGGATTTACATCCTCTAATATGTCCAACAGCGGCTTCGCCGCTGTTCAGTCTATAACATGTGCAACACTTCATTATTTAACGTTGGGTTGCATCAGCCAATGTTTTGCTGATCTTGCAGAAGTTGTTGTTGGTTAGATTGTCGGAATGGGAAATTGACGATAACTTTGAATTTGATGGAGTCAGTCTGGAACAGTGATGGCATTTGGGTTTTGTGAAAATGTACTGAATCGAGACTTCAAATGCACTTTTTTGAGCCCGAATGTACTTTTTTGTCTTGAACACCCAATTTTCCTAAAATGCACAAAATTGTTCTAAAATTTACTATCAAAAAAAAAAAAAAAAAAACAGTCTTCACTTTTCCCATCTCAAAAACCCTAGCAAAATTAGATATATTTCACATTAAATTAATTACAAAATCTACACATTGCGCGATTATTTTCATTAACTAAAAAAAACAAAAAAAAACGTAACTAATATAATAGGGTAATTATATTATTATTATTTATTATTATATATTATTATATTGAGGTTATTTTCATTAACTAAAAAACAAAAAAAAAAAGGTAAGTATTATAAATTGTCCAAATGTACCGAAAATGTACTTGAAAATGTGTTAAAAATTTGGCGAATGTACTCAAAATGCCCTAAATGTACCGAATGTACTGAAAACTTGTCGAATGTACTGACAACGATTTTTCAGGACGCAAATGTACCGAAAAAAGTACAAATGTACCGAAAATGCCATCGCTGGTCTGGAACAGTAAGCTTAAGAGTCCACTTGTGACTTAATAATAATATAAAGTTTAAATAAAACAAATTGTGAAAAATACCAACGAGTTTAATTTACTGCTGCAAGAGTAGCAGTAGACACAAATATAACTGGCGACGAGGAAAACAAACCACAACTCAATGAATTGAACAACGACCTTCTACGTAGTTAACCACTTTTCAACATTTAAATCTACTCCAGCTCAGTAAAATAAACACAAGATTTGGACAAGAAAACATTAGTCCCAAGTGTTGGGCAACGATGGATTATTTCCATCTCAGCCAGGGTCTCGGCTCGTCGGCATCCAGAGTTTATATTTGCAGGTGGCTAATGTTGGGGTTTATTGAAAGTTTTATTTATTTATTTTGCTTTGTAATCCACTTTATTCACTTTTCGATTGAAATCAAGCCTTAAATATATATTAGGAGTTCTTTGAAAATTCTGGTTTTACGCGATTACAAACATCGAAAGTTTAAAATTGAGAGCACACATCTGAAACCACTTTTAATCTATAGTTTGGACGTTTCTAAGCAAACTGACCTAAATGAACCCCAAAATTTGAGGGTGAACACCCCATTTGTCCCTTCACCATTTGCCCCTTCACCGACTAGTATAATTGAAAACTTAATTCCTCTTAAAGTTGTTAACATAAAATTATAAAATTTGGTACACATGTTGACAATTGATTGCACTTTCTATTCATGATAAAAAAAAATTTAATAATTTTACTTTCCCATTTGCTTATAACTTTTAAATAAACAATTGATGATAATTTTGTCTTCCCAATACGCAAAAATAAATTTTTTTTTTGGTATGAGCCTTGAATATTGAAAATTGAATATACTTATGTAAAAAAATTAAGTGTGTCGTCACTCATTTCAATATAAAAAGATTTTATATCAAACAATATGCGACAAAATCCCATGCGTTTGTTTTTGTTTGTTTGTTTTGCAAACGCAATTGCGTATTTTATGTTCAGTCGCGGTTCAGTCTATAATATGTGCAACACTGGCTTCGCTATTCACAGTACACCCATCCCTCGATTTACGCGGTAGATAGGTTTTTGAAAAAACCGCGTAATTCAAAACCGCGTAAATCGAGACAAGAAGTCCATAAAAATTGAGTGGATTCGTTTTCAGAATTTAAAAATCGCGTAAATCGAGCTATAGAACTCAAAGAAAATAGCATAATTGGTAAAAAAAATCCACGTAAACTGAACTCATAATGTACCTACCTAATCTTTTTTTATAGTTCATAAATTGAATGATTTTTAAAACTTTTTATTCTAAGTAAACTTTCAAAATGAACTTCCTCTTGCAAAGGCACAAAATTAACTAAAATAAGAAAAAGATGTATGTATGTACTTGAACATAGGCACGTAAATTATATCGCGTGGTGCAATTCCTAGAATTAAATTTCTGAGAAATATTTTCAAAAAATATTATGTGTTTTTAACTGAGAAACATGTCTCATACGTGTTTTTAACTGCAAAAAAACATGTAATTATTTAAAATTTTGAAACCGCGTTAGTTTGAAACCACGTAAAACAAGTACCGCGTAAATCGAGGGATGGGTGTACTTTTACATTAAAATTAAATTGCATACTTTTAGGCGCTCAAATAAGCTAGTTTGGCCGGTGACATATATAGTTACATACTGGACCTGACCCCACTCCCTTATTCCTAAACTCCATTTAACTTTCAGATTAATGCTGACAAAGCGTCTGCATTTGATTCTAACATAAAAAACGCAAAGAATATTATATTGTATTTGTTTGAATCAGTTTATCGTTCGGAAGAACCAAACGATAGCATAGTGAAGACAAGTACACATAAAACAAAAATAACAACTTCAGCTTTACATTTCATTATTTAACGTTGGGTTACATCAGCCAATGTTTTGCTGATCTTGCAGAAGTTGTTGTTGGTTAGATTGTCGGAATGGGATATTGAAGAAAACTTCGAATTTGATGGAGTCAGTCTAGAATAGTAAGCTTAACAGGGCTATTCTGGCAAAGACAGCTAAAAGTCTTACGAAAATATTTTGTAATACGTTTTCTAAGACTTTAGGTATTCTAGCACAAAAGTCTTTCAGATAAAGCTTTTGAATTCCCCACACAAAAGCTTTCATGGTAAACTTGTCAAATTTTGACTTTTCAAATTTAAATCAATCAAATAACAAAAATATATTTAAAAAATTTCATGATGCAACAGACTTTTTTTTATTTTAATTTTTGTATTCAAGTTATTGTAGTATTCTATCAAATATTCGACTACGACTGCTCTTTACTCAATTTATGAAAATGATTTGCCAGCTTCTATTTACAACATTTCCCTCTGTTCGTTTTCCCAACCCTTTTGAGTTCCTTCTATATACCGCTCCTTCTCCAAGCTGTATCCAGTACGGTCTAGGCCCATCGTGTGAATTTGTTATGGTGGCCTTAACCCAGCCATATTCTACAAGTTCAGCTTTTTTATCAAGGTCTTTATTTATTTTCGGAACGAATATAGGATAAGATAAAGTTGTTCAAGCTAGTACAAGTGTTCTTGCTTATCTCCTCATAAGAAGTTCAACGGGTGCTGCATCCCTCCTCGAGGGAAGTATTTTTGTTTGTACCACTTCAAATAAAAACCCCTCAAAAACTTATAGTTCTTTATAGTTTTTTTTACGCTAATAATGTTAGCAATACAACTAATAGATTTAAGAGCTGCTCGTCGCAGGTCTTTAAAATTATCTTACGAAAGACAGAAAAGAGCTTTCAAGATAGCTGCCAGAATACCAAAATATCTTAAGTAAGACTTTTGTCTTAGTGAAGACTCTGGTGAGTTCTAAGATAGTTGCCAGAATAGCCCTGTTAATAATAATATAAAGTTGAAATAAAATAAATTGTGAAAAATACCAACGAGTTTAATTTACTGCTGCAAGAGTAGCAGTAGACAGAAATATAACTGGCGACGAGGAAAACAAACCACAACTCAATGAATTGAACAACGACTATCTACGTAGTTAACCACTTTTCAACATTTAAATCTACTCCAGCTCAGTAAAATAAACACAAGATTTGGATAAGAAAACATTAGTCCCAAGTGTTGGGCAACGATGGATTATTTCCATCTCATTATATAAAACTAAATTCAACAAAACGACAAAATATAACAAAGTTAACCCGTGAAGCCTCCTGGCAATCTTCAAGACAACAAAAAAAAAACTAATTGAGAAATAGAACGGCAGCGATACAAGTGTGTCTTCGAGTCATCTGGATAAGAAGAGTGAACTCAATAATATAAAAAGCATAGACGTGAAAGTGAAAAATTTCAGGATAACAGCTGAAACAAAGACAGGAAAAAGATAAGTAAAGTGAGATAAAATACTAGCAACATATTTAAACAAACAAAAAAATTAGTTTATATTAAGAAAAATTTTATATAAATATTTCAATATGGACCAAGTACTGTTGAATCGATTTAATCTATCATTAAATCTTATAAAAAATATTGAGCCATTCGATGGCACAGATGCAAACTATTTGCCTGAATTTTTATCAAACGTTGATTCGTTAATGCCAACGATATCAGAGTTTGATCCTAATAATAAAAGAATTCTATTCAACTACATTAAAAATAAATGCACTGGTCAAACCAGGCACTGCATGTTAAGAGAAGGAGAAATAGGATAGTGGGAAATATTGAAAGAAATTTTAAAGAGAAACTTTGGTGAAAAAAAATCAAGTGTAGAGCTTATGGATGAGCTAAAAACTATTAAATTAAATGGAACTATTGAAAATTTCTATTATAAAATAACCAAATTAATGACGCGCATAAATAATAGGAATTTTACTAATGGCGAAAATAATTACACGCCTGAGGAAATTAAGAGAATAGGGTTAAATGTATTCAAAAATCACCTCCCCGAACCAACTAAAACTATGGACCAAATCCATCTCAAACCATGCAGTCGGAGTGACTTCAAATTGCGGAATTGGTTGCCGATTAAATATGTTGTTTTTCAAAGTAATTAAGGAAATATACCGTTCTCCGATTTGATTGAAAATTATTTTTTACGAAGTCATGCCCATTAAAAATTTTAGTGTCAGAGCTTGAAAAATCGTTGAAAACTGTTTCAAAATAGTCGCATTTTTATCCAAATCAAAATAATTAACTTTGTCCTTTAATTCTAATAGAACTTCTGATTTTCTGTCAGAATCTTTAAGAAGTTTTGAAAATTCTTGAAAATTGGCGGAGTTATAGCGCTTTTTATGAAAAAAAAAAAAAGGATGATTATCTCAAAAACCCCAATTTTTTTTTCGCTTAAAATTTTACTGTGGATTTGTATTAATATGATAAAGAAATGACATGAGTTTAATGCCTGTTAACCCACATTTGAGGTCAGGATATTTTTTTCCCAATTTTTTTTTTTTCATAATTGCCAAGCCACTCTACGGTACTATTTTAAAAGCAAATAACAACAGCAACATTCTAAATTACTTTCTCCACCGTTATTTCGTAATAACATTTTATTATGGGAAATATATTAAAACATTGTACGCATATATAGCTATTTCACTGACTGTACTTCTGTGGGTTTTAAATGTTTTGTTTGCTTGGCTTTGTCAGCGAAAAAGCTATATGTGCTTACAATGTTTTGATATATTTCCTATGATAATGTCGATCTCGAATATAAGGAGAATGTAGTTTTAATTAGTAAAAATTGTGTAATTTTGAAAAACTGTAAATTGAAATTTAACAACGAAACAAGTATAAATGTAAAGCCTTAACCATAATAGACGTGACGAGATGATAGCAGTTGAACGAATGTTTGCACTCGTTACGGCTGTTTTGACATTTAACCCAAAATGTTACGTTACTCAACGAAGTTAAAAATTCAACTGTTTTGCAATCGCATTGCAAATAAATTAATAAATCTTCACAGGAGTAATTTATTGTTGAATTTTACTTTGAAAATATTTGTGTGTGCCGGCAAACAGCTGTTATAACGATTGGATAATTTCAAAATAAACAAATTTCCATAAAATTATCTTATGCCTTTATTTTTTCTTTTTATTTTGATTTAAATAACTTATTTTGCACCTTTTTTAATTGTGCATTATTTTTATGTTTTTTGTCTTTTATTTATGTTCAATGAACCTTTTAAAAACTGCATATCTTGAATTGTCTTTTTTGCACTTTTCTTACTTTTAAAATAATTATGTTCAATGAAACTTTTAAAAAACTGCATATCTTGCAGTTCTGTTTTTTGGTCAATGCACTTTGAAGCATTGGACTTTATTATGAATAGTCTGCAGTTTTGTTTACTTGAGTCATTAATATAAGTTCAATCACTTTAACTATTTTGTTTTGTTGTAGAATCAGTTATTTTTTATTGTTATTGTTATTATTTAGCATTTAATTTGTATAAAAAGAAAGATAATTCATGAATAAAGTGAGAATAGTTAAGAGACTAAAGCAATTAACGTGTTTATTTTGGTCAAAAGGATTCTCCCATCAGGAACTAGGTTTTTGTGCCTACTGTTCCAACTCAGCCGGTAAAAGAACTAGGTTTATGTGCCTACTATTCTAACCAATTACAAAGTATATTAAAATCTGGTGTAAGCCAACACCCGATCATTCATTGATGCGTGCGCTATTTACAATTTCAGTGTATATGTCCTTAAACGCTACCCATTGCATATAATCTCCATTAAAAGTAGGAATGGAGATTTTTGGTAGTGGAACATCATTTTCTTGTTGACGAATCGTCTGTGCACCTTGAACTGATTGTTCGTTACTGTGAAGGGACACGTGCTGTCTCAGTTCGATGATAATGGACTCTACCCTTGCTTCCATTTCATAGTACATATCTGGAGTGTATTCCTGGATATGGTCGTCTGTCGTGGAATCCCACAATGCTGCATTGTTTCGGGCCAAATCCGATATATGCTTCTCCAAAATGGCCAATTTTACAGAATAATATGTATCTGTGTGGCTCTTCTGCCTCTCTGTTATTATTTCATCGATGTTTCGATTAAGCGCCTTAACCAATGATCTCTGGTTTCGTAGAATCTTTTGCGCATTTATACTCAATTCCGAATTTTGTGAAATCTGCTTCGAAATAGCGCCTGTGCCCGCTTGATTAGCTGAAACTGCATTTCTTGTATTAGCTGAAGCACCTCCTTCGCTTTCATTTATTGTTAATTTTTTATTGTTATTGTTATTACTTAGCATTTAGTTTGTATAAAAAGAAAGACAATTCATGAATAAAGTGAGAATAGTTTAGAGACTAAAGCAATTAACGTGTTTATTTTGGTCAATAGGATTCTCCCATCAGGAACTAGGTTTATGTGCCTACTGTTCCAACTCAGCCGGTAAAAGAACTAGGTTTATGTGCCTACTGTTCTAACCAATTACAAAGTATATCAAAATCTGGTGTAAACCAACACCCGATCATTCATTGGTGACCCCGACGTGATCTTCAAGGCCAGGATACAGTTCAACAGGACATTCCAGCCTAACTTATTCAAAGGTGGACACAGCAGCCATCTTATCAGTCACTTTAGCAAACTGTGACGGTCCAATTGCCACATCCAGGTGCCAGGAGAGGGAAACGGCTGATTAAAAATGACGAACCTCGAGAACTTGATTGCTGAACAGCGATTGACGGGCGAGCAGATTCAGATCTTGATTCGCAACTACAAGAAGGACTCCACAGACCGAAAAACTTCTGTGGATTACTTCCAGAAGAGAATTAAGCAACTGGACGATGCTTGGGCTGCCGTTGACTCTACTGACAGGAAGATAAGAATGCAAAAAAATATCTCACATGAACATGAGTACTTCGTTAAGGAGTACTACGCAAAAATTATGGAACTGGCAGCCACATACAAGGAAGAATTTGAAGCAGAAATCAAGTCTTTACTTAGTACTCCTTCAACGAGGTTAACTTTAGAAAAACAAGGCGCAGTTACGAAAACCCATCCCAACAATTTGCAGCAGGCTTAACAATAAATGAAAGCGAAGGAGGTGTGTTGCGGCAGCTTTTTGCCGTATGTTGATTGTTGTGAAATGCGAATATTTCTTCCTTGGTGAAAAGATTTGCAAAGATTTCTTGCTTGCCTGCAAAGATTTTTGTCGCTGGACAAGTGCCTTCACACTCACATGCAATGCAGCAGCAGCTTTAATTTATCAAAGTTTAATTCAATTTCACTTGGTATCAAATAAATTGTTCTTAGGTAAATTTCACTCGACCGAGTTCAAATATAACAAAAAACTGGTTTCAATATATTTTAAATTTATTTAATTACAAAACTTCAATTTATAATAAATTTTTTGCAAGTCAAAAAAGAGACGAAAACGTGGCTGGCAAAGCTCAAACTTCAAAAGAACAAAGGAAATTCGTTCCTTTTATTTATGTGACAAGTTGCCACAATCGATTATCAGATTAATCGAAAAAGCAATTGACATAACATTTTCAACAAGTATGTGTTTCTCGTATTCGTCTCTTTCAGTGTTGCCGTAAAATAAATATTGTACCATAATAATAGTAGCACAATTATAAATGTAATGCATTACATTAGCATTAAATAAGAAAATAAATATAAGAATAAAGAAGTATAAATATAATTGAATTCAATTAGTATAAAAATAATTAGTGTAATAATAAAGATTGATATGCCTCAACATACCGGCCCCGGTGAAGAACTTTAAAAGTTTTCACGGTGGAATTAAAGCCAGCTTTTGGACGGGGCGTTTGTATTCGCCTGCAGCAGTTTTAATTTGTGCTACGCGCACCTTTCCATCCTTGCCAGGATATACGACGGTTACCCTTCCCAGCATCCATCGTTGAGGAGGTGTGTTGTCCTCGTGAATAAGCACCAGAGCACCCACGTTGAGGTTGGATTGGTCGTTGCGCCACTTGCAGCGTGTTTGCAAATCGAGAAGGTAGTCTTTCGACCATGCTCGCCAAAATGCCTGTTTGATTGATATTGTTTTAGCCGATAGTGTTTTAAACAGGTTTGCTTGCTGGTTTTCTCGTCTGCGACGAATTCGTGCGGCAGCGAAACAATTTCCTCGCCTATCAATAGGTGGCCTGGCGTTAGGGCTGAGCTGTCGCTTGGATCGTTGGACATGGCTGCTATCGGCCTTGAATTTAGGATGGCCTCCACTTCGACCAATGCGGTATTCAATTGGTCGGCGGTGAGGTTGGCGTTGCCCATTAGGCGGATCAAATGATGTTTGGCTTGTTTCACTGCGGCTTCCCAAAGGCCGCCGAAATGCGGTGCCCTTGGCAGAATGAATACAAATTCGATTCCTTTTTCGGTTGCAAACTGCTGGAACTGCTGGCGTTGGCGCGCGAATGCGACTTCTAGCTTTCTCATCGCATTTTTTGCCCCCACGAAATTGGTAGCATTGTCGCAGTGAATCTTCTGAGGAACTCCGCGTCTGCCGATGAACCTTTTTAAAACAGAAAGAAAAGAATCAGTTGAAAGATCTACTACTAATTCTAAATGTACAGCTTTGGAGCTAAAGCATTTAGCGGGTGGACGACCCCGAATACGTAGGGATACATAAATTGGACCAAAAAAATCCACTCCGCATATCGAGAAAGGTCGAATGGCTCGAACTCGACCTGCGGGCAAAGATCCCATTATTTGGTTTATCAATTTTGGTTTGTATTTAAAACAGTGTACACTCTGACGTACAGTTTTGGTACATGCCTCTCGAGCATTGATAAGCCATATTTTTTGGCGAAGTAACGAGACAAGTGTTTCTGGTCCAGCATGGCAATTTTGCACGTGTGAATATTTTAAGTAAATTTGTATAAAATATGCATTTTTTGGCATAAGTAGTGGAAATTTTGACTCGTAACGAAGATTTGAATGCAGCAATCTGCCGCCAACACGAATAAGAGAAATTGAACGTTTATCGACATTATACTGTTGAATGAATGGGCATAATTTTTGCAGCTGAGGTTGAAGCTGCAGCGACTTTTCTAATTTCTTAATTTCATCTGGAAACTCATACCTTTGTGATATTTATACAATTTTTAAGAAAGCAAGATTTTTTTCGGCTGCAGTCAAGTCAAAATTTTCACTTTTCTTTGATAGTTTTAAAAAACGATAAATATAGCAAAAAATGCGTATAAGTTTAGAAAAGGACGAGTGTTTTAATATCAAGTCAATAAAAATATTGCTTGATTTTTGAGCTAGCAAAACAGAGTTTGATTTTTTGGTCTCAAGCATTTTATCTTGTGGATTCAAATTTGAATGCTTGGGCTTTGGCCAATCGTCAGAATTCTTTAAAAGAAAGGCCGGCCCCGATAGCCAAATTGACGCTTGTAACTCATCAGCGTTGCAGCCTCTGGAGACAATGTCTGCAGGATTTTCTTTAGAAGGTACATGCATCCATTTTATTTCTTGTGACAGATCTTGAATTTCTGCCACACGATTAGCTACAATAGTAGTCAAAGTGGATGGATGTGCTTGAATTCAGGGAAGGACGATTCTGAATCCGTCCAAAAAGTAGTGCTCTCGATTTCACAATTACCAAGTAATGGGTTTACTCGAGCCCAAAGATTTGATAGTAAATGCACCGCACATAGCTCAAGTCTTGGCAATGACTTTGTTTTAAGTGGAGCTACTTTAGACTTTGCGGTTAGCAAACGTACAGTTATTTCCTGACCAAAATTATTTCTTACATATAGGCAACAGCCATATGCACGAATAGAGGCATCTGCAAAGCCATGAATTTGGATAGGAGAGTCTGGACAAGTGTTCATGAAGCGTGGTATTGATATTCCACTGAGCTCTTTAAGGTTTTCTTTGAATCTTGTCCAACTTGTATTAAGACTCATCGGTATAGATTCGTCCCAATCCAATTTTTGAAGCCACAATTCTTGAAGAAGAATTTTAGCCTTTGTAATTATAGGGCAAAGGAGTCCGAGAGGGTCAAAAAGCCTGGCAGAAACTGATAAAATGTTTCTTTTTGTGGCTCTCAAGTTTTCAAAACTTGGATCCAAACGAAACGTAAAGTTATCGTTCTTCGGAAACCATCTCATGCCCAAAGTTTTTGTGAAATCGGAATCACTAAATTGAAGTGATTTTTCATCTTTTTCTGCTGAAAAGTAGCTAGGGTGATTTGAGTACCACTTTGCCAAATCAAACCCAGCTGAACTAAGCACTTCTGTAACTTGTAGTCGAATTGTTTCGAGCCCTTTTAAGTTATCGGCACCTGTTAGCATATCATCAACATAAAAATCTCTTTTAATCACCATAGAAGCAGCTGGGTGTGAGTTTTTATGAAGATCGCTAAGATGCACTAAGTATCTGGTGGCCAAAAATGGAGCTGATGCCGTTCCATAAGTAACTGTGTTCAACTGATATATTTTAATTGGCTCAGAATCTGATTCTCGCCATAAAATCAGTTGAAATTTGCGATCAGCCTCGTCAATCATAATTTGACGGTACATTTTTGATATGTCAGCTGTAATCGCGTACTTATTCAATCGAAAACGCAGTAAGATTGAAAATAAGTCGTTTTGAATAAATGGTCCAACCATCAAAATTTCATTTAACGAAATGGTTGAAGACGTTTTGCATGAAGCATCGAAAACTACGCGAAGTTTTGTTGTGACGCTTTCAGGCCTAATCACGCATTGATGTGGAATCACATAATGCGGTTTTGACAAAATATTAAGAGGAGCTAATGACATATGTCCTAAATTGCGATATTCTCGCATGAAATCATTGTACATTTCTCTTAATTGAAAATCCCTTAGTGTTCTACGCTCAAGGGACAAAAAACGTTTTTTAGCTACTTCAAATGACGAGCCTAAATTATTGAAATCTCCTTTAAAAGGGAGTTTTACTTGAAATCTTCCCGAACTGAAACGAGTGACTGATTTTTGAAACGAGTCTTCACAAGACTGCTGTTCAAAAGTAAATTTAGGTTGTGATTCTGCAGGAATTTCTTCCATTTCCCAAAATTTGGGCAGCAATGAATTAAGCGACTCTGGATTTTCAATAATATCCGTATTAATGGAAACTGACAAACAAGTAGCAGATTGTCTATAGTTTCCCGAAATAATCCATCCTAGCAATGTTTTCTGAATTGCTGGAAGATTTGAATTTAATTTGATTTGGCCAACACAGAGTAAATTAAAGAACAATTCTGCTCCTAACAAAATGTCAACTCTGTGGGGCTTATAAAAAAATGGATCCGCCAATTCGATATTTGATGGGATATTCCACTGCTGATGAGGTAAAATGTCATCAGGATGAATTGAAGAAGTGGACTTTAAAATCCAAAAGTCAGAGTTGAATTTATGAGAATTAACTCGTGACTGACAAAGCGCATGAATTTTATGCTTTATTGGGGACTTAACTGAATTTAGAGTAGTTATATTTATTAACTTTTCCTCTTTTTTTAATCGAAGCTTTTGAGCCAATTCTTCAGACATAAAGTTAAGCTGAGATCCGGAATCTAAAAGCGCTCTGGCATTATGAAATTGACCCGAAATGTCTTTGACTTTTATGATAGCTGTCGCTAAAATAACTGTGTCCACTTGACTTGATGCTAAGTTGACATTGGCGCTACTACTGGATGTCGGATCCGAAGAAATGTTTGAAGTGGCCGCCCCAGAATCTAGCAGAGTAGCCTGGGCTAACGAAGAAGTGTGATATATGTGCAATAGTGTATGGTGAGGCTTATTGCAAACCTTACACTTTATGGATTTTCACTTTGAAACTGAATAAGCAGTTAATGCATAATTGATTGGTTTTTGCAAATTGAAAACGCGATGTTACCGAATGATTGTTAAAAGAAGTGCAAGAACTAATTGCATGTCCTGCTAATTTGCAGTATAAACAAGGCGCATGCGAAGTTGTTTCCTTTGAAACCGAAAGCGAAACCATATTATTTTTATTTTTACTGTAATTATTTCCTTTAATTACTTTATTTGGATTAAACTTTAACTTTGATGATTCCTCTGCAGAAATATGTTGAAATCTTCGAGTGAGAACAGCCTCACAATCTGACCACAGCGGGAGTTTACTGTAATCCAAATTATCTTCAATTTTTGTTCTGGATTCAGTATCAATTTTTGACATAACCAAATGGATTATGATAGCATTTGCTATGCTTTTATCGTCTCCTAATGAGAGCAATGATGCATAAGTTGCAGATACCGTATCAATTGTTGTACGCAATGCAGAAGCTGAAGGCTTCACCATTTGTGAAAGTTCAAAAAGTTGACCAATAGTATCAAAAAATATTAGGCACTTATTATCATAAACCTTTTTTAAACAGGCGCTCGCCCTTTGGATAATTTGAATCGCTTATTTGAAAAGCTTTTATTGTTCCAAGAGCTTCACCTGACAGACATGAAACTAAATGAGTAAATTTTTCAATGTCCGAAAGCGATAAATCTTTATCGACTAAAGTTTCAAAAAGGCTTATGAAATTATTGAATTCGTAATATTTTCCACTGAATTTTGGTAAACGCATTTTAGGAAGCTTGCACTGTGACGAAAATGAAGCGTTCATTGACATGTCTACAATGCTAGTATGTTTCGATTTATTCACCATTGTTATAAAAAGAGATTTGGCACTCACGCTAATGTTTTCCAATTCTGCTCTTTTATCATCGCTGATATCCAATATCTCAATTTCATTTTGAATTTTCATAACTTGTTCAATATAGTTATTAAGAATGTCTAATCGACATTCAACTTCCGCAGGATTTAAAGAAATGGTTTTCTCTAAAACCGATTTCTTTATACGCAAAATAGAATCCATAATTTTGTTTCGTTTTAATTGTAAGAGCGCAAGATGCTCATCATCGTTTCTATCTTTCTTTGGAGCCATTTTGACTATGCAAATTTTCAAAGATAAGTGTACGATACGAAAATATGTATGGACAAATTAGTCACTTGTAAAAATTTTCAAAAAAAAGTAAAGGCAAAATGTATTAACTTTTATTAGAGCCTTCAATAACGTGTATGTGAACAATTGGCTACTTAATTAATTTCACAAAAAAAGTATAGGCAAATGTATGCATTAAAATTTATTGCGTTCGATTTGGCAAAGTATTCAGTCAGTTTTCTAAAAGTAAGTTATGTTGCAAAAGTGAGATTTGTTGTTGCTTTGAATCACGCATAAGAATACGTACGAAAAAAAACGAAAAGAGACAAAGCCCTTGGTAACAAGCAACAACCGAAGTGAATTGTACAGCTACTCAAATTCAACTTCTAGCGAAACGAAATGGAATGAAACTAACTGCTTTTATGCTAACTGTAATACGGAGCCTTATTTGCAATACTCCGATACTGCCATAACAGATTTTGCAAATGTATAACCTTGAAAATGTTCGCAAGGCATTTGCATGAATATGTACATATGTATGTAAATGTAAAAAAAGTACTGCAAGTGCTAAAAATCTCTGTCTCGTTACTCGAGGACTGAATTGATTGTTAGCGCTTTTTACCTGCACTTCCCTTCTGTATACCATGCCTTCCAGAACTGACCAACTGTCCCTGCTCGGGCGCCAAAATGATGCGGCAGCTTTTTGCCGTATGTTGATTGTTGTGAAATGCGAATATTTCTTCCTTGGTGAAAAGATTTGCAAAGATTTCTTGCTTGCCTGCAAAGATTTTTGTCGCTGGACAAGTGCCTTCACACTCACATGCAATGCAGCAGCAGCTTTAATGTATCAAAGTTTAATTCAATTTCACTTGGTATCAAATAAATTGTTCTTAGGTAAATTTCACTCGACCGAGTTCAAATATAACAAAAAACTGGTTTCAATATATTTTAAATTTATTTAATTACAAAACTTCAATTTATAATAAATTTTTTGCAAGTCAAAAAAAGAGACGAAAACGTGGCTGGCAAAGCTCAAACTTCAAAAGAACAAAGGAAATTCGTTCCTTTTATTTATGTGACAAGTTGCCACAATCGATTATCAGATTAATCGAAAAAGCAATTGACATAACATTTTCAACAAGTATGTGTTTCTCGTATTCGTCTCTTTCAGTGTTGCCGTAAATTAAGTATTGTACAATAATAATAGTAGCACAATTATAAATGAAATGCATTACATTAGCATTAAATAAGAAAATAAATATAAGAATAAAGAAGTATAAATATAATTGAATTCAATTAGTATAAAAATAATTAGTGTAATAATAAAGATTGATGTGCCTCAACAGAGGTGCTTCAGCTAATACAAGAAATGCAGTTTCAGCTAATCAAGCGGGCACAGGCGCTATTTCGAAGCAGATTTCACAAAATTCGGAATTAAGTATAAATGCGCAAAAGATTCTACGGAACCAGAGATCATTGGTTAAGGCGCTTAATCGAAACATCGATGAAATAATGGCAGAGAGGCAGATGAACCACACAGATACATATTATTCTGTAAAATTGGCCATTTTGGAGAAGCATATAACGGATTTGGCCCGAAACAATGCAGCATTGTGGGATTCCACGACAGACGACCATATCCAGGAATACACTCCAGATATATACTATGAAATGGAAGCAAGGGTAGAGTCCATTATCATCGAACTGAGACAGCACGTGTCCCTTCACAGTAACGAACAATCAGTTCAAGGTGAACAACCGATTCGTCAACCAGAAACTGATGTTCCACTACCAAAAATCTCCATTCCTACTTTTAATGGAGATTATATGCAATGGGTAGCGTTTAAGAACATATACACTGAAATTGTCCATAGCGCACGTATCAGTGACGCAAGAAAAATCCATTATTTGACGCAAGCTTTAATTGGTGAGCCAAAAGGCATCATAAAGCATCTTCCAGCGGTAGGAAGTAATAATAATGCGGCTTTTACATTGCTTACCAATCGTTACGATAACAAACGATTGTTGGTAACAACATTATTGGACACGCTACTAACGCAGTCAATGATTAAGATCGAGTCATCAGCAGCCGCTATAAAAGGCTTACATGATACAACTCAAGAATGCCTATTGGCACTAATTAACTTAAAAGTATATACCAAGTCCTGGCATCCAATACTTTTACATTTATTAATAAAGAAGTTGGATAAATCCACGCATGTTCGATATGAACAATCAATTACAGCTCCAAAAGATCTACAAACCATGAAAGATTTTTTGAATTATTGGAAAAACATTTCCACTCCTTGGAGGCAATGGGCGGTTGCAAGGATAAATCTTCAATCACATCGTCAGCAAGGGCATACACATCGGTTATATCATCTACAAAGACTGACACAATCACCTGAAAGCTATGCAACACCGGGATACATCCTTTGTACGCTTGCGGAAAGTTTCTAAAACTTGGAGTTTCAGAAAGATTCCAGTTGGTTCAGAACCTCAGATTGTGCAAAAACTGTTTGAGATCGAATCATTCATCTAAACAATGTACGTCCAGAAGTTGTACAAAATGTAATAAAAAACATAACACATTACAGTAGGTAACGGATATAAGCACAATTCATATTTGAAAGGAACGCTTATAAGAAACATTTTCGAAAGCACCGCGTTTTTTCCCAATAGTTTTGAGGTAAAAAACAAATTATATAAGAAACTTCTTATAAAAAAAAAACGCATTTAAGAAAGCTTTTTCCAAGCACCAATATGAAAAATCTTAAGAAAAAAATAACGCTTATAAGAAATTCTTTCAAATCGTTATTTTCTTTCTTTGGTCAAAATTGAACATACTACATAAGTGAAAGATGTAAACGCGCTTTCTTTGTGTCATCATTCTTCGATCAAAATTGAAGCACTTATTACTCACAGCTGATTTTTGTGCGACACAGATATAAGAAATAAAGTTTCTTATATCAGTATATAAGTTAATAATAAAACTCATTTCATTGCAATTATTTCATATTTTATGCTGACACTAAGTCTGCAGTCCGTCCGTTTAAATAAAATTCACGCGCAACAAGAATGCAAGCGCGTAATCCGATCCTCTTCAATCCTCATACTTACAATTTGTCACGTAGGCGAGGTTTCCGTTAGAATAGAATTTATTTTAAGTTTCAGTTTATAACAACTCATTTCATAAAGCGCTACAGCGCTCTAAATAAAACTTTAACATAAAAAAACAAACTAATTGTTTAATTGGCGCCCGAGCAGGGACCGCGATTAATAAAAAGTAAAGTAAACTTATAATTGTCGCGGCTTGTGTTTTGTGTAAAGTGGCTCCGTAGTAGTACTATTTTTTAATAATAAAATAATACAAAAAGGGGAAACGTAACGTTTCAGCCATTACACATATATTAGAAACTTAAGTGAAATAAATCAATCGAATTAAAAAAGTGAAAATTTACCAAACACATTGGAAAACAATATTTTTATAAGAAATTAATAACTGACTTAAAGTGAACCGAAGAATTTATTTCAAATAACATAAAAAAATAGACTATCAGTGCAAAAAGAAAATCAACATAAAACAGAAAAAATAGACTATCAGTGAAAAAAAAAATAAATCAACATATTGTTCCAGCAGAATTTTATAAACAACGCATAAATCTACACTACAATAAAAGAAGGAAAACCAGAGCTGCAACAAGTGGACCAAATATCAACACTGCAACAACCTTAGAACACAACAGAGATTACAGGATATCAACATGATTCGCATATTAATAACATCGTAAGCTCAAAATTTGGACATATTTTTGTAATTAAATTATTAATAAGTAAATCAGATTTTATTTAACAATTCAAAGTTATTTATTTTTTCAAATTATTGGATATTATTAAATGAGTGTAGACGATCTTATAACACGTTTAGATAATCTTATACTAAAATCAAGAGAAACTCCTCTAACAATGAGTCCCACCAATTCTACAACCAATTCTTCCCCATCCTCATTAACCGAATCCCAAATAAATGAAATACAACAGTTGACAACTCAAACGATTACGAGTGTATTAAATCCTGATGAGAGTGAATTTCAAGAACAACAAATAGATTTTAGTAGAAATATTTCAGAAACAGAAAGGATACCCGACTTAGTAAAGACACTTAGAGAATTCTCAGGAAAGCCTGGTGAATTCAACTCATGGAAAAAATCAGTAGATAGGATACTAACTCTTTATGAGGCCTATAAAGGCAATGCGAAATTTTACTCAATTTTACATTCAATAAGGCACAAAATTGTCGGAGAAGCCGACACCGCCCTAGAGTCTTATCGAACTCCATTAGACTGGGCACAAATTAAAAAATGCCATACGCTTCATTATGGTGATAAGAGAGACATAGGAACTCTCGAATACCAGATGACTACTCTTGCTCAACGCAACCTTTCTATAGCCGAATTTTATCAAAAAATCTATCAACATTTGTCTCTAATATTGGACAAAATTGACTGTCTTGAACTAGGAGAGGAATCTCTTAAAGCCATGACGAATGCTTACAGAGACAAAGCACTTGATACGTTCATTCGTGGTCTAAACGGTGAACTACCAAGTTTGTTAAGCGTAAAAGAACCGTCAAGCCTACCCCAAGCACTCCATATGTGTTTAAAATTAAATAACTTGAACTTTCGTGTTAATTACGCTCACAGTGCCAACCGAGCCCCTCCTCCAAGGCCACCACGCAACAATATTCCCCTTTATCCAGAATCAGCAAGTATTCCTGGAAAATTTAACTTTCAAAAAAATATTTATCCAACACTACAAAACACCCAACCCTACACACCAGTTTACCAAAGACTTCAATATCAAGTGCATCCTCAACAAAATATACCTTACGGACCAGTTTATCAACAGCAAGCTTATCAGCGACCACCATTACCTCCAAAGCCTCCAACACCCATGGATGTGGATCAATCATTACAGACTCGTCAAGTAAACTACCAAAATAGACCGCAGCAACAGTCTGGACCGAACATTAACAATTCCTACAATCGCAACAATGCAATTGGGCAGCAACCACAAATTAAGAGACCTTACTCCCAAAATACCCCGCAACCAAATAAATATCATAGAGTTTTTAATACCGAAGCAATAGTTCACTCACCACCTGACCAAATTGCAAGCCAAGAAATATGTTTGGTAGAGCCAAACGAAGAAATTCACCAAGACCAACAGTTTCAATGTGAAGAGGAAAGCATTGAAGTTATTCCTTATATTGATGATATTAATTTTTTAGATTAAACTCCTCTTCTTTGCCTTATTTTTCATTCAAAATGAAAAACGGCAAAGATCTTAAATTTTTATTAGCCTGTGCTCAAATCAAAACTACATTAAACCAGATTACATTCGGAATCCGATACCCAACAAACCTTTCTTTGCAAACTCAGTTGGTGGAAAAGTCGAAATCACCCACCATACAAATATAGAAATTTTTAACAGTGAAATAGGAAAGTTGAAGTTCCATATTTTACCTCGACTAGTAATATTCGACGGAATTATAGGAAATGATACTATGAAAAAACTGAACGCAATAATCTTTACAAAAGAAAACTACTTTACACTACTCAATAAATTTAAATACCCCATTCAACAGTTGCATATCAACTCAATTATGCACGTTGAATTAAGACTAGGTCACCTTAGCCCTGAAGACAGTTTAAATTTAAAACAAATTGTTTTATCCTGTCCAACTTTGTTTTCCGAACCAAATAAAAAACTTACATTTATAACCAATATCAAAGCAGAAATTCGAACAAAAAGCGAAAGAGCTATTTATTCAAAGTCATACCCTTATCCAATGGCTTTAAAATCCGAAATAGACTCTCAAATAGAAGAATTATTAAGAGATGGCATTATTCGCCCATCGAAATCCCCTTTTAACTCCCCAGTATGGATAGTGCCTAAGAAGCAAGATGCTTCTGGACAGAAAAAATATGGTATGGTCATTGACTATCGCAAACTCAATGAAGATACCATACCAGATAAATATCAAATCCCGGATATTGTCACAATTCTATCCAATTTAGGATCGAACAAATATTTTTCCACTATCGATCTCAAAAGCGGCTTCCATCAAATAGCTTTCACTGAAGCAGATATTGGAAAAACTGCTTTTTCCGTTAATTGCGGAAAGTACGAGTTTACACGACTCCCATTTGGCTTAAGGAATGCTCCTTAAATTTTTCAGCGCACATTAGATGATGTGTTAAGAGAACACATTGGTGTTCGATATTACGTCTACATTGACGACATCATTATTTTCGCTAAGTCTAAAAAAGAGCATCTTGATAACCTAAAAATTATTTTCGACACCCTTGAAAAAGCAAACTTGAAAGTACAGCTCGATAAATGCGAGTTTATCAAGGAAGAAATTGAATTTCTTGGTATTATTGTCGGACAGAATGGCATTCGTACTACCCCTAAGAAGGTGGAAGCAATATTAAATTTCCCATGTCCCAGAACAGTTCACGATTTACGATCTTTCTTGGGAATGACTGGACATTATCGAAGGTTTATTAAGGGATATGCGCAAGTCTCAAAACCTCTTACCTTGATACTAAGAGGCGAACTGGGTCGAGTTCGGAAGAACTCATCTAAAAAAACACTTTTAAATTTAACATCAGAACAAATAGAATCATTTAAACAATTAAAAAACTGTTTAGTATCAGATGATGTTATTCTTCATTATCCTGACTTTGAAAAAGCATTTGAGCTTACCACAGATGCTTCTAACTATGCACTGGGTGCTGTCCTATCTCAAGAAGGCAGACCAATATCTTTCCTTTCAAGAACGCTAAGTAGATCAGAAGAAAACTTTGCAGCCAATGAGAAAGAAATGCTTGCAATTATTTGGGCTTTACGTTCTCTCAGTTGTTTCCTATACGGATCAAAAAAAGTAAAGATCTATACTGACCACCAGCCTCTTACTTTCGCACTCAGTAATAAAAACACAAATGCAAAAATGAAAAGGTGGAAGGCACAGCTAGAAGAGTACAATCATGAACTTATTTACAAACCCGGTCCCACAAATGTAGTGACCGACTTTTTATCTTGTCCACCCATTTCAAATATAAATTCGCTAACACCCACTATTCATAGCAGTGACAGTTCTTCAGAAAATCTTATACCTTCAGTAGAAACACCAATCAATGCCTACAGAAATCAATTATTAATTGAAATAGGAACTGCTTCTTATCAGTTCAAAAAGATATTTCCCGGTTACAACAGACATATAATACTAGAACCAGAATTCTCAACCAACAAACTTATAAACACGTTAAAAAGCTATCTTAATCCTTTGGTCATTATCTGTATTAAAACATCAGAACCCATTATGCTTCAATTACAATCAGTCTATCGATCTCATTTCTCGAACTATAAAATCCGTTTTTCACAAATTCTAGTGTCAGATATCACAGATAAAGAAGAACAAAGAAAAATAATAATTGAGACTCATAATAAAGCACATAGAAATGAAAAAGAAAATAAGCAACCAATCTTGGAAATTTGTTACTTTCCATCAATGGCGAAAAGTATTAAAGAAATTGTAAAACAATGCAAGATATGCAAGGAGAACAAATATGAAAGGCATCCTAACAATCCAACTTTAGGTGCAACCCCAATAGCAGAATATCCAGGTCATACAATTCATATGGACATTTTCTCCACCGACAAATGTAAAGTCTTAACTGCAGTAGATAAATTTACAAAGTTTACAGTAATTAGAATGCTTGAAGGCAAAAGTATCGAAAACATTAGAGAACCTTTGAGAGAAATCCTTTTTTACTTCGGAGTACCGAAATCAGTAGTATTCGACAATGAAAAATCTTTTAATTCCCACACTATTCGATTTATGATGGAAAACGATTTACAAATTAAAATTTTTACAACACCCCCTTATTAAAAGCCAAGTTAACGGACAAGTGGAACGATTCCACTCAACCCTTTCTGAGTTAATGAGATGTTTAAAACAGGAATTCCCCAATAGAGATTTTAAAGAGCTTATAGAAACTTCTGTAAATGAATACAACCATGCAATCCATTCAACAACAGGAAAAAGACCAGTAGATTTATTTTTCGGTAGACCTATGACTTTTGGTCCGAATGATTACGAAAAAACTCGACAAAATAATCTCCAACGACTCTTACAAATACAACAAAAAGATTTAACATATCATAACCAAAATAGGCAAGAAGCCAAAAATTATTCACCAGGAGAAAAAGTTTACGTCAGACAAAATAAAAGATTGGGTACAAAATTATCCAAAAGGATCAAAGAAGAAATAGTCAAAGAAAATTATCACTCAACGGTCGTTACAGAATCAGGAAAAGTTGTCCACAAAAGTCACATTCGAAATTAAAAAATAATAAAATAATAAAAAATAAAACAATAAAAAAAAAACAAAAAAAAACCCTTCCTTTCCATGTCCTAATATTTCATTTCCTTTTTTTCCCAGGTTATTCGCTAGTAGTCTGGCTATAGTTGACATCCTAGATTATTCTAGAGCAAAAATTGTCACTGTGGAAACAGGTCATATTATCGATATCGGAACTTACAAAAACAAAATCGAAGAAATTGAAACGGAAGCGAAATCGATCCAAATATCCCATCCTCTTCTTCCCTTCCTTATTAATACCATTTCCCAACTTAAAAAAGATATTGAAAAACTAACTCCTATTATAAGAAATAAAAGAGCAATCAATGCAATCGGCACAGCTTGGTCATGGATAGCCGGAAATCCCGACCATGACGATTATATTAATGTAGTAAGCAAAATAGACGAGGTCGTAAGAAATAATAATCAACAAGTTTTTATAAATAAAGAATTAATGTCTACAATTAATAATATTACAAGAGTAAGCAACGAAATTGTAAAAACCCTAAGAAATGAAGAGGGTAGACAAAATACCTTAGTATTGTTTTTAAAATTTAAAATTGAAGTAATTAAAGAGGAAATAGAAGGCTTAAAAATGGCCATTCATTTAGCTAAGGTCAACATTGTAAACCCAATAATATTAAGTGAAAAAGAAATCGATTTAAATAATAATCAATTTAAAGAAGATAATGTAACTTTTGCTAACATTGAAGAAAGTTTAGATTATTCAAAAATAACAATTGGAGTTAACAAAGAAAAACTCATTTATATTATTACTATACCAAAAACTACTAAAGAAATTTGTAAAAGATTAACTGTTAAGCCAGTAAAGAAAAATAATCAAATGATAAATTTAGAAAATGAATCAATTATAATGTGTAACAAAGAAATTTTTAATGTAAAACAAAAATGTAATATTTTTCATAATACAACAATATGCCTTAGAACAGATTTAAGTAACATAACAGATAACCATTGTCTAGGAAACCTCTTGTTAGGAATACCTTTTACATGTCCTACTACTAATAGTAATCATAAACCTATGATTGAAGAAATTCTACCAGGTACTATTTTTTTAAACCAATTTGACGGTAACGTCACAACAGATTCTCAGGTTCGATCACTAAACGGATCATTTTTATTAATTTTTCAGAACTCCACAATTTCAATAAATAATCAGAACTACTCAAATTATGAAATAGTGTTCGCAAAACCACTACCTGCCTTGGTTCACCAAAAAGCATCAGAGGGTCCATTCAAGGAAATGCTATCCCTTGAATTAATAAAGGAATTAAATATAAAAAATACCGAAAAAATTCAAGTTTTAAACAAATATTTCACGGGCAGCTTATTTACAAATTTCGGGTTTTTAACTATCATCGCGATAGTCATCGTACTTAACGTAGTTAAGAATTGTTTTAAAAAAGGAGTGAAAAATTCAACCATTCAGATACAGACAAATCCTGTGTCTGCAAATCCAAAAATTCCAGTTAGAAGACCACGTAGTATCAATAATATCCCTCTATTCTGAATCCAATCGGGACGCTTGGAATTAAGGAGGGAGGAGTTAATAATAAAACTCATTTCATTGCAATTATTTCATATTTTATGCTGACACTAAGTCTGCAGTCCGTCCGCTTAAATAAAATTCACGCGCAACAAGAATGCAAGCGCGTAATCCGATCCTCTTCAATCCTCATACTTACAATTTGTCACGTAGGCGAGGTTTCCGTTAGAATAGAATTTATTTTAAGTTTCAGTTTATCACAACTCATTTCATAAAGCGCTACAGCGCTCTAAATAAAATTTTAACATAAAAAAACAAACTAATTGTTTAATTTATATAAGAAATTTTTTTCTTACAAACGTGGTACTTCTATAAGAAAAAACTGATATAAGAAAGAAATTTCCGGGACTTTTTGACTTTCTTATATCCGTTACCTACTGTACTTCATTTTGAAAGTAAAAACAATTTACTAACAACAAGAGCTGACAAGTCGTCGGCCATCAACAAGTCTCAGTCAATCAACACTGCGGAAGAAAAAGGATTCATTCAACAACATACAATTAATCCATCAACATCGTCAAGTGCGGAGAATAAGAATTCAATATCGTTAGCGTCAGCAAATTATAATCAGCTTCAGTCATACATAATGCTGAGCACAGCAATAATAAAACTTAGAACAAACGATGAACGTGAAATTGAGTGTAGAGCTATTCTTGATTCTGGCTCACAAATCAATCTAATAAGCAAACAACTAGTAAAGAACTTGGGAATTGTACCAAAGTTAACATATATAAAGATTTAAGGTGTTGGTGACGGAAGGGCCAAATCTCAACATCGCATTAATATCACTCTACAGTCGAGAATAAATGGTTTTACTACAGCATTAGAAGCATTTGTTCTCCCAAACATTGTTTCTGATCAACCATCACTATGGCTTGATGTATCAAAATGGCAAATTCCGAAAAACATATCATTAGCAGATCCCAATTTCAACATACCAAGTAAAATTGATGTCCTCCTTGGAGCAGAATTTTACCACCAAATATTTTCAATTGGACAGATAAAATTATCAGAAAATATGGTGTTTGGTTGGATAATAGCTGGAAAAATTGCCGATACAAGGTAAAATTCAGTTACTTGTGGAATATGCACTGAAGATGACATTAAATTAGAAGCTGCTATTGAACAATTATGGAAAATTGACGACGTCGAGATCGAAAATAAGGGCTTATCATTTGCAGAACAAAAATGTGAGACACATTTCGCACAAAATACAATAAAAAATTCAGATGGGAGATTTATTGTAAGGCTACCGTTTTGTAACAGCAGCGAAGCACTAGGTGAATCCCGTCAAATTGCATTCAATCGATTTCTAGCATTGGAAAGGCGATTTTCAAGGAATAAGGAGATGCAAAAACAATATATTAAATTTATGGAGGAATATGAAGCTATGGGATATATGAGTGCAATAAACATAAAAACTATTACCACTCCCAGCTATGTTATTCCTCATCATTGCGTGTTGAAACCAGACAGTAGCTCAACTAAATTAAGAGTTGTTTTTGACGCATCTGCTAAAACATCATCGGGATATTCATTGAATGACATAATGTTCAATGGACCTACGATACAAAGTGATTTGTTTTCGATACTTCTTCGCTTTCGGTTGCCACGCTTCGTCTTCACTACAGATATTGAAAAAATGTATCGCCAGATTCATCCTGACGATCAAAATTATCAAATCATCCTGTGGCGGGCTGACATCAACACACCAATAAAATATTATAAATTGAATACGGTAACATATGGAACAAGAGCGGCTCCATACTTGGCAACCAAATGTCTTCAACAAATAGCAAAAGAGAATTGCGATAGTTTTCCACTTGGGTCAAAAATGCTTCAGGACAATTTTTATGTGGACGATGGCCTTGGTGGATCAGATAGCCAAACTACAACAATCGAAATGCAAACACAGTTAACAAACATTATAAAACAATTAGGACTCAAGTTACGGATTGGTGTGCAAATCATCCAAAGTTATTGCAAAACATTCATCAAGATTAAGACGTCAATTTAGATTCTTCAAAAGATAACAATGAATCAATAAAAACTTTGGGACTCATTTGGCTGCCCAAAAATGATCAATTTCAAATTCGAGTAAACTTGGAAGCAAATAAACGCATTACCAAACGCACAGTGACGTCAGATCTGGCAAAGTTATTTGACCCACTTGGCTTGGTGTCTCCAGTGCTGATAGTAGCAAAGAAATTTTTTCAAGAACTATGGCAGCTAAAAATGTCATGGGACGAAGCATTACCAGCGGAACTTCATACAAGGTGGATACACTTCCGTAATAGTTTACCAGAGTTAGAAAATCTCCAAATTCCTAGACATTTGTTTGGAGGGGATATCGCAGAATCATTACAAATAAACGTCTTTGCAGACGCTTCATTAACAGCTTATGAGGCCGGAGCATACATCCGCTCTGTTCTTTAAAACGGAACAGTGATTGTTAGATTGTTATGCTCAAAATCACGCATAGTACCCATCAGTACCTCGATTGGAACTATGTGCTGCAGTTTTAGCGGCTCATTTGACAGTTCGCGTGAAAATGGATTTAAAATTTTTGGATGCTCCTGTGCTTCTTTGGTCCGATTCAGAAATCGTATTATATTGGATCAATTCACCAGTTTCATCACTTGAGACGTTTGTAGCCAATAGAGTTGCATCAATTCAAAGGTTGTCATTCACAGACCAATGGCGTCATGTTCGATCTGAAAACAATCCAGCTGATCTCTTAACAAGAGGATTATCACCTAGATCATTGCAAAAATGCAACTTATGGTTCTATGGACCAATGTTTTTGCATGGAAGAGAATCAGTATGGCCACCAGTATTTTCAATGAAATTAGCTGTACCAACAGATATTGGATTAAAGCAAAAACTTCCAGCTTCATTGATTAACAAATTTGGCTCAAACGACATGTTAATTGAGCAAGTAAATCTCAGAAATTCGTTTAAAAAATTACAACGAATTATTGGGTATGTGTTGCGATTCATAAGTCACGCAAGACATACAACCACTTCACGACCTATTCACTTAGCGCTTATTCCAACCGAAATGGAGAAGGCACTTGTCATCATAATAAAGACTATGCAAGCTTCAGAATTTAAAGATGAAATTGGTCATCTAAAAAAAAACGGCACACTGAAAGAATCCAGTCCCCTCAGTAAGTTATCAGCATTTTTAGACGAAGAAGACATTATTCGAGTCGGAGGACGGCTGCAGGCATTAATGCTAACGCTTGATGTTACTAATTGAAATGATGATCAAGGAGAACAATCACTGTGGAGAGCAAGCGTTAAGAGCACACATACGTAAAAGATTCTGGCCTATAAAGTGCAAGTCCATGACAAGATCAATAGTGCATCGATGCATAACGTGTACACGGGCCCATCCTAAACTATACAACCAAGTAATGGGAAATCTGCCAGCTGCTCGAGTAACTCCAGCACGTCCCTTTATTAATTCCGGAGTTGACTATTGTGGTCCTTTCTACGTGCACTTCAAAATCAGAGGGAAAAGGCCACAAAAGGCATATTTGGCTATTTTTTGCTGTTTTGCTACCAAGGCGGTTCATTTGGAGCTCGTGACAGATTTAACAACCGATGCCTTTATTGGCGCTTTAAAGCGTTTCATTGGCCGCCGAGGGCGTTGTTTGAATCTATATTGTGACAATGCAAAAAATTTTGGGGGTGCTAAAAATAAATTATCAGAACTACAAGGCGCAATATACTCTCCAGAAGCACAAAACACTATCATTAGCAAATGCAGTGAAAAGGGAATAAATTTTCATTTTATTCCCCCTAGAGCTCCCCATTTTGGCGGACTATGGGAATCAGCGGTTAAATCCGCAAAACATTTATTAACCAGGAGTGTAATCACATAATCACTTACATACGAAGAATTCGAAACTGTTGTGGTAGAAGTTGAGTCAATCTTAAACTCCAGGCCACTTTATCCAATATCAGAGGATCCCAATGACATAACAGCCATTACTCCGGGACACTTCTGATAGGTGAATCATTAACTGCTCAAATTGACAACAGAGCAATCGACGAGAGTAGGAGTACATCAACAAGATGGGAGACTGTTTCACGTATGAAACGCATTTTCTGGACACGTTGGTCAAGGGATTATCTCAGCGAATTGCAGTATAAAAACAAATGGAAAATCAATCGTGAAAATGTAAGGCTGGAGACATGGTAATCCTTAAGGAGGATAATATCCCTACCATGAAATGGCCAATAGGACGAATCGTAAAAACTTACAAGGGTGAAGACGGTGCTGTAAGAGTGGCAGACGTAAGGACGGCAACTGGCATCTGGATACGCGGTATTCACTGTTAAGCTCCACTTCCGACAGAAAAACCTGAAGATAAATCAAGTCAACATCAAGAACCACAGCAGGAATCAATAAATACTAGAATTTCATCTCATGAAGCAGTACCTCCAAAAAGGAAGTTTAGCTACTGCAGCTAATTTGACAACTGTGCTTCTTATTATGCTACTTGCGCTGCCATGTTTAGCAGCCAAGGTAGAAGTCACTAAGTTTCGATCGAACATAGGCATTCACTTTGAAAACATCGGAAGACTCAAACTTGCTACCAGTCAGTGGAGCCTCATCGTATACTATGACCTGGAACCACTTAAAAGTGATATTATCGGAATTCACAATGGAATCTCATCTTTACAACATCTATGCAACAATATGAGTCAACACTGTGGCTGTAATGCAACTGTATCTCACTTTGAGCATATGGCTGCTATTCTAAAAGTAGACAACTCATTTTTGATAAAAGAGCGTGTGAAAAGAAGTGCAATAAATTTAGTTGGTAATCTGGCTAACTCACTCTTCGGAGTTCTGGACACAGATTATGCTGAAAAGATGTCGGAAACAATAAATCAAGTAAAAGACAACGAAGACTTTTTATTGAGGCTCCTCCGAAACAAAACGTCAGTCATAGATTCAGCACTTAACCTAATAAAATTGGACCGAACGTCTACTAAATCAAAATTCCAAGAGGTGGAGAGCAAATTAAGCAGCATAATAAATGCAGTAAGGTCCATGGAACAACATGAGGGTCAGTTTAGATTATTCCAAGCATTCACGTTACTATCAGACCAGCTCTTACTAACTATAATAACCTTACAACGAGTTCAAACTGCTATAATCGATGTTTTGACTGACACACACTATGGAAAAATAGGACCATCCTTACTTTCACCGAATCAGCTGCATAAAGAGCTAAGGGTAATCAAAGCTCACATGCCAGCTTACCTAGACCTTCCAGTTGACGACAATGACTCAATACAGCTATACAAGGTCATGACCGTCAAGGGTGGTATAACTAAAGACCATGTTATATTCAAAATATCATTGCCACTCACAAATCAGAAACAATTCGACATATTAAAGTTGAACCCAATACCAACAGTGATGAACAATACCCTAATCACAATTAAGCCTTGCGCCGAAACAATTGCAGTCGAAAAGCAACGAGATGAATACATGCCATTAAGCCAAACTGAATTGAAGTCATGTACAGTCATACAAGAAGATCTGATCGTATGTTCCACCCGGCCGCGTTACCACAGGGAATCTCAAATTTGTTCCTGCGAATTTGGTCTGCTTTTAAACGAGACACGTGCTACTTGCACCTTACAGAAGATAAAAGAAAATTCTACTTGGATTCAAACTGAACAACACAACCAATGGATATTTTCATTAAAATTTCCAACACGTCTAACAGTCGTTTGCGATCAGGATTCGCAGCAAGTATCTTTAGAAGGCTCCGGCATTGTGACAATCGAACCTAAGTGTGTAGCGAAAACCAGCTTCTTAACGCTTGACGGATTTCACAGCATATCCAGTTCCATACGAGATTCATACTCTGGCCTTGGAGCAATTGAAAAATTAGCTACTTCAACCCATGCAAAAGATGTACTAACTAACATCACCATCAGTGGCTATGACGATCAATTGCAAAATCTAAAAGTTACAAGCCGCATTATCAGTACACGATTTCACCAGCCTGCCTCACCGTCTGCAAAGTCAAAATTTTCGCAATTCTTCAATTGCAAGCACAGCATTAATCATCTCCACGATCATCATAATTGGCATTGCTTGGCAGTACATATCAAACAAAATTAAATCTAAACCACCTACACCCAAACCACGGTCGACTCTACAACAAGGTTCCGAATTCGTCATCACTTTAGAGGACAGTAGTTGAATTCATATCAACACACTTGAGCACCGCTCAAGGGGGGCAGAATGGATAATTTCAAAATAAACAAATTTCCATAAGATTATCTTATTTATTTATTTATTTGGTAAAACATCTTATGCCTTTATTTTTTCTTTTTATTTTGTTTTAAATAACTTATTTTGCACCTTTTTTAATTGTGCATTATTTTCATTTTTTTTGTCTTTTATTTATGTTCAATGAACCTTTTAAAAACTGCATATCTTGCAGTTTTGTCTTTTTTGCACTTTTTTTACTTTTAAAATAATTATGTTCAATGAACCTTTTAAGAAACTGCATATCTTGCAGTTTTGTTTTTTGGTCAATGCACTTAGAAGCATTGGACTTTATTATGAATAGCCTGCAGTTTTGTTTATTTGAGTCATTAATACAAGTTCAATCACTTTAACTATTTTTTTTGTAGAATCAGTTATTTTTTATTGTTATTGTTATTACTTAGCATTTAATTTTTATAAAAAAAAAGATAATTCATGAATAAAGTGAGAATAGTTTAGAGACTAAAGCAATTAACGTGTTTATTTTGGTCAATAGTATTCTCCCATCAGGAACTAGGTTTATGTGCCTACTGTTCCAACTCAGCCGGTAAAAGAACTAGGTTTATGTGCCTACTGTTCTAACCAATTACAAAGTATATCAAAATCTGGTGTAAACCAACACCCGATCATTCAACGATAGTAACTAGGGATGTCAATTTTCTGACTTTTTCTGATCCCGGGATTTTCGGGATCTAAAAATGTAATCCCGAGATCTCGGTACGATCCCGAAACTAAGGCTTCTCTAATTAAATTGAGTATTCTAATATAGTATTCTAAAATGAAAATATCGTAATAAAAACTATAAATTTATTGCATAATTTAGCTGAATTTCCTTGCGTGTCAGCTGAGTTGCCAGGTTGAAAACAAAGAATTAACGGCCTGGCAAAAAAAAAATTTTTTGTGATCTTTTTTTTTTTTGCTCATCAAACATTTGAATGAGGTCGAAATTTACATTTTTTTACACATAAAAGGGAATATTTACGACAAAATTTATATAATTAAACTTTTTTGCTAAAAAATTTGTTTTCATAAATCCCGGGACTTGCGTCTGATAATCCCGGGATATTCGGGACTTAAAAAAGTCCGGGATCCCGAATTGAAATCCCTAGTAGTAGCGCTTTGAAGCTCGGTTCTTACGGAACAACACGTCTGGTCAAAAAGTTTCGTTCACTTTCGATCAGTTACGTTTGTTCGTTTTGGTTGTTAACATGGGTTTCCATATACACCTATTTCTGTTTTAACAAGATAATTTTTAGACGGTTTTGATTTAACACGGTTTGAAAATAAACAAATTTTAAATTTTTTTACACGATTTTATTTCATTTAGCACGATTCAAAACCTTTTGGGCTTACATTTTTTTTTGATTAAATATACACCTTCATGGTAGGCTACAATCTCGTCTTTTTAGTCGCCGAGATAAAATTGGCTTCACGGTTGGCGACATTGGCGAAGTATTTCGGCGGCAATGTCTGCCACACTTTTTTTCTCTACATGGTTGGCGACAGTCACTTATAGTTTGTATCCAGAAATGTCAAAATTTGGAGACACCTATTTTGCTATCGCCAAAATGAAAAAGTGCGCACAAATAAAACAAATAATTACAATTTATATGCTTTTAAGAAATATACTAAAAAAAGTCAAATTGTTTATAAGAAAAACTTTTTATTAATTAGTGGTGATTCAATTCATCGCCTCAATTCAATACAACGCTTTGATTCCGCCCCTGCACATAATCATTAAGTAAAATCGGTAATGCAATACTTTCATTCTGCACTCATGAAGAGCGCCTTAAATTTTCATTAAACAGTTGTTCTAACTGCACTCCGCTCATGAGTCAACATTCTTTCGAGTCATAACCTACACCAATAGTGTACGTAACAAGACCCCAAATTCAAGGCCACTGCACAAACGATTTGTTGACTGCAGACGACGCGTGTCATTTACTCATAACTGCATTCCGTTTTGTTCTTCTAATTCGTATCCGATTAGCAAATACAGTTGCAACTCCAAATAAATTTGCCAACTGATTTGAGGAGTTTAATTACTCAGCAGTTCTTTTTTTGTATTATGCAATCAATTGAATTTCATGGGACAAAATAAATTCACACAGTCCACTAATACAAACAAATTTCTGTGCCACTGTAAAGATTGGAGCCCTTAGAATTTAAGTTAGTATTAGTGACCTAATTATTGTATAAAAGAAGAAGTTATTGAAATAAAGTTTCAGAATTTTCTGACCAAGAGCTGGAGCAGAGTCTTTTTTTTTTTTTGCTTGCCTTTAAAAGAAACTTTCAATTGTGGCAGTAGTTTTGCCTAAACTTATGATACTTTGGCAGTAATTTTGCCAAAAGAAAAATCCCTGGCTACTTACAGTGTAAGCCGGGATAATTAGAGAACCGCAGCGTTTTTAAGCGCTGGTTCAAACATCTGAGGTAGGGACACATCAATCGTATTCCACATGGCGATCCTGCACTCCGAATCTAAATAACAATACTAAAGATCCTTGTTAAACAAAATCTAGATGCGAGACACCAATTGAAGAATCAGAATTAATACAACACATGCGCACACACAAGAAATTACGAAATTGAAGATCCTGCCATCCAAAATCAAAGTATATGTGATGAGCACCAAAGTTGAAGAGTATGTCCCAGAGAGCATCAGCGTAAACAGAAACGTTATCCAACCATATACAGCGTCCAAATGCACTGCCGGACCAGGCAAACTAACCATCGAGGAATACCAAAAGAGGCAAACCAAACACAAAGAGAGCCAAATGAGAGACTATAATTCCGGTAACACAGAAGCCAAAACACCGAAGAGGCGGTGTACTAACAAGACTTCGACGCAGCCTGGCGTCATTAAAAAGAATAGTACAAAACAATCCACCACCAAGTTGGAATCAGTCCGTGCCCATATGGACGAAAATAATCAAATTGGAAGAAGTGATAGCCAAATTCACCCAGAAAAAAAAATCAAAAACACAGATGTCAGCCCACGACCAGTTAAAAACAAGCCAACAGAAGATGACTATGTAAGAATGCAAATATATATTTGACTCATTTATAAGTAAAAATTACCCATATTTGCTCCATTTGCGAATGACATTAGGGAACATTGGTAAAAGCTCTGTACTGAGTTATAGATAAATCATTTTACATAACTAAAGTCACACATGTTTTTTTTACCCAACTTAAATGATATATATAGTAGCGTATACGAATATGCAACGCTAACAAATAACAAATACAAATAATAAGTAGCTATACAACGCAAACAAATAACAAATACAAATAATATAAACAAATGGTTTCAAATTCGGTCTGAGCTCATAATGTGGGATTCACTGAATTGCACATTATATTGTACACTTCAAAGCCAACCAAATTTGAGTCCATTTAAACAAATAAAAATATTTCAAGTTAGTCTTAACTTACCATCAGAAAATAATAAACGTCGTAATAAAATAAACCAAACGAATAAAAATTTGTTAAAATAAAACAAAAGAATAATTGTTGCGTGTTTTTATTTAAAGACTCAAAAAAAGTAAAAGTAAGTAATTCTACATTATTTTACTGGCGCAGTCGGTAGGATAACGCGAAAACCGGATACCGATGCGATAGTTAACTTACCAATTCTCGTGTCCTTTTTTTTCTTCGTTATCCTTTAAAGAATCTTGCTTAATATCGCGTCAAGTTTAAATTTTGTAAACCTCGACATTGACGTGAAACCGTGAAACGCACATTGCCAAACTAAAAAAAAAAAAAAAAAACCTGAAAATCAGGAAGACGCTGTAGAATTCGTAGAGGCTATAAATCCAAAACGGTTACCTCGATACAATACGAAAGTGCTACTAGTGCAACACAAAAAACCTGAACTTAAAGTAAATACATAAATAGTTCAAATAGTTAATAAAACGAAAAAAAAAAAAAATAATAATAAAGTATTGTTAAAATGGCTCAACCTGGCGTAGTGTCACTCTCGGAGCCTGAGATGAGCCAAGTTGCTTATCAGATCGGGAATGTGGAAAAATTCCAAGGTGACCCGGACACTCTCTACACTTTCATCAATAGAATAGATTACATCCTTGCCCTATACGCAACCAATGATGTTCGACAATCGTTTGTCATATTTGGGCATGTCGAGCGCAGCATCAGCGGCAATGTGATGAGAACACTGGGAGTGAACGATCTTTCAACCTGGACTACCCTCCGACAACAACTTATACTCAACTTCAAGCCACAAACGCCAAGCCACGTACTTCTGGAGGATTTTCGAAACACACCCTACAGAGGCAACGTACGAGAATTTTTGGAGGAAGCTGAACGCCGCCGACAAATATTAATAAGTAAGCTAGAACTAGAACAAAACTTAGAAGAAAAAACACTATTTTCTCGTTTAATAAAAACAAGTATTGAAAATTTAATCCAAAAATTACCAACTCATATTTACCTAAGAATTGTTAATTGCGAAATACCTGATTTACGGTCACTCATAAATTTTTTACAAGAGAAAGGCATTTATGAAGTAAACGATCTCACTCAGAAAACCATTCAAAAACAGTCCACTTCCGATAAAGCCAATAAACAAACAAACCACATATTTAGCCAACCTACCCATAACATTCAAAATTACCCTACACTATTTCAGCCATCGTATAACCCACCCGTAGCTCCTTCACACGTACTACCTCATTTTAATCCACCCAATTACCAACAACATTATTGTCACCCACAAGCTACCTACTCCAATCCAAATTCCTCATTCTATCCAAATTATCCACCTATACCAAGGCAACCTGTGCCATATGCGCCCAGACCAAATCCCCAAAGACAAAACCTCTTTGATCGTAATCGTTTCGGACAACAACGAAATATGATTCAAAGAACATTCAACGACCCAAACCCCAGCCGATCAGTCAAAAGATTAAGACCATCTGATAGCGGCCATAGTAAAATGAGTATAGAAGAACTTAAGAACCAAGAAGATATCCCACACCAAGAAAACATTCCTTACGACAGCTACTATAACCCAAATTATTACTATCCCGAATATTATCCAGAATCATACTACCTACAGTACCCAGATTGCGCACATCCGCAACTTTCAATATCGGAAGACGAAGGGGAAGAAAGAAAAAAGATAGAAATTGAACAAGCTGAAAATTTTCAGCTACAGGCCTCGGAAACCACCAGTACATAATAATCTCGCATAAGGAAAATGACCTTAAATGCCTCATTGATACAGGATCCACTGTTAATATGATGACCCGTAACGTATTCAATTTACCAGTTAGCGATACTGAATGTCTGCTTCACACTAGTAATGGCCCACTTTCCGTTACAAAATGCGTTTCTGTTCCACCCAATAATTTGTTTCTAGATCGACACGAATTCCTTTTACATAAATTTTCAACAGACTATGACATTTTAATAGGTAGAAAAATGCTATCACAAGCACAAACCGTGATAGATTTCAGAAAACAGACAGTGACGTTATACAACCAAAAATACAAATTGATAAATAACAACTCCACAACAAACCAAAACCATCTTAAAAAAACAAATTTAGAACCTGATCCCGAAACAAACTTGTTTCATGTGCAAAATAACAACTCATCACCTTTTCATAAACATAAAACAACAGACCTAAGCCCTTACAGACTCGAACATTTAAATTCTGAAGAAAAAGATAAACTGACTAAATTGTTACAACAGTATAAACACATACAGTACAGGGAAGGGGATGCACTAACATTTTCCAACCAAGAAAAACATACCATTAATACTACACATAATTCACCTATTTACTCTAAAATGTATAGTTACGCACAAGCATACGAGCAAGAAGTCGAAAACCAAATACAAGACATGCTGAGTCAGGGAATTATACGAACAAGCAGCTCACCATATTGTAGCCCCATTTGGATAGTAAATAAAAAACAAGACGCCTCAGGCAAACAGAAACTTAGAATCGTAATTGATTACAGAAAATTGAATGAAATCACTATCAGCGACCGACACCCCATACCAAACATAGATGAAATTTTAGGAAAATTAGGCAGATGTAATTACTTCACTACGATAGACTTAGCAAAAGGATTTCATCAAATCGAAATGAATCCTGACTCTATTTCCAAAACAGCTATTTCCACAAAGCACGGACATTATGAGTATTTGCGAATGCCATTTGGGCTCAAAAATGCTCCTGCAACGTTTCAGCGTTGTATGAACAATATTCTGCGCCCACTTTTAAACAAACATTGCTTAGTTTATCTCGACGACATAATTGTATTCTCGACATCTCTTGACGAACATTTGCACTCCCTCCGATTAGTTTTAGAAAAATTGTCAGAGGCAAATTTAAAACTTCAACTCGACAAATGCGAGTTTTTAAAACAAGAAACCACATTTTTGGGTCACGTAATAACAAAAGATGGGATTAAACCTAATCCTGAAAAGATTAAAGCAATTCAGAAATATCCAATCCCAACTAAAGCTAAAGAAATAAAATCCTTTTTAGGACTAACTGGTTATTACCGCAAATTTATTCCAAACTACGCTGACATAGCCAAACCTATAACAAAAGAACTAAGAAAGGGTTCAAAAATAAATATTCAGAATCCACACTATATTGCCGCATTCGAAAAACTAAAACACTTAATTTCCGAAGATCCTATTTTGAAAATACCAGATTTCAATCGTAAATTCACCTTAACTACTGATGCTAGCAAAGTGGCCCTTGGAGCAATACTTTTGCAAGACGGACAACCAATTAGTTATATCAGCCGAACGCTAAATGACCATGAGATCAACTACAGCGCGATCGAACAAGAATTATTAGCTATTGTATGAGCGACTAAAACTTTTCGACATTATTTACTTGGACGACATTTCGAAATAGCTAGTGACCACCAACCACTTTGTTGGTTGTATAAAATGAAAGACCCGAATTCTAAATTAACTCGGTGGAGAGTCAGATTATCAGAATATGATTTTGACATAAAATATGTAAAAGGAAAAGAAAATCATGTAGCTGACGCTCTTTCCCGTGCAAAAATTAAACATACATACATACTTTGGTGAACAAACACAGCATAGCGCATGTCAAGACAACAGCAACTTAATTTTTATTACCGAAAAACCAACTAACACCTTCAAAAGACAAATCATATTTTCTAAAGGTCCATTAAATATAAAAAACGAAAATTACTTTAATACACAAATAACCTACATATCGTATGACGAAATGACAAAAGACAAAGCAGAAAAATACCTAATTGACTATTTTTGTACAAAGACTAGTGTGTTGTACATAAACAACGATGCAGACTTTGAAATAATTCAAAATGTACATAAGGACATAATTAACACAAATCACACCAAAATTTTCCGTAGTCTTATTTTATTAAAAAATGTCCCCATATACGCAGCTTTTAAAGAACTCATCCTAACAACCCACGAGAAACTTCTACACCCCGGAATACAAAAAACAACAAAACTTTTTGGTGAAACATATTATTTCCCTAATAGCCAACTACTTATTCAGAACATAATAAATGAATGCCACGTTTGTAATTTATCAAAAATCGAGCATCGTAATACAAAAATGCCAATGAAAATAACACCCAACCCTGAACATTGCCGCGATAAATTTGTTATCGACATTTACTCATCTGAGGGCAAACATTACGTTAGTTGCATAGATATTTATTCAAAATTCGCGACTCTTGAACAAATAAAAACTAAAGATTGGATAGAATGCAAAAACGCACTTATGCGCATATTCAACCAACTAGCTAAACCAACAATTTTAAAAGCTGACCGAGACGGAGCATTCTCAAGTTTAGCGCTAAAGCGATGGCTCAGCAGCGAGGGGGTCGAATTACAACTTAACACCACAAAGACAGGCGTAGCAGACATAGAGCGTTTACATAAAACAATAAACGAAAAAATTCGAGTCATAAAAAATTCTGACAATAGCGAAGACAAATTAAGCAAAATTGAAACAATACTTTTTACTTATAATCATAAAATTAAACATGACACTACCGGACAAACCCCTGCCCACATATTTTTGTACGGTGGACAACCTACTTTGAATCCACAAGAACACAAGGAAAGAAAAATTGATAAAATTAACAGTGGCCGACAAGAATTCGAAATAGATACAAGATATAGAAAAGGACCATTACAAAAAGGAAAATTAGAGAACCCTTTTAAAGCAAACAAAAACGTAGAACAGACAGACCCCGATCATTATAAAATAACAAATAGAAATAGGGAAACACACTATTATAAAACTCAATTTAAAAAACGTAAGAAAATTAATCAAATTCAAATTCCACAGGTCCCTGGTACATAATAATAATATTGTGCATCTTAATAACTTCATGTCATACCCAACAAATACAAATAAACGACTTGAATACGGATCACGGATATTTATTATTTTCGGACAAACCCTAGGAACTCCCATCAAAGTTTGAACACCATTGCATACGTATAAACATAACAGAAATAGACATAGCAGCCGAATATTTCCAAGGACATATTTCAAATCATCAAAATTTGCCTCATGAAAATTATTTATTTAAAAAATTACAGCGAGAAATAAATGGCATAACGTTACATCAAGGGCACAGACATAAGCGAGGATTGCTTAATGTTGTGGGCTCAGCTTATAAGTTTTTATTTGGCACACTCGATGAAGACGATCGAATTGAGCTTCAGAAAAGCATAGATAATGTGGCACAAAGTTCCATTCCATTACACGAAATCAATGACATAATCGAACAAATAAACGAAAGAATAAAAAATTTAAAAGAATATGAAGACTACTGCCGTATGCAAGATACATTTGCTTTCGAACTTCTACAATTCTTAGAGTATGTAGAGGATGTTGAAATGAGCATGCAATTATCAAGATTAGGCTTCTTTAATCCAAAACTACTTAATTACGACAAACTTGACAGTGTTAATAACCGTAATATCCTACTAATAAAAACATCCACTTGGATTAACAATCAGGACAAAACAATCCTTATTATATCACACATCCCAATTGATTTTCAACTTTTTAATACCCTTAAAATAATTCCATACCCCGATCACAATGGTTACCAGCTCGATTACATTAGCACCACGTCCTATTTTGAGCGTGATAATAAAATTTATAACTTTGAGAATGAGCAAATTAATGATGAATGTATATCTAAGATTTTATTACATACAAACCCAATTTGTAATTATAAGCATGTAACTACAATAGAATTAATTAAGTATATTGAACCAAATACAATAATAACATGGAACATATCTGAAACACCTATAGAACAAAATTGTCAAAAACCCACTGTAAATTTGAAAATTCATGGCAACAAAATTGTAAAAATTAATCAATGCCAACTTCAAATAAATGACATAATATTAAGCGAAAACAATTTAATACCTGGAATTGACCTCACACCATTGTACCCACCATTAGAAATATTAAAAATAAAAACTATTAAACACGAAGATATTGTTAAGCTATTAGCAAAAAATAACACACTTACGTATGTAATAATAATCTCTATCTTACAATCCTGTCATGATACTTTACGCAAAATTTAGAAAACAATCTCAACAACCAGAACCAGATGTCGAAATGGCACAGGCCGCATTACCGACACTCTACCCGTCTGTAGCACTTTAACTCGCAAGCTCGCCTCTTAAGGAGAGGGAAGTAGCGTATACGAATATGCAACGCTAACAAATAACAAATACAAATAATGTAAGCAAATAGTTTCAAATTCGGTCTGAGCTCATAATGTGGGATTCGCTGAATTGCACATTATACACTTCAAAGCCAACCAAATTTGAGTCCATTTAAACAAATAAAAATATTTCAAGTTAGTCTTAACTTACCATCAGAAAATAATAAACGTCGTAATAAAATAAACCAAACGAATAAAAATTTGTTAAAATAAAACAAAAGAATAATTGTTGCGTGTTTTTATTTAAAGACTCAAAAAAAGTAAAAGTAAGTAATTCTACATTATTTTACTATATAATTACCTCACAATGTTGGACAAAAAAGACCATGAATCTATTACTATAAACGAAGAAATTCAAAATAACCTAGGCTCAGCGGTGACAAAAACAGAGGTTAGGTCAACAATAACCATTGTATTATTGTATTGGCAATTCTTGGATATATATTATACAAACTCAATAGATATTACAAAAGCTACGTCTTGAAACACGTAAACAGAACAGAGAACGTTTAAAGCAATATTTCACCTATGCAGATTCTAATAGAAACATATAGGAAGGTTAGAACAATAAAGATAAACTTGAAGAAGTCTATTACAAGAGGATATACAAGACAAAAAGTTTTAAACAAGCTAGATGAGATTAAATTCCTCAAAAATACATTTAACACCCATAAAGATACATTGAAAGAAGACTTAGAACTACACCGCTTTGCACATGAATTTTATTTACTAGTTAACGAAACAACTAAGTTATTAGAATCTCAATTAAATAGAATGACAGATAACGAAACACAAGAGACAGGCGAAAATAACACACGAGAAAGCAATATGACAACATTCAACCTAGAATCGATAATTAAGGTCGTCCCAACCTTCACAGGGAACTATAAAGAATTAGAGGGTTTCCTCAAAGTAGTAGAGATAGTATACGACACTTATTCCACCGAGGATAAGAAAAAATTAATTGAAATAATAGTAAGCATTAAGTTAAATGCTACAGTAAAAACTGCATTAGGTTATACATCAGATATCGACACACTACCGAAATTAAAGCAAGCCTTACAAAACTCATTTAAGAGTAACCTTACAACAGCACAAATCCATATACAACTCTCTGTATTGACCCAGAAAAACAATTCAGTAACTCATTACAAAGACAAACTCCTTAATCTCGTCGCAGAATTAAATAATCTACAATTAAGAGAACTATCGAATGATGAAAGCCAGAAAGCGGTCATTCTAAAAATGAATGAGAATTACGCTCTGACAGTATTCAAGAACGGACTTAATGACGAAATTAAGCCAACCAATTTTGCTGCACAACCAAAAACACTCATCGAAGCGACAAATCTAGCACTCGAGCTGGAAAAAGATAAAAATTCAGGAAACAAAATGTTATATTTCAGAAACAACAACCGATACAGCAATAACTACAACAGAAATAATAATAATATTAATTACAATAATAACCAAAACAATAGAAACAGTAGCAACTTCAACAACTTTCGGAGAAATAACAACCGTAATTACAATAATTACAATAATAATTACCGCAGCAACTACAACAATAATAAGTACGACGGTTATAATCGAAATAACTACAATAATAGAAACAATGGAAGTCAAAACTACAACTCTAATAATAACAGACGTGGAAATTCCAACTATAACAGGAATAACCAGAACAGGATATATGTAACAGAGAGAAATCCGGGAAACGAAAATCGCTCGAAGACCATCGAAATGGACACTCCGGGACAGCGAAACTAAAATTATTCAACATATCGGATAATACAACTAACTATATAAATTTGAAATGTAAAAATTCACGGAAAAATTTAAAATTCTTAATTGATACTGGTGCAGACATATCGATCTGCAAAATCGAAAATATAGATGATGAAAATCTGAAAACGGCAAACAAATGCAAACTAACGGGGATAACAGAAAGTGAAATTTTAACGTTAGGAACGATCATACTAGATCTGGATTTCCAATATCGCGTAGTTCCACATACTTTCCAAGCAGTTGAAAACGATTTCCCAATCGAAACAGATGGTATTTTAGGACGAGACTTCTTATCTAAATATATGTGCAAAATAGACTACGAAACGCAAACATTGACAACAGTACTAGATGACACAAACGTTACAATATCCTTACACTTCAGCAAACATACACACGACACAATACGAATACCACCCAGGACAGAAATCATACACCCAATAAGTATAAACGTAAACGAGGACAGTCTAATTTTAAATGAAGAACTACAGAACGGAGTATTTTTAGCCAACTCAATAATACCAGCAACAGGCAAATGCCACGTGAAAATACTAAACGCTACAAATCAAGAAGTCCAAATAAAGAAAATATCACCCAAATTGGAACCACTATCAAATTACGTGCAGATGAAACAGAAGGCCTATAATAACGAAACACGTTTTAATAAATTACTGGAAAAACTACACATAGAACGAAATCATACACTGTTCGAAATTTTTAAAAGATACCAACACATTTTTCACCTGGAAGATGAACAACTGACAACCAACAACTTTTATACACAAACACTTACTACAATCAATAATACACCAACCTACATAAAGAATTACAGATTACCTCATTCTCACAACGAGGAAATACACAAACAAGTTGATGAACTATTACGAAATGACGTCATTAAACACTCAAATTCACCATATAATGCTCCACTATTACTCGTACCAAAGAAATGCACTGGTGACACTAAAAAATGGAGACTCGTTGTCGATTTTAGGAAATTAAATGACAAATTGGTTAATGTTAAATTTCCGCTGACAAGACTGGACGACATATTAGACATGCTAGGAAGAGCAAAGTACTTTTCAACACTTGACATTACTAGCTCATTCCATCAAATTCCTTTAAACGAACAATCCAGACCGCTAACAGCATTTTCGACCAATGACGGTCATTATCAGTTTAAACGACTACCCTTTGGATTAAAAATATCCTCTAATAGCTTTCAATGCATGCTAACGCTAGCACTTACAGGTCTAAGTTCCGAAGCGTTCTTATATGTTGATGACATAATTGTTTTCGGATGTAGTCTTCAGCATCATGACAGGAACCTAATAAAAGTTTTTGACAGGTTAGAACAATACAACCTAAAATTAAGTGCAGAAAAATGCAAGTTTTTACGACCAGAAATCGTATATTTAGGACATCTGATAACACAAGAAGGAATTAAGACAGACCCATCAAAACACGACTCCATCAAAAACTATCCTGTCCCGAAAAATGCAGACGACGTAAGACGATTCGTTGCTTTCTGCAATTATTATAGGAGATTCATCAAAGACTTTGCCACAACTGCACAATGTTTAAATTCTTTATTAAAAAAGAATCAACCGTTCATATGGACAAAAGAAGAAGAACTTAAAACAAAAATTGGTTGAACCGCCAATCCTCCAATATCCTGACTTTTCAAAACCTTTCGTATTAACAACAGATGCTTCAAATTTTGCATTAGGAGCTGTATTGTCACAAGGAGAAATAGGACAAGATTTGCCCATTTCATACGCAAGCAAAACACTACAGAAGCATGATCTAAACAAACCAATTATAGAAAAGGAATTACTCGCGATACATTGGGGAATAAATTTTTTCAAACCGTATTTGTATGGTAAAAAGTTCATTGTCGTTACAGATCATAGACCACTAGTATCACTATTTAGTCACAAGAACCCTTCATCGAAGATGACACGGATAAGGCTAGACCTTTCCGACTATGATTTTGAAATAAAATTTAAGAAAGGAAAAATAAACACGAATGCCGACGCGCTATCGAGAATTACTATTAATTCCGAGATTTTGATAAACATGATACCTAAAGTAGAGGATATCACTGTAAAAAGAGCATTGGTTACTACGAGGGGAATGGAAAAGAAGCAAGAAGAAATGAATAACAAATACGAGAACTGCATATCTCAGAACGAGACTGATCACCTCTTCATATGGGATTGTACGTCAATTACTGATATCAGAAATATAATGAAATTAAAATTTGAAATTAGCGATATTGAAAAAATTAATGAAAAGGATACGCGTATTAATATTATAAATGATACTGTGCACATAAGATGGAGCGATAGATCGACGAATCACGATTCGACTTCGAGTAAGCTATCATCAGATATGAAAATGAATAGAAATTATATGCATGCAAGATCTAATGATAATTCAGCAACTCTGAAGTTGATTCTGAAGAAATTAGTATCACATATGAATAAATTAAATATAAAAGAGCTAGCACTAAATGAAAAGGATCCAATATTTGAAATTATGCATAAAAACGAATTTAAAAATATATTTAACAAGCTGCAGCAAAATGTTAAATTAATGAAGAATAAATCGCTAAATATAATTATATACAAATCACCAAAGGAAGTAAAAGATAGTACCATGCAACTAAAATTAATTAAAGAATACCACGATACGCCCCAAGGAGGACATCTGGGCATACAAAAAACTATACTTAAACTTAAACAGCGCTACACATGGAAGAACATGCGACAGATGGTGAAAACATACATAAATAAATGCGAAAAATGTACTCGTAACAAGCAAACGAGACACATCAGAGAAAATATGACTATAACGGACACACCCACGACAAGTTTTCAGACTATTGCTATTGACACAGTAGGCCCTCTAAGAGTATCAAATAGCTTTAGATACATACTAACGATGCAATGCGAACTTACGAAATACGTTATTACTCATCCCATAGAGACAAAAGATGCAAAAACTATTGCACGAACGCTAGTAGAACAACTAAACTAAACTAAACAACCTAAAATACGGTTTTTTCAACAAACTTAAATCTGACCGTGGTACAGAATTCCAAAATGAAAAATGTGTTTGATTTACTAAAAATAGAACAAACCTTCTCGACTCCATACCATCATGGAGCTCTTGAGAAAAACCATCGCATTCTCAATGAATATCTTTTGTCCTTCGCAGATGAATATGAATGGGACATATGGATACCATATTTTACGTTCGCTTCTAATACTACGCCTCACGTAGATAATCAGTACACACCTTTTGAGCTGATATTCGGAAAACTACGATCACTCCCTAATAATTTGCTGAATGATGAGTCAAAAATATATGATTTAGAGGACTATTCTAACGAACTAAGAGTTCGACTTAGATCCTCATTACAGAAAGCTAGAGAGCTATTAAATATTGTAAAAAATAAGAGAAAAACAAAATATGACTTAAATATAAAGAAATCAAACTTTAGCATAGGTGATAAAGTATTTTTAAAAGTAGAAAATAGGAAGAAATCACAGAGCCCATACAATGGCCCATACACCATTATTGAAAGAAAAGGTGTTAACTCAGTGATTAGAATAAGGGATAAGTTAAAAACTTTCCATAATAATATGCTGAAGAAATTTTTAAGTAATTAAATCTCAGAAATCTTTAAACAACATACAATCTTAGCTTTAATACAATTCAAATTTTAACATAAAGAAATATTTAATAAAAAAAAAAAAAATAATAATAATTTTTAACGTAGAATATATTAAAACTTAAAGTTTCGATTGCATTGTGTAAGTTGAAAAACAAATTCATCTTATCAGAATCTAAAATATTTTTATTGAATATCAAAACCGGTTTAGATTCTAAGGTTATAAGAAATGAATACACAAATTATTCAATTATAAGAAATGGACTCCAAACTTTTTTTTTTCTCAGTGAAAATTATTTTCAAATCTTCTAGACAAATCTTTCAAAATAATTTTAACTTACCGGAGGAGGTGTGGTGATTCAATTCATCGCCTCAATTCAATACAACGCTTTGATTCCGCCCCTGCACATAATCATTAAGTAAAATCGGTAATGCAATACTTTCATTCCGCACTCATGAAGAGCGCCTTAAATTTACATTAAACAGTTGTTCTAACTGCACTCCGCTCATGAGTCAACATTCTTTCGAGTCATAACCTACACCAATAGTGTACGTAACAAGACCCCAAATTCAAGGCCACTGCACAAACGATTTGTTGACTGCAGACGACGCGTGTCATTTACTTATAACTGCATTCCGTTTTGTTCTTCTAATTCGTATCCGATTAGCAAATACAGTTGCAACTCCAAATAAATTTGCCAACTGATTTGAGGAGTTTAATTACTCAGCAGTTCATTTTTTGTATTATGCAATCAATTGAATTTCGTGGGACAAAATAAATTCACACAGTCCACTAATACAAACAAATTTCTGTGCCACTGTAAAGATTGGAGCCCTTAGAATTTAAGTTAGTATTAGTGACCTAATTTTTGTATAAAAGAAGACATTATTGAAATAAAGTTTCAGAATTTTCTGACCAAGAGCTGGAGCAGAGTCTTTTTTTTTTTTTGCTTGCCTTTAAAAGAAACTTTCAATTGTGGCAGTAGTTTTGCCTAAACTTATGATACTTTGGCAGTAATTTTGCCAAAAGAAAAATCTCTGGCTACTTACAGTGTAAGCCGGGATAATTAGAGAACCGCAGCGTTTTTAAGCGCTGGCTCAAACATCTGAGGTAGGGACACATCAATCGTATTCCACAAAACAATAAAATCAGCTAACCCTGCTTAGATAATGTACGTCTCCGAGACGTACGCTTTTAAATTTTTTGTTCTCCCTCTTACAATTATTATCGCAGTAGGCGCGTATTTTTATTTATCCCAGTCGTCAACTGCTGCGCATCACTATCCAACGTCGGCGCTGGCTGGGACATGTTGTGCGTATGGACGAAGAAGCTCCGGCGAAAAAGGTGTTTGATGCGGAAGCCGCTGGGCGACGACGGAGAGGAAGACCATGCATCCGATGGAAAGACCAAGCCGAGGAAACCCTATCCACGCTTGGTGTGACTGATTGGAGAAGGCGCGCGAGATACGTACCCTACGGTTACTGTTTACATACAATGTAAACAATGAACACAGCACAAGTTGCGCTGTTTGTTCTACTGCCCGTCAATGATGTTAATGGCGCTACGATCGCTTCGGGTCTCCTTCGACTTCGACGAGTCCGCCATCATCATTGATTTTTAGAAAGTCAACCCGAACGTCCACAAATTAAAACCAACATAAATTCACGGAAAACAAATTACGAAAACAACATAAATTCACACCAAGAAGACAGCACGGATTCACGAATTCAACAATCAACAATCTCAACACAAAACAATCAACAAGTAAAGCAACGTTGGACCCATAAACAAACACACAAGTTTTCAACGTTGAACAAACAGACAACAGCGGTGGAAATGTTTACTGAACAGAAATATCGTAAATTGTTAAAATTTAAAACCTTTTTTATATTTAGAATAAATTTTATAACGTGAATTAAAAATCCACTAATCTTTTAATCAATTTGCTTCCACTTAGTTACTCCACCCTTTCACCTTAACATTTGGTCCAATCGAGCCTTCAACGGATCGAAACCAGTGCGGAGTACCTAAGCAAAAATACCTTCGGCAGCAGAAGCAGCATCAACAGCAGCGGCAAAATCAACGAAAACAACATAAACAAAACACAACAACCACCTAAATAAAATCAAAGTAAGTCGATTCATTTTCAATTAAAGTGCAAAGTGTAAACATTTGGACAATAAGCTTCAATCTTTTTGTCCAAAAAAGTAAATTATATTGTGGACTGCACACGAATTTCCATTTCGTTTTTGCAGTCACAAATATTGGAAAAATCTTATACAAAACCTTCAAATTTACATACCTTACATATTTACATACATACATACCTATCTACATTTCTTTGGCGCTAAAATTTTTGCAAGTTCATACAAGGGTCAGTAATTACATATATTTTTTCTTCATTGCCGAAGCTCAAAAATATATGTTCATAACACACACACGCACTTGCAAAAATTTAAGCAGCATTTGTTTTTGTTCGTTTTCAATATCTCTTTGTCTCAATAGCAAGCCGTTGCATTGAGTTAATTTCTCTTGGAACACACTCAATTGAATTTGTACTGAGTGAGAAAGCGTTACCATCGTGCCACTTTTCGGGACTTATAAAATATTGTAAAATTAAAGTTTTCCGAATTTTGGGAATTTTTCTTGAAATTTCCCAAGTTGTTTCGATATCACTTTTTTTCGATTTCTTAACCTTTTGTTGCCGTTTTAACGCGTTTTTTGACCTTCTGTTGAATTTTAACTGAAATTTACCCGGTTTTTACCAAATTTTTAAATTTTGTATTGAAAACTTTAAATTTTTTGAATTTTTAAGTTCTACTTAACTGAATTTTCACTCAAAGAAAATTGTTTTCCTTAACCTGTTAAGTTCAAGTACAAAATTTTTCAAAGAGTTTTCTTTTCGGCTTAGAACTCAATTGACCTTTTAGAAATCAGTCAATTTTTTATAAAATTGAAGAAATTTGTTGGCCCCATCTAACCTTAACCCGTTGTCATCAATTTTTATTTTATAAAAAAAAAAAAAATTTTTTTTGCAAATTCTTTGCACCCACTTATTCACATTGAATATTTTGAAAACATTTTAAGTAGATTTGAGAATTTTGTTTACATAGCAATATTCTTAACCCATTTTCAACAACTTTTTATAATTTGTTGGATTTTTTGCAAATTTTTGTTCATTTATTTACTTACAATTTTTGAAGTTTTGACTTCAAGTTTCGGAAATAAGTTCGAAATATTTAAACCCACCCAAATCTTAAACAATTTTCAACTGATTTTAAAACATGGCAGCAACTACTAAAACCTTCATCAACTTCGCCAAAAACTTAGTTGAGTTAGAGTTGTCTCACAGCGAAACTCCCGTTGATGAATTAAATGTTCACAGTCTCAAAGCCCAGCAAAAACAACTGGAATACCTGTGGCAGAAGTTTCAAACTGCATATGAGGAGCTTCGAGAAAATGCAGATAAGGAAATTGATGTGGAAAAGGTGAAAAAAGAGTACAAGAAGACATATAAGTCTTACTTGAACTGCTTCGCATCGCTGAACGAGCACTTGGAAACCATGACAAACCCAATCAAAGAAGATCAGCAAACACCTATTGCTGCCCAGAGGATACCAGATGTGCAGTTTCCAGCCGTCCACCTTCCACCTTGTGAAACGGACATTTTTCATGGAGATTATGAAAGCTGGCCTACCTTCCGAGACATGTTTACTGCACTCTATATAAACAACTCTCGCTTGAGCAGTGTGGAAAAGTTGTTCCACCTCAAAAAAAAAACCCGCGGTGAAGCTCGGGATATTTTAAAATATGCCCCCCTTACAAACGATGGTTTTTTCATAGTATGGGGAAACCGATCAATATGAAAATACCAGGATGCAAATTAACTCGCAATTGAAAACTTTGCTCAATTTGCCACAAGTTGTTTCTGACTCAGGTAGTTCAGTGAAAAAACTGCAACGTACCGTTAATAATTGTATAGCTAGACTGCAGTGTCTGGAAATCAACACAGATAGCTGGGACCCTATCCTAGTATACCTTTGCTCCACAAAACTTCCTAAAAATTGTTTAGAAGATTTTGAAAAATCTCTAAAGGACATTTCGAAAAATCCCACCTGGAAATAGTTCGATACCTTTTTGACTCATAAATATAAAACCTTAGAGTCAGTTGGCGACATACAGGCTTCGTCTTCAAAGCCTAGTCAACAAAAAATCCACAGTAGCAATTTTAGGGATTATACCTTTAAGGAAAAGCGTGTGAACTCCTTTCATGCTAACATCACTTCAAGACCTCAAGTCTCGAAAGCCCTTCAATCCCAAGTCAGAGCCCCAAGACCTGCTAGTCCAAAGCAGTCTAAATTCGAAGCTCATGGACTTAGCTGCAAAGTATGCAAAGAGCAGCACGCTCTTCGCGAGTGCCCCAAATTCATTGGCATGAAAGTCATGGACAGGATTGAAACCGTGAAAAAGTTCGGATTTTGTTTCAACTGTTTAGCAGTATCACATGGAGTTAAAGAGTGCAAAAGTACATATGTTTGCCGGCAGTGCAACAAAAAGCACCATTCTTTACTCCATAAAACGGTTGATCCGGATTCGGTTGCCAGCACGAGTTCACAGGCGGCTTCAAAACAGAAGTCATCAACACAGAGCTTCACCACCAAAATATAGTCCACTCAGCATCATTCAACGCAAGAAGAGCAGTCGAATATTGTAGCAGTACCTTGTGCTACACAGATGAAAAGGATCCTACTAGGGACAGCGATGGTAAATGTGGAGATTAATGGTCTCTTGTTTAGAGCAAGAGCATTAATTGACTCTGGTTCCGAGGCCACATTTATTTCAGAAAAACTTCTGAATAGGATCGACCTACCTTGTCGAAATATCGCTGCACAAGTGACGGGTGTAAATCAGACAATTTCAGCGACACCGTCAAAAGCTTGTGATCTGACAATCTGCTCTCCACTTAGCCCTACCTTTAAAATAGTGACTCAAGCCTTGATTTTAAAGACCTTAACCAGTGAGTTACCAACATATTCGTTGGACCCGAACCTTTCGAGAAATCTTCAGGGGCTGCAGCTTGCAGATCCTGACTTTTTCTTAACTCGTCCTGTGGATATGATAATCGGCAGTGATATATATCCTAAAATCATTTTGTCAGGTCCTATCCCAGAAAGCTCAAGACCACATAGCGTAGTTTCATTATTTAACTCAGTGGCTCTTGACAATTTATTAACTCGGTTCTGGGAAATTGAAGATATTCCGAAAAATACAATACTATCCGAGTCTGACCAATTTTGTGAAAATAATTTTCAAATCACAACCCGCCGAAATAATTCAGGACGTTTTATTGTAACGTTACCTTTTAAGGAACCTGAGCCACATTTTATTGGTAAATCAAAGCATATAGCAATGGCTCAATTTTTGCGCAACGAAAAATCATTGCTTAAAAGACCTGAAATTAAAGCTGAGTATGATCAAGTTTTGTCAGAGTATCTGCAACTTGGTCATATGAAGAAGGTCGAATACCTACCTTCAAAAACAGATGCGCTCACGCATTATTACATACCTCATCATGCAGTGATCAAACCTGACCGAGTTACAACTAAATTGAGAGTTGTTTTCAATGCGTCAAATTCAGCTGCTGACGGTATAAGTCTCAACAACCTTCTCCATACTGGTCCCATTTTGCAACAAACCTTGGTGTTGCTTATTATAAAATGGCGACTTTTTCGTTTTGTGTTTAATGCTGATATAGAGAAAATGTATCGGCAGATCACCATACCAGAGGATTTTATTCCGGAAATCTGAACAAGGTCCTATCGAAGACTACGAGTTGCAAACAGTGACTTTTGGTGTCAACTGTGCACCCTACTTAGCCATCAGAACTCTTCAGCAGTTAGCAGATGACATACATACAACCCACCCTTGCGCTTCGCAAATCTTGAAGAATTGTATGTATGTCGATGATGTCCTGGCTGGAGCCCATAATATAGCAGAGGCTATAAAATCAAGAGATGAACTCGTAGTCGGTTTAGAATCCGCAGGATTTTCTTTAAGAAAATGGATTTCTAACTCCCTAGAAATTTTAGAAAATTTACCAAAAGAAAATTTATTGGATATAGACCTACTAAACTTATCAGAAAAGAATAATGCTAAAACCCTCGGCATTCGGTGGAATGCAAAGAAAGACTCCTTCTTTTTTGAAGTTCCACCTATCGAACTGAAAAATGCCTACACTAAACGTGAAATTTTGTCAGCCATTGCAAAACTTTTTGATCCAGCTGGATGGTTAGCACCAATTGTGGTGTCAGCCAAAATTATCATGCAACAGATATGGTTGGACAAAACTGAATGGGATGAGATCTTGAAACCTTTGACTCATCATAAATGGCAAAACTTCGTTGAAAACTATTCGTTTCTTAACAACCTCGAAATACCTCGATGGACTCACTTCACAACTGAGTCTATTATCGAATTTCATTGCTTTTCTGATGCTTCAGAAAAAGCTTATGCGGCCAGCATATACATTCGGGTAGTGAATCCAAAATCGAAAATTTCAACTACCTTATTAATCTCTAAATCTAGAGTGGCTCCAGTTAAGACAGTCTCTTTACCTCGTCTTGAACTTTGTGGTGCTGTCTTACTAGCCAATATAATGGATGCCATGATACCAAAACTTGACTCAATGAAATACAAATCATTTTATTGGACGGATTCTACCATTGTCCTTGCGTGGCTTCAAAAACCACCATGCGCTTGGAATACCTTTGTCGCCAATCGTGTTTCAACCATCCTGGAAAAGGTTGGTAAAGAAAATTGGAGACACATTGAATCTCACGACAACCCAGCTGATATTGCTAGTCGTGGTTGCAGTCCAGTTGATTTCAAAAACAACAGTCTTTGGTGGCATGGACCTACCTGGCTGAAAAGCCCCCTAGAAAATTGGCCTGCATTTAAGAAACCTATTGAAACGAATGTTGATCTAAAACCAATCAAATCTTTCGCAATAATAATTCAGGAAGATGTTTTAGACAGATTTTCTTCGCTATCACGAGCATTAAGAGTTTTGTCATACGTTTTTCGATTTCTACGAAATAGTTTACCTTCTCGGCGTTCTCAAATGATCCACTCTTCTTTGGATATCACGCCTGACGAAATCAAAACAGTTCGAGAAAGGCTTATTCTTTTGAGTCAGGAAAAATATTTTTCTGACGAGCTGGATTCACTAAAGAAAAAGAATCCAATTTCATCAAAAAGTTCACTTTTAGCATTGAATCCATACCTTGATGTAAAAGGACTTATTCGAGCAAATGGTCGTCTAACAAAGTCACCTGCTCTAACCTTTAATGAACGACATCCAATAATTTTACCTTACCACAGCAAATGGGCTTGGTTGCTAACAGACTTTACTCATCTGATAACTCTTCATGGTGGTAACCAATTAGTTTTACGCCTTATGCGTTGTGAATTCTGGGTTCCCAAACTTAAAACCTAACTAACTAACTAATACTGGAATGGATTTTACAGGCCCTTTTGACCTTAAAAATTACACTGGGCGAGCCTGCCTAATAACAAAAGGATATGTGTGCATTTTTGTTTGCTTTTCAACAAAAGCAATACATCTGGAGCCTACTAGCGACTTGTCAGCTCAATCTTTCCTTGCTGCTTTCGCCCGATTTTTCTCAAGGCGCGGGTGCCCTGCCAATCTTTATTCCGACAACGGAACTAATTTTGTGGGTGCGTCACAATTGCTGAAAAAAGATCGGCAAAAATTCGTTAGTTCACTTCAAAGTCAAGTGGTCTTAGCCCAGAGTCATCAAAACTTAAATTGGCACTTTATACCTCCTGGAGCTCCACATATGGGTGGTCTTTGGGAAGCAGGTGTAAAAAGCTTCAAAACCCATTTTAGAAAAGTTGCAGCTGGGCAAAGGTTAACGTTTGAAGGACTTTCCACCTTGCTTGCTCGAGTTGAAGGGTGTCTCAATTCAAGACCTTTGAGCCCCTCCAGTGAAAATTCAAACGATTTAGAGCCCTTGACTCCGGGTCATTTTCTAATTGGTACACCATTGTTAGCACCAGCCGAACCTGATCACAGCGAAGCAAACCTTAGCGTCATAAATAGATGGCAAAAATTAAAGATACTTCATCACGATTTCTGCAAACGATGGAAAGATGAATATCTGAAGAAACTTCATAAGAGATATAAATGGAAATATCCACAAAGAAATGTTGAAACAAACGACCTAGTTGTAATTAGACACGAGAACATACCTCCCAATGAATGGGTTCTGGGCCGAGTTATGAAAGTTTATTCTGGCTCGGATTCTAGAAGTCGCGTTGTCGACATTCAGACATCAAAAGGGGTTACTACACGACCTATCACGAAAGTAGTATTACTCCCTTAGCACCTACCTTAGTATACTTAACCTTACCTTACCTTACCTAAACTTACCTTACCTTACCGTAATAATTTGTTACAGCTCAAGATGGCACCTACCAATAAAGATTGCGCCAATTGCTTAAGGTGCAAGCAGGCAGCTCCTAAGAAACAAAATCGCCCCACCTTCAAACAGAACTCCAAACCGAAGTCAAGGCCAAAACATGTAGCCTGCGCTATTTGCAAGCAGGACCACAGGCTTGCAACCTGCTACAAGTTCCGAAACATGAATTTGACAGACAAATATGAAACGGTTACGCGGTACAACTATTGTTCTAGTTGCTTGGCAAGATCCCACAAGACCGAAAACTGTACGAGTCGGGACAAGTGTGCGATATGCCACTCACGCCAACATACTAGCTTGCATGGCCATCCCAGAATGGGCAACAGCCAAGTAGCGCAAACAACGAAACAAAATGTACCAGTTCGTCAACCAGCAGCCAACCATTTCACGAGCCTGAGTCCAACATTGATCCCTACTACGGACCTAAAATTAATCCTGGAGCAGAAGCACGTTGTAGTCAGGGCAGTGCTGAACCCGGCGAAAGCGGTCACGACGATCGCACGAGAAATGATTAAGGACTTAAAGCTGGAAATGACTTACCTCAACTCGCAAAGACTTTGCACTCTGACCTTGGGGTCGCGAGTCGAAAAAGACTTCAAAATTGAAGTGAATGCGTTGGTAACAGATGAGTTGCCACGCAAACCTTACGATCGTGACCTCCCTGATTCTGTGACAAAGATGTTTGAACACATCGTGATGGCCGATCCGAGAGTCACATCGTCGGCCCGAATAAAAATGGAGTTGGGGTCGGACGTATATTCACGAATAATGAAGAATAGCGTCATCAGGTCAAACAATCGCCTAATAATGGCTCAGAGTACTGCGTTCGGCTGGACACTCTCTGGCCCATGTGGACTCTGAGTCATAAACCTACCTTTTGTTCACATTAAGTGAGACCTTTTCGTGTTCACATTATGTGAGACCTTTTCTTGTTCATTAATGAGACCTACCAGATTTGTTCACACATATGTGAGACCCATGAAATACACTGAAATTTAAAAATAAAAATATGCACTTAACAATGAATTGACTTCTTTTTTATTACCTTATTTTTATTTTTGAACCCATTAATCCTTTTGTTTGAGTTTTGCAGATAACGATCCTGCAAGTCGGGCAGAATGTTTACATACAATGTAAACAATGAACACAGCCTAAGTTGCGCTGTTTGTTCTACTGCCCGTCAATGATGTTAATGGCGCTACGATGTTATGGAGACCCGAAGGTCTCCTTCGACTTCAACGAGTCCGCCATCATCATTGATTTTTAGAAAGTCAACCCGAACATCCACAAATTAAAACCAACATAAATTCACGGAAAACAAATTACGAAAACAACATAAATTCACACCAAGAAGACAGCACGGATTCACGAATTCAACAATTAACAATCTCAACACAAAACAATCAACAAGTAAAGCAACGTTGGACCCATAAACAAACACACAAGTTTTCAACATTGAACAAACAGACAACAGCGGTGGAAATTTTTACTGAACAGAAATATCTTAAATTGTTAAAATTTAAAACCTTTTTTATATTTAGAATAAATTTTATAACGTGAATTAAAAATCCACTAATCTTTTAATCAATTTGCTTCCACATTTTGTTAATTAAACTTTTATTAAATATTGCATAATACTGACACTTCTGATATGTAATGATTTTTGTAAATTATAAATAAGTCGTTGGATAAAATTAAAAGCAGAATTTTTGTATATAAATAAGTCGTTGGATAAAATTAAAAGCAGAATTAATCGTAAATCAAAAACTATCACGTCTTTCACTATTGCTCCCGTTGGAGCTAAAAATCTACTTTTTTTTGTATAGTACTTTGTGAAGTACTTAACTGGCGCAGTCGGTACGGGCTCGAGAACGAGTATAATTTATTTTTGACCACTGTAAGGATATCAGTGATTGTTCAACTTGATTATGATCGGTGAACTTTAGTTCTTTTCTCGAGTGAAATAATAGAATCAAACTACTGAGGGCATATCAGTAAGAGATTCAAAAACAGTGAGAAATAGCAAATACTGAAGGAATATCAGTGCAATTTCAAAAAAAAAAAACATTGCGAAATAGCAAATACTGAAGGAATATCAGTGCAATTTCAAACAAAAATAAAAACAGTGCGAAACAGCAAATACTGAGGGAATATCAGTGCAGTTTCAAACAAAAAAAAAAAAAAAAAAAAAATGAAGCAGCAATACTGAAGGCATATGAGTGCAGTTTCAAGAAAACAATTAAATACTACAAGAAATCAATACCCGAAGGAAATTTTACAATTTACAAGAAGGCAAATGAGCGGATATGTAGAAATACATTATTCTCTATCTGTAAGTAACAATCCTAATACATATTACAAACACAGAAATTTGGCAAACGTAAATAATATCACATGTTCTAATAATCTTACTCTATATAGTTGAATAATAAACTTTTGAATTAAATGCAAAGTAATAGAGACAAACGCAAACATTTCAGACCATATCTGAACACATTTACAAATATTTTTAAAAGCAGAAGCTAAAGTTCTATACCTGAGGATCTAAATTCAATTTCATTAACATTGACCTTACCAAATGATCAAAGTGGCACTTCACAAATGTTCACAAGCTCGACCCCATTTGAATCCCTTCGCATCCCAGATGCAATCAAAGACCTTCCAAATTTTGAAGGCAACCCAAGGCTACTTTACGAATTTATTTCTAACGTTGAAGAAATTCTTCTCCTTATCAAAGCCTATGACGGTACCACTCATGGACAAATTCTTTTAAGAGCTATTCGCAACAAAATTATTGGTCAAGCGAACGAAGTCCTAAATATGTTTGACACACCGTTAAACTGGGATATCATAAAAAACAATTTAATTCAAAACAAGAGGACAGAATCGTCCCTTATTAGAGATCTGCAGAACCTACGGCAAGGAAATAGAAACGTGGAGCATTTCTATAGCGAAATAGTGGAGTTACAGTCGTTACTATTAAATAACATACATGAAAAAGACTTAAACGTTATCAAAGCAAAAAAAAACTTATTTTCTGAAATGAGTCTAAACAGTTTTCTTATTGGCCTTAAGGAACCATTAGGGTCCATAATTAGAGCATCGAAACCCGATGCACTCGGGATCGTTTTTTCTCTTTGTATAAAAGAGCAAGAAAAGACTACACCGACAATTGACATCAAAACCCAGGACTTCAGCAGTGGAATCAAATAAACATAAATTATGCTTTTTATTCTCAGCATATTACTGTAAGTTTTAAAAGATACAAAATAATTGAAACAATTTAAATGTAAAGTGAGAAAATAAATTAGGTTTTTAAGAAAAAAATTAAACGCTATAAAAGCTATAAAATTAAAAAAAAGTTAATCTAAACAAATTTACTTATAAAGGAGAAAGAAAAGAAACGAGTGTTACTTAAGAAAAACATACTCTATAGAAATTAAAAAAAAAAAAAATATTTGTTTTTGTTTGCGTTTTAGTTAAGATTAAAATATCTTATATTTACTTAGAATAAAATAAACCTTTAAATTTGTGAATCAGTGAATTGCTTAATTAGTGAAAGTCATGAATGCTGATAATCTAATTAGACCACCAATCTTAAATATGAATCGAAATGTAATCCGCCAGTGGGCGCAGCTCCTATTAATATGGATGATATGAGGGCAGAAATAGCAGCTATCGTAATAGAGGTCATGAGAAATTATGGAAGTCAGGTAGTCGAAGAAATTATAAATCCTGAGGCGGACATTAACAATGACATTGACCAAGAAATTAATAGAGGAGCTAATTTAGACGATCTAAATAAAATTCCAGACGTAGTAAAAAGTTTAAGAGATTTTTCAGGCAGAACAGGTGAATTTAGCTCATGGAAGAAAAGTGTGGACAGAATTTTAGCAATTTATGACCACCTAAAAGGTAGTCCCAAATATTACGGAATACTCAGTGTTATAAGAAACAAAATAACTGGTCAGGCCGATATTGCACTCGAATCGTACAATACTCCTTTAAATTGGAGCAAAATATCAAAATGTCTTACTTTACACTACGGGGACAAAAGAGACATTGGCACACTTGAGTATCAAATGACCACTCTAATCCAAGGTAACAAATCAGTGCAAGATTTTTACCATAACGTTTATCAGCACCTTTCGTTAATTCTAAACAAACTTTCATGCATGGATATGGGTAACGAATCACTCAATAATATGACTCAATCCTACCGCGACAAAGCGTTGGACAAGTTTGTTAGAGGACTAACAGGAGACTTACCAAGGCTGCTAAGCATGAGGGAACCGGTTGACTTACCGCAAGCCCTTCACTTATGCCTTAAACTACAAAATATCGACTACAGAACACAATACGCCAATAATAGGCAAACCAATGGTAAAACCATTAATTCACCTATGCACCATAAAATTAATTACCAACCCATTCAATCAAATTTAAAACCTATTCCAGCACCCCGAAACTTTTATCCGGAGTTATCCCATAGTCCCCAAGTTTTTCCTAGACAAAACTTTTTAATACAACACGGACAAAACTACCAACAATACCCTTATCGAGGAAATTTTAATCCAAACTATGCAATGGATGTCGATAGAAGTATCCATTCCAGACAAATTAATTACGCAAATCATCCGCAAAATTACCAACCTTACGATCAAAAACGAATGAAATTCCCGCCACCACAGCAACTTCAACCGCCGCATAAGCAACAAAGAGTTTTTAATACCGTTGGTAATGAACAGGAAATAACAGAGGTAGAAGTCCAACAAATTGAACAACAACCTGATTGCGTAGAACCGCCCTTACAAGAATACATAGAATCTGTTGATAATCCCAATTACGACCAAACTGAGGAAGTCCAATGTAGCTATTTTTTAGATTAAATCACTCTTCGTTGCCATATTTTGAACACCAAAAAGGAAACGGAGAAATTATAAAATGTTTAGTAGATACAGGGTCAAATAAAAATTATGTTCACCCACGTCATATAAAAAATCCAATTTTGAACGAAAAACCATTCTTTGCAAAATCTGTTTGCGGAAATGTTAAAATAACCCATCATGGTAATGTGCAATTATTTCCAAAAAGCGACAAAATTAAATTAAAACAGTGCCTTTCAGAGCACGTTAACAATATAAAACTACGTATGTCTCATTTATCAGAACACCAAAATCTTCATATTTCTAATTTACTTCAAAAATGTCCCAACCTATTTTCGGACCCTAATAAAAAATTAACTTTCGTAACAAACGTTCAAGGCGAAATTCGAACTATTACAGATCAACCTGTTTATTCGAAAAGCTTTCCATATCCTATGGCCTTAAAAGAGGAAATTGACAATCAAATAAAAGAATTACTTCAAGACAACATTATAAGACCCTCCAATTCTCCATACAATTCACCAGTGTGGATTGTTACCAAAAAAATGGATGCTTCTGGTCAAAAGAAATACAGGATGGTTGTGGATTATCGCAAGCTAAACGCGATCACAATACCCGATAAATATCCTATCCCGGAAATTAATGAAGTGTTATCTAATCTTGGCAAAAATAAATATTTCTCAATTATTGATTTTAAAAGTGGGTTTCACCAGATACCTTTAAAAGAATCCGATATCCAAAAGACAGCTTTTTCCATTAATAGTGGAAAATATGAATTCATTCGTTTAGCATTCGGACTAATGAATGCTCCTTCTATCTTCCAAAGAACTCTCGACGATATTCTTAGAGATCATATTGGCAGTAGATGTTATGTTTACATTGACGATGTAATTATATTCGGAAAAGACGAAAGCGAACACTTCGATAACCTTGAAAAAGTATTTCACACTTTAGAAAAGGCTAATTTGAAAGTTCAACTCGACAAGTGCGAGTTCATGCACCAGAAGTTGAATTCTTAGGGTTTATAATAAGCACCGAAGGTATAAAACCAAACACAAAAAAAGTACAAGCAATAGCAGATTTTCCTCAACCGAAAACCCTCAAAGATCATTTCTAGGAATGTCAGGATACTACAGAAGATTTGTAAAGGACTTTGCTATGCTAGCAAAACCCCTGACATCCCTTTTGAGAGGGGAGGATGGACGCGTGTCTAAACAAGCCTCCAAGAACAAATTGGGAAAATTAGGAAAAGAAGAAATAGATGCTTTCAATAGTCTCAAAAACACAACAAAATAATAGGGTCCAAGCTGACAATTAGTTACCGAAAAGAAGTTGTCAAAGAAAATAGAAATACTACAGTTATTACAAAGTCAGGAAAAACAGTTCTCAAAAGTAATATAAGAAATTAAATTTCTGTTTCAGATACAGCCTCCAGGGTGCAAAATGCGAAATTCAAATTCTAGATTTTTCCAATTCACAAATAGTACCAATCAGCACTGGACAGGCTAGGATACAGAATGGAAACTTTAAACTTATTCATGTGATTGATTTAGACGGTTACGAAAAAACAATCAACGAACTACTCACCATAATCAGTGACGACAGCAACCACTCACTTTATCCTTACATAAAATATGAAATAGTACAGATTGAAACATTGATACGACATTTGAGGCCGAGAAAATTAAGGAGATCGCTTAACTTTATTGGGTCAGCCTGGAAGTGGATCGCGGGGAGCCCTGATCATGAACACTACGTAACGATCCAGGACAAACAAATAATATTCTAGAAAACAATAACCAACAGGTCATTATTAACAATGTGTATAGAGAAAGGATAGATAATATTACGAAAGTTACCAATGCAATAGAAAAACAACTAAAAATCCATAGTGTAGTAAAAGATGAATTTATGTCAAGCATTCAGTACAAAGTAAAAATTATTAAAGAGGAATTAGAAAACATTAATCACGCAATTCACTGGGCTAAGGCCGTCATAATAAACTCTCTGATACTTTCCGAAAAGGAAATACAGCTATCTATCCATACTCTAGATAAGGAAAAAATTCCATTCGAAACAATAGAAAAAGCACTGAATTTGTCAGAAATAAAAATAATATCTAACTCGATTTCAATTCTCTATATGGTTAATATTCCTATAACTAGCGCTAAAATTTATGAAACCATTATTCTAAAACCTGTTAAAAGATTTGATGATTTAGATCGGAAAAAATATTGAAATGTAAAAATGAGATTTTTGGCATAAGCAAAGATTGTAAAATTTATAAAAACTTTTCTTTGTGTAAAGATCAAAATCTTATTGATCTTGCAAATTCGAGTTGTATTCCAAATATTTTAAGCAGTAAACAATCCATATGTAATGTTATGAACAGTCAGCATTTGCCCGTTATTGAAGAAATATCCCCAGGGATTATTTTGTTAAACAAATTTATTGGAACAGTAAAAATAGATACGGAACAGGAGGTCCTTAATGGAACTTTCATATTAAAATTTCACGATGTAACAATTTACATTAACGGAAAATCATATGTGACAAGCGAAGTTTCTACTTACCAACTCTTACCTGCAATACTTCAGCTGACTCCTGAAGAAAAAGAACGTAGGCAGCTTCTTTCCCTTCAGATGATGGAGGAATTGAATATTAATAATACCAAGACAATATCATATTTAAAAATGGAAGCGACGATTCATCAATACTTCACATACGGACTAATAACTGGTATTATGATAGCAATCATAATTATATTTCGGACAAATAGACGAAGCAAGGTCAAAACAATTATAACAAAATTGACTACGGAACGAATTCATAGAGACGGCGTACCAAATCAAATAATGTTGGACGTACCGAATACGAATACGAGACAGGTATCAATTGTAAGACAGGTCGCGAAACCAATAAGGTTTAAAGATGTGCCATTCTTCTAAACGATTGAGGGCAATCGATTTTAAAGGGGGAAGTGTTAAGGACCACTCTAATACTGGCTTAGTTGGGATCACTCTAATTCGCAATAAGTAATTGCAACTTCAAATATTGCTGATCAAGCGTCTGCGATATTTCCGTTCTTTGTTTAAGTCAACGAAACGTCGACCATTAAAAAATTCATTAAATTTCAAAAGAAATAAAAATGCTGACTCTTCATACAAAAGCAAATTTAACATATAAGATTTGATTTTGTATTCAGTTCGTTTGCAATGTCCAATTCCAAAAATCGTTTTAATTAAATAAAAAGTATAACAAAAATAAAAGTATTTTTAAATAAAAAATAAAAATATTAGTTTATTTATCCACATCACACTGGTGGATTTAATAACTTATATACCAGAAGGAATATATCATGCCAAAGACTGGCACAGCCTAGTGGAAGTTATAAATATTTCCGAAAACAACGAAATACTATTTATAGAACAACCGCTTAAAATTAATCCATATTGTTCACAGGAACACGTAGAAGTTTTCAATTTTGAGACTTATTCAACAAATCACCATGATAGTATCAATTTTACTGAACTACTTCGTAATAACCATTTAAACAATGAGAAAAAAACAAGCCTACTCAAATTTTGTAAATCTTACAAAGATGTTTTTTATAGGGAAGCAGACTCACTAAGTTTTACAAACTAGGTAAATTATAGAATAATATAATAGTGATGACATCCCCATCTATACAAAATCATATAGTGTAATGTTATTTTTAAGTGTCAAAAATTTGATTGAAAGTTGTAGTGTAATGTAGCCCTAATGTCAGTGACATCTATCTGTCAATGAATAATTTTGAAAATAAAAAAATAAATGTAGCTAACTTCGCTGGGCAGAGAGAAGAGTTCCGGTAAAGAAAAAGAAAGCTAGAAAAGTCAGCCATTGTACTTTTGACATTAAAATTAGAAAATAAAAGACATCAGACTCAAATAAATATTGTTTTATTCCTGTGTTTACAATCTCAGATGTGGGGTTCAACCTAAAAAGACAAGAAACGACTCTAGCAATTATAGGAAAGACAAAATGCCAGATTCACGTGCAACGCGTCAAATGATGATGGAGACATTGAGCGCGGCCGAGTTTATAGTGCCGCAAAGTGCTACTATCGCGCAGGTACGTACGCTTTACGAGCAATTGATAGCCAACAGAAATGCAGTGGCTAATGAAAATGATGTGGTGGTCGATGGTGCTGGTGCAGCCGACGAAATTGTTGAAGTGGATTTGGAGCAGGCCGCAGTAATTGATGACGTATCGCCACTTGATAATGCTGAATTGCAAAGACTTGAGGCGCAAGTCCGGATTTTACGAATGAAACGTGAAATGTTATCACTACAACAACAAATACAAAATATGGAAGGTCATAGCGCACCGAATGAAACTTCACGTACTATAATTTTTGATCACCTGGAAAACGCCTTGAATATATTTAATGGCAAAAATCATTACGATATTCATAAATGGTTCGAGGAATTCGAACAATACACTGATACACGACGTTACACGATACTTGTGAATCGAATTTAAATAAAAATATTTGTAAAAACCGAAGTGCGCCTGACGTCTTTAATTTAAAGTGTGTTAGTGAGTGTGGTAGTCCGATGTCCTCCGCCGTAAATATGAATTTGTCCGCTGGTCATGGTGGGGCAACTGTTAAATTTGAAACATTAGCTTTGTTGAATGGTAGTGTCAATGAAACCGATGATATTCCAGTGTCGATTATTGATGACCCACTACAGATGTGTCGTAACGAGTGTGATGACTTTATTTTAAAAATTTTTGCTATTAACGTTGGTAGCCCGCAGACAGAGATTAATATTTGTCCGATGTTAGATAAAAACCAAAAAAGTGAACTTAAAGCGGTTATTGAAAGGAGTTATTTAAACCCGACTGACATTGAGCGTAGGCCACACAATTACAAAATGAAAATTCATTTAACTGACGACACCCCTTTCCATTGCTCTCCGAGGCCGTTGTCTGCTTTTGAGCGAAAAGAGTTGCGTAACAAAATTCATGACATGTTGGAAAGAAAGATAGTTCAACGGAGTAGATCTCCGTATGCTGCCCCAGTGGTGCTAGTAAGGAAAAAAGATGGTGATTTGCGTTTATGCATTGACTATCGTGCATTAAATAAGAAAACTGTTAGGGATAATTTCCCTCTGCCGTTAATTGAATATTGCATTGAATTTTTAGGAGGCAAAAAGAAATTTTCTTTACTTGACTTAAGAGAAGGTTTTAATCAGATTGCAATGGATGAACAGGCGATTCCACTCACTGCATTCGTTACGCCAGATGGCCAATACGAATATTTGCAAATGCCGTTTGGGTTGAAAAACGCGCCTGCAGTTTTCCAGCGGTTTTTAAATGAAATACTACAAGACCTGATAGATGAAAGCAAAATAATTGTTTACTTCGACGATATTTTGATCGCCACGACTGATTTTGAAACCCATTTAATAGTTCTTTCCGAAGTACTGCGTCGGTTGAATGAAAAGGGGATTGAATTAAAGATGAAAAAGTGTAAGTTTTGCTATAGTGAATTAGAATACTTGGGTTATGTTGTAAATGCGTCTGGAATTCGACCCACAAGTGCACATATTGAGAGTATCAAACGTTATCCGATGCCAAAGAATCACAAGGAGTTACAAAGATGTATAGGTCTTTTCTCATATTTCCGCCGTTTTGTCCCTTCTTTTTCCAAAATTGCGAAACCGCTTTCGCAGCTATTGCGAAAAGACATTAGATATGATTTTAATGACGAATTCGTTAAGGCTTTTACAGAATTGCGAGATAAGCTTATTACAGCTCCTGTGTTGGCAGTTTATAAGCCTAACAGGGAAACTGAATTGCACTGCGATGCTAGCAGTGTTGGTTTTGGTTCAGCCCTGCAACGCCAAATTGATGGTAAATTCCATCCAGTGGCATATTTTTCTAAAACAACTACTGCCGCAGAATCCAAATACCACAGCTTTGAGCTGGAAACATTGGCTATTATTTACTCCCTACGACGTTTTCGGTTATACTTGGAGGGTATTCCATTTAAAATTATTACCGATTGCAATTCATTGACGCTCACTCTGAGCAAGAAACAAATCAACCCACGAATTGCCCGTTGGGCTTTAGAGCTTGAAAACTACAATTATTCGATACAACATAGAAGTGGTATGACAATGGGCCATGTAGATGCATTGAGTCGTTGTCATATGGTTGCATCACTCAGTGGTGACGAAGTAGATTTTTATATTCAAGTTGCTCAAAATAGGGATTCGGAAATTAAGAGACTGCGTGAACAATTGGAGGTGGAAGAACTTGAACGTTACGAACTACGCGATGGGCTAGTGTTCCGTAAAACTGATACAAATCAATTATTGTTACATGTACCTGCTGAAATGCAAGACAATGTAATTCGACTAGTACATGAGAAAATTGGTCATCTAGGGATTGACAAATGTTACAATCAAATCAGGAAAAATTATTGGTTCCCAGGGATGAAAAATAAAATCGAGAACTTTATTTCAAATTGTATCAAGTGCATTATGTTTTCAGCCCCTGCTCGGTCTAATGACCATAATATGTATAGCATTCCAAAGAAGCCGATCCCATTCGATACTGTGCATGTGGATCATTTTGGGCCATTGCCTGCTCTAACTTCTAAACGTAAACATATTTTAGTTGTAATCGATGCTTTTACAAAATTTGTCCGGCTATATCCCGTCAATTCGACAAGCACGAAAGAAGTATGTGCTTCGATGGACAAGTATTTCAGCTATTATAGCCGACCAAAACGTGTCATATCTGACCGAGGTTCATGTTTACTTCTTTGGAATTTAGCAACTATTTGCTTAAAAAAAATATTGATCACGTTAAAGTGGCAGTGGCTTCGCCACAAGCCAACGGACAGGTCGAGCGAGTGAATAGGGCAATCTTGAGTAAAATAAGTGAACCAGTAAACCATGCCGATTGGTCGACTAAATTAGCTGAAGTTGAATACGCCATAAATAACACGGTGCATAGCACTACAAAAGAATCTCCTAGTAAGCTGCTTTTCGGGGTAGATCAACGTGGAGCAGTTGTAGATGAATTGACTGAATATTTGCAGGATAAGGAATAATGTGATACAGATTGCAACCTTGGGTTAATACGGTCTGAGGCCTCTAACGCCATCAAAAGGTCACAAGAATATAATGAACAGTACTTTCTTAAACATAGTGTCCCGAGCAAGGTATATTCAGTTGGTGAATTTGTAGTCGTCAAGCACGTAGATACATCTGTTGGAATAAATAAAAACTTTGTACCGAAATATCGCGGTCCTTATGTCATCCATAAAGTTTTGCCCAATGATCGATACGTCATTACGGACATTGATAACTGCCAGTTGACACAGTTGCCATACAATGGAATATTAGAGGCTGCACGATTGCGGAAATGGACCGCAGGAGGCGGGGGCGCGTACACCACACCTGCTTAAGTCAGAAGGCTTCACGATGCCAACCAAAACTAACGATTATAACGCTATTATTATATTAATTTGTCTTCATGATCGTGGTCGATCATTATGTCAGGTTGACCGAACTGTAATGTTATTTTTAAGTGTCAAAAATTTGATTGAAAGTCGTAGCGTAATGTAGCCCTAATGTCAGTGACATCTATCTGTCAATGAATAATTTTGAAAATAAAAAAATAAATGTAGCTAACTTCGCTGGGCAGAGAGAAGAGTTCCGGTAAAGAAAAAGAAAGCTAGAAAAGTCAGCCATTGTACTTTTGACATTAAAATTAGAAAATAAAAGACATCAGACTCAAATAAATATTGTTTTATTCCTGTGTTTACAATCTCAGATGTGGGGTTCAACCTAAAAAGACAAGAAACGACTCTAGCAATTATAGGAAAGACAAAATGCCAGATTCACGTGCAACGCGTCAAATGATGATGGAGACATTGAGCGCGGCCGAGTTTATAGTGCCGCAAAGTGCTACTATCGCGCAGGTACGTACGCTTTACGAGCAATTGATAGCCAACAGAAATGCAGTGGCTAATGAAAATGATGTGGTGGTCGATGGTGCTGGTGCAGCCGACGAAATTGTTGAAGTGGATTTGGAGCAGGCCGCAGTAATTGATGACGTATCGCCACTTGATAATGCTGAATTGCAAAGACTTGAGGCGCAAGTCCGGATTTTACGAATGAAACGTGAAATGTTATCACTACAACAACAAATACAAAATATGGAAGGTCATAGCGCACCGAATGAAACTTCACGTACTATAATTTTTGATCACCTGGAAAACGCCTTGAATATATTTAATGGCAAAAATCATTACGATATTCATAAATGGTTCGAGGAATTCGAACAATACACTGATACACGACGTTACACGATACTTGTGAATCGAATTTAAATAAAAATATTTGTAAAAACCGAAGTGCGCCTGACGTCTTTAATTTAAAGTGTGTTAGTGAGTGTGGTAGTCCGATGTCCTCCGCCGTAAATATGAATTTGTCCGCTGGTCATGGTGGGGCAACTGTTAAATTTGAAACATTAGCTTTGTTGAATGGTAGTGTCAATGAAACCGATGATATTCCAGTGTCGATTATTGATGACCCACTACAGATGTGTCGTAACGAGTGTGATGACTTTATTTTAAAAATTTTTGCTATTAACGTTGGTAGCCCGCAGACAGAGATTAATATTTGTCCGATGTTAGATAAAAACCAAAAAAGTGAACTTAAAGCGGTTATTGAAAGGAGTTATTTAAACCCGACTGACATTGAGCGTAGGCCACACAATTACAAAATGAAAATTCATTTAACTGACGACACCCCTTTCCATTGCTCTCCGAGGCCGTTGTCTGCTTTTGAGCGAAAAGAGTTGCGTAACAAAATTCATGACATGTTGGAAAGAAAGATAGTTCAACGGAGTAGATCTCCGTATGCTGCCCCAGTGGTGCTAGTAAGGAAAAAAGATGGTGATTTGCGTTTATGCATTGACTATCGTGCATTAAATAAGAAAACTGTTAGGGATAATTTCCCTCTGCCGTTAATTGAATATTGCATTGAATTTTTAGGAGGCAAAAAGAAATTTTCTTTACTTGACTTAAGAGAAGGTTTTAATCAGATTGCAATGGATGAACAGGCGATTCCACTCACTGCATTCGTTACGCCAGATGGCCAATACGAATATTTGCAAATGCCGTTTGGGTTGAAAAACGCGCCTGCAGTTTTCCAGCGGTTTTTAAATGAAATACTACAAGACCTGATAGATGAAAGCAAAATAATTGTTTACTTCGACGATATTTTGATCGCCACGACTGATTTTGAAACCCATTTAATAGTTCTTTCCGAAGTACTGCGTCGGTTGAATGAAAAGGGGATTGAATTAAAGATGAAAAAGTGTAAGTTTTGCTATAGTGAATTAGAATACTTGGGTTATGTTGTAAATGCGTCTGGAATTCGACCCACAAGTGCACATATTGAGAGTATCAAACGTTATCCGATGCCAAAGAATCACAAGGAGTTACAAAGATGTATAGGTCTTTTCTCATATTTCCGCCGTTTTGTCCCTTCTTTTTCCAAAATTGCGAAACCGCTTTCGCAGCTATTGCGAAAAGACATTAGATATGATTTTAATGACGAATGCGTTAAGGCTTTTACAGAATTGCGAGATAAGCTTATTACAGCTCCTGTGTTGGCAGTTTATAAGCCTAACAGGGAAACTGAATTGCACTGCGATGCTAGCAGTGTTGGTTTTGGTTCAGCCCTGCAACGCCAAATTGATGGTAAATTCCATCCAGTGGCATATTTTTCTAAAACAACTACTGCCGCAGAATCCAAATACCACAGCTTTGAGCTGGAAACATTGGCTATTATTTACTCCCTACGACGTTTTCGGTTATACTTGGAGGGTATTCCATTTAAAATTATTACCGATTGCAATTCATTGACGCTCACTCTGAGCAAGAAACAAATCAACCCACGAATTGCCCGTTGGGCTTTAGAGCTTGAAAACTACAATTATTCGATACAACATAGAAGTGGTATGACAATGGGCCATGTAGATGCATTGAGTCGTTGTCATATGGTTGCATCACTCAGTGGTGACGAAGTAGATTTTTATATTCAAGTTGCTCAAAATAGGGATTCGGAAATTAAGAGACTGCGTGAACAATTGGAGGTGGAAGAACTTGAACGTTACGAACTACGCGATGGGCTAGTGTTCCGTAAAACTGATACAAATCAATTATTGTTACATGTACCTGCTGAAATGCAAGACAATGTAATTCGACTAGTACATGAGAAAATTGGTCATCTAGGGATTGACAAATGTTACAATCAAATCAGGAAAAATTATTGGTTCCCAGGGATGAAAAATAAAATCGAGAACTTTATTTCAAATTGTATCAAGTGCATTATGTTTTCAGCCCCTGCTCGGTCTAATGACCATAATATGTATAGCATTCCAAAGAAGCCGATCCCATTCGATACTGTGCATGTGGATCATTTTGGGCCATTGCCTGCTCTAACTTCTAAACGTAAACATATTTTAGTTGTAATCGATGCTTTTACAAAATTTGTCCGGCTATATCCCGTCAATTCGACAAGCACGAAAGAAGTATGTGCTTCGATGGACAAGTATTTCAGCTATTATAGCCGACCAAAACGTGTCATATCTGACCGAGGTTCATGTTTACTTCTTTGGAATTTAGCAACTATTTGCTTAAAAAAAATATTGATCACGTTAAAGTGGCAGTGGCTTCGCCACAAGCCAACGGACAGGTCGAGCGAGTGAATAGGGCAATCTTGAGTAAAATAAGTGAACCAGTAAACCATGCCGATTGGTCGACTAAATTAGCTGAAGTTGAATACGCCATAAATAACACGGTGCATAGCACTACAAAAGAATCTCCTAGTAAGCTGCTTTTCGGGGTAGATCAACGTGGAGCAGTTGTAGATGAATTGACTGAATATTTGCAGGATAAGGAATAATGTGATACAGATTGCAACCTTGGGTTAATACGGTCTGAGGCCTCTAACGCCATCAAAAGGTCACAAGAATATAATGAACAGTACTTTCTTAAACATAGTGTCCCGAGCAAGGTATATTCAGTTGGTGAATTTGTAGTCGTCAAGCACGTAGATACATCTGTTGGAATAAATAAAAACTTTGTACCGAAATATCGCGGTCCTTATGTCATCCATAAAGTTTTGCCCAATGATCGATACGTCATTACGGACATTGATAACTGCCAGTTGACACAGTTGCCATACAATGGAATATTAGAGGCTGCACGATTGCGGAAATGGACCGCAGGAGGCGGGGGCGCGTACACCACACCTGCTTAAGTCAGAAGGCTTCACGATGCCAACCAAAACTAACGATTATAACGCTATTATTATATTAATTTGTCTTCATGATCGTGGTCGATCATTATGTCAGGTTGACCGAACTGTAATGTTATTTTTAAGTGTCAAAAATTTGATTGAAAGTCGTAGCGTAATGTAGCCCTAATGTCAGTGACATCTATCTGTCAATGAATAATTTTGAAAATAAAAAAATAAATGTAGCTAACTTCGCTGGGCAGAGAGAAGAGTTCCGGTAAAGAAAAAGAAAGCTAGAAAAGTCAGCCATTGTACTTTTGACATTAAAATTAGAAAATAAAAGACATCAGACTCAAATAAATATTGTTTTATTCCTGTGTTTACAATAGATACCCTCACGTACATAAAACTGAAGTTAAAAAGCAAATATCTGATATGCTTGAACAGAAAATTATCCGACCAAGTTACTCTCCTTGGAGCTCACCGGTTTGGATCGTTCCCAAAAACTAGACGCTAGTGGAAAGCAAAAATGGCGGCTAGTCATTGATTACAGGAAACTGAACGAAAAGACAGTAGCAGACAGGTATCCTTTACCTAACATATCCTTCATAAACTAGGCCGTTGTATGTACTTCACAACACTAGGTCTCGCCAGTGGTTTCCATCAAATAGAAATGGTTACCAGAGATATTCAAAAAACTGCATTCACAGTGGAAGGAGGCCACTATGAATATGTCAGAATGCCATTTGGCCTAAGAAATGCACCATCCACCTACCAAAGAGTCATGGATAATGTGCTGAAAGATCTTATTGGAAAAATCTGTTTAGTATATCTTGACGATATTATCATCTTTGCAACCTCCCTTGAAGAACATATACTAAACCTTAAGTTAGTATTTGACAAACTTCGTACATCAAATTTTAAAATTCAACTCGATAAATCCGAATTTTTAAAAAAAGAAATTGCGTTTCTTGGCCACATAGTGTCAACTGAAGGGATAAAACCAAACCCCGATAAAATCTACGCTATTCAAAATTTTCCAATACCGCAAACAAAAAAAGATCTCAAAAGTTTTATAAGTCTCTTAGGATATTATTCGAAATTTATAAAGGATTTTGCAAAGCTCACAAAACCTTTAACTAAATGTCTTAAAAATGGTAAAATAATTGAACTTAATGAGGAATACATCAACCCTTTTGAAACTTGCAAAACCATTCTGATGAATGACCCCCTATTAAAATACCCTGATTTTACCAAACCATTCGTTCTAACTACAGACGCTAGCAATTTTGCATTAGGCGCTGTACTTTCTCAGGGACGTATTGGGAGTGACAAACCCATTTGCTTCGCAAGCCGCACACTAAGCGAATCCGAAGTTAATTACTCAACAATCGAGAGTATTGCTAGCAATAGTTTGGGCCACTAAATATTTTCGGCCGTACCTTTTCGGAAACAAATTTTTCATTGTGACGGACCATAAACCTCTCACATAGCTTATGAGCCTAAAAGAAGCAAACTCCAAATTAATTAGATGGCGTCTCCAACTAGAAGAATACGATTACGAAATCGTTTATAAAAAAGGAAAATTAAATCTAAATGCTGACGCCCTTAGTCGCGTAAAAATAAATTCGAATGTGGAAATCGAACAGCTTTCTCGGTTACACGAAAAAAAATTGTTCACTCTGTATAGGGTGATTTTTGGCCATTTTGGGGGTGTGGCATAGTCGAAAAAAATTTGAACCACCATCGTGTTCAGCATCGTCGAAAATGGGGGGTGACCAATATTATACCGATAAACGGTGCGAAATATGTGAATTGCCCATTTAGGGGGTGTGGCATACTCGAAAAAAAATTTTAAACTCCACCATTGTGTTCGGTATCCTCGAAAATGGGGGGTGACAAATATACCGATAGACGGTGCGGAATATGCGATTTCCCAATTTTGGTGTAAATTCGGTGTGAATCGATTACGTGGTATTTGTGAAAATGCTATTTTAAAAATATTTTTGTATAAGGGCCACCCTAAATATGCACTTAAGATAAAATTTGTATAACCTACATATGTCATTCTCGGGGCGGAGAGAAATCCAAAAAATTAGAAATCATTGAAATTGGTCCAGCGGTTCTTGAGTTATACAGAGTGTAACTAACCCGATTTTGCTTCATTTATATATAAGTAAATCCATCAATATCTTAAAAACTAGAGCCAATTCAGTACTTTCATGAATATATTCGTAAACTGGGTACCTGAAACTATAGAAATCCGCAGAGACATCCAGGGCAACAAAACCACTGTTGACCAGTGTCATCAGAATATATTGACATTTTTCATGGGTGCAGCAAAAAATTTTATTTCGTCGAACCGTGTTATATACACAGAAAAAACAGAATTGGTAAAATCAGAGAATTGCAATTCTATGAATAAAATTTCTGGAATTCAACTATTCATTTCTTTAAATTAAAGAAAAAATTTGCAAATTCGAAATACAAAATTAGTAAAATCAATTCAAACTTTGGAATTTTTAACCAGCTTTTTATAATTCATAATATGTTTACATAATAAACATAAAATAATATATTTGGAAAAAATTCTTCAATTAAACCAATTTTTTTCTCTATGCTCCCAAACCCGAATTTGCTAAATGGTAAAAATATTCTGAGATTTATCTAATTCATTCTATGTTTGCACCGAAAGCAATATTCAATACATGCATTTAAAGCATTGTTGTCCTGAGCCATGTTTTGATGCGCCGAAGTATTCATCACGGGCACTGCACAAAAAATCTGCAGCAAGTTGTGAAATATACATACATACGTTCTTTTCGCAGCGCTTAAGGGTTCCTATAGATACTGAGCACGATGGTTATGTTATATCTTCACACCGACTTGCCCGCACCGCCCCCCCTCCCCCCCCCAAACGGCCAACAACCATCACAAAGGACCCAAATTACCTCTTTGACGCGCGGTTTTATCAAGTAAAGTGCGGGATAATAGATCATATATAATATGTTTACAAACATTGAACACGTACCGTAGCTTACGTGGGTTTTTCTTTTACACGTAAATACACCTCAGACCCTCCTTCACAATGATCATACAAAATATAACAATGATAAGATAATTATACTGTCACATTGAGTTCATTAAAAAAAACGCATAGTAGTTGCAGATTTTGGGTGCTGGAAGTGTTCGCGGCGGTCAAGATGACTTAATAATATTTTTTTTGTCGTGCATCCTCTAATACAGGAGGTAACGGGGTTTTCTCGTTTACACCAAAAAAAAATTGTTCACCCTGTATAGGGTGATTTTTGGCCATTTAGGGGGTGTGGCATACTCGAAAAAAAATTTGAACACCGCCATCGTGATCAGCATCGTCGAAAATGGAGGGTGACCAATATTATACCGATAAACGGTGCGATATATGTGAATTGCCCATTTAGGGGGTGTGGCATACTCGAAAAAAAGTTTGAATACCACCATCGTGTTCAGCATCCTCGAAAATGGGTGGTGACCAATATTATACCGATAAACGATGCGAAATATGTGAATTGCTCATTTAGGGGGTGTGGCATACTGGAAAAAAATTTTAAACACCACCATTGTGTTCAGTATCCTCGAAAATGGGGGGTGACAAATATACCGATAGACGGTGCGGAATATGCAATTTCCCCATATTTGGGGCGGTTTTTAGCATTTTTTGGGGGTGTGGCCAACTTCAAAAAAATTTTAGACATCACCATCGTGCTCAGCATCCTCGAAAACGGGGGGTGACAAATATTACACCGATAGACGGTGGGGAATATGCGATTCCCCAATTTCGGGGGTGGTGTTTGGTCTTTTTGGGGGGTGTGGCACACTCCAAAAAATTTTAAATACCGCCATAGTGTTCCGCATCCTCGAAAATGGGGGGCGACAAATATTTTACAGATGAAAGATGCGAAATATGCTTTTTCCCTATTTTGGGGGCGGTTTTTGGTCATTTTTGGGGGTGTGGCTAACTCCAAAAAAATTTTAAACTCCGCTATCGTGCTCAGCTTCCTCAAAAACGGGGGGTGACAAATATTATACCGATGGAAGACGCGCAATATGCGATTTTCCCCTTTTGGGGGCGGTTTTTGGCCATTTTGGGGGGTGTGGCATGCTCGAAAAGAATTTTAAATACCACCATCGTGTTCAGCGTCTTCGAAAACAGGGGGGGGGGGGAAAGTGGTCTGGTTGCTGCTTAAAATATTTGTATTTTTCGAGGTTTTTTCCGACTCACACAATGGACTAACACTCTAGAGGCTTGAAGTACCATCTGTATTCTAAAATGTATAAAAAACTTTGTTAGTCTCTACGGAATACCTAGAAAAATAGTATCAGATCAAGGTTCTGAATTTACATCCAATATCTTAAAAGATTTCTGTATGCAGTTTCAAATTGAGCTTCATATTACCTCTTTTCAACAGTCAAGTAGTAACAGCGCTGTAGAATGACTACACTCATCTTTAACAGAAATTTATCGAATAATTCTAACAACTAGGAAAGAAAACAATCTCTCACTGAATCATAATGAAATCTTTGATGAAACCTTTATTACATACAATAACGCAATACACTCAGCTACAAAACACACACCATATGAACTATTTTTCGGTAGAACACATAAATTCTATATGACCGTAAAATTCAATAATGAGCACGAATATTTAACAAAATTAAACGAATTTCAAGCAAATCTATATCCTCAAATTAAAGAAAAAATAGGGAATTTAGCATCTAAAAGGATAGACAAACTAAATGAGAACAGGTCCGAACCAGAAACAGTAGATAATGTAACAATCTATAGCAGCGATTCTTAAACTGTGGTCCGCGGACCCCTGGGGGTCCCATTTCAGGGGTCCGCGAAACAATTTTGACATCAATAATTTTATATCATCAAACTGTTCGCTTTATTCAAATAATTCATTTACAAAAAAATTCTACATGGCCATGAGTTTTTAAATGATTGCATATACTATATTTTTAAAAAACAAAGTGTGCATTTACTTTTGTTCAAACCCAAGATGCCCAGCATCTAACTCTAAAAAAACAAAGTACGCGTTGATTTTCAAATTTTGAGTTTTTGAATAGTACAATTTTTCCGCGTTTCAATTTAAGAAATATATTTTTATTTCATTTCTGTGTGCTGTGTGCTACATACACGTACGTGTGGTGTCTTCAGTTGTGATTAATTTCCGATTACTTCTCCCAGCTACGAGTTCAATTTTCCTGGCTGCAGCTGTTACATACATCATATTAAATCCTTTTAAAAAGTATTTGACCCAACTCTATTTTGTATTATATATTTTAAAAACGCTATTCGTCATTATATTTTTGTAGTTATACTTTAATTCAGAATTTGAGTCTTAAAATGGATCGTTGGCTAAAAACAGGATCTATACTCAAACAAGATGTAGGTGAAAGCGATTCAGATGAGGGACCATCAACCTCCATCAACAAACGTAAAACTAGAAAGTACTGTGATGAGTATTTATCATTTGGATTTACTTCTGTAAGCAAAGAAGATGTAGAAAGGCCTTTATGTTTGTTATGTCGCGAAAGTTTATCAAATGAATGCATGAAACCCGCCAAACTCCGACGTCATTTGGAAACAAAGCATAGCGAGCACATTAGTAAGTCTGTCGATTTCTTTTATATCAAAAAACAAGAACTTGTTTCCAGTCAAAGTCTTATTCAAAATACCGCAACTGGAAGTATCAATAAAAAAGCAGTAAAAGCATCATATGAAGTATCCCTACTAATAGCAAAAGCTGGAAAACCCGACAATATAGCAGAACAATATCAAATACAAAAAGCAATATCAAATACAATGTTGGGGGCTAAAGCTGCAAAAGATTTAAATTTGATTTCCTTATCAAAAAATACGGTCAAGAATAGAATTGAAGATATGTCCTGAAATATTTTTTTTTTTTTTTTTCAAACTTATTATTTTTATTTATTGTAACAACTCGCTTGGATACTAACAATAAGTAAACATATCTTAAAAACTAATGGAGAGTTGAACTTTTCTAAGCCATTGCTAAGAAATGTGGTTTTTCCTCAAATTAAACTCAGTCTTGAGTTGTTGAAGGAGTTACCATTATACGTGTATACATATAATGGCTACAGGGGTGGCAAGTTTTGTCTCTTTAGTCGAGATGTATTTGATGTTAGGAGTAGGTTCCTAGCCAGCGTGATTGGATGTTGCTGCAGTTTTAGATGATATGATCGCTTTTTGATTTCCTTTAGCTGCTTAATAAAAGGTATACCAGGTCTTGGTGTATGTTTATATTCTTGACATACCAAGGTGCGCCAGAAATAGTTCGAAGTATTTTTGACTGAGACCTCTGCAATTCTATATTTGATAAGCTTGCGTTGCCCCACAGTTGGATTCCGTACGACCAAATAGGTATTATAATAGCTTTATACAAAAGTACTTTATATTCAAGATTTAGTTTTGAGTGTTTATGTAGAAGCCAATTAATGCTTGATGCTTTCAACTTCATTTGAATTTTTTTCTTTTCAATATGAGCTTTCCAAGTAAGCCGTCTGTCTAGGTGCATACCTAAGTATTTGACTTCAGTGCTGTGAGGTATTGCGGTGTTATTTAGGTGAACTGTAGGGCAAGTCTTTTTATTAAGTGTAAAAGTTACATGTGAACTTTTTTGCTCATTAACATTTATTCGCCAGTTTAGAAGCCATGTTTCAACTAGGCGCATATGTTCATCGAGGGTATGTGACGCACTATTAGGGTCTGCGTGACAAGACAAAATTGCAGTGTCATCAGCAAAAGTAGATGTAAGCATAGAGTTGTTTGTTGGCAAGTCATAAGTGTATAAAAGGTAAAGAATTGGGCCAAGAACGCTACCTTGCGGCACGCCTGCAAAAATTTCCACATCATCTGAAATGTAATTTTTACATTTCACACGGAACTTCCGCCCTGTAAGGTAGGACCCTAGTAAAACGTGTGTATTTTTAGGGAGTAATTTTTTAATTTTATATAAAAGTCCTTCGTGCCACACCTTATCAAAAGCTTGCGCTACATCAAGGAACACTGCAGAGCAGTATTTTTTATCTTCATATGTCTTTCTAATTTGCGCTACTATCCTGTGAACTTGCTCTATAGTTTCGTGTTTCCTGCGGAAACCAAATTGGTGTTGAGGTATTATGCTCATTTGGGTTATGTGGGGCATAATTTTCGAAAGTAACAACTTTTCGTAAAGTTTTGATGTGGTGGGCAATAAGCTTATTGTCCGATATGATGAAACTTGTATAGGATTTTTCCCAGGTTTAGGAATCATTGTAATTTGAGACATTTTCCACACTTCTGGGTATTGGCCCAATCGAGTAATACCATTGAAGAGTATGGTTAAATGTTTGACTGCACAACAAGGTAATTCAATCAGCATGTTAGCAGTTATAAGGTCATGACCAGGTGCTTTCTTCTTGTTAAGTTGCGTTTGTATGAAAAATTTAACGTCTTTAGTTGTGAAGCGCATCAGAATTTGTCTCATATTTTGAGTTTCTTGTGGTATTTCGAAGCTGTTGCCCTGGGGATTTGGCTGAAATACATGTTTTAAATGGTGAGCAAATGCTTGGCATTTTTCTTCATCACTTCTGGCCCAGTGCCCATTGCTTAGTCTTATGGGGGAATCTAAGTCAGTGGGGTTTTTCATACCCCTGATGGCTTTCCATAAAGAGTAGTTAGAAGACTGTGAAGGGCTCAGCTTTTTAATATACGTGTCAATACCTCTTTCAGACTCTTCTCGTAGGGCCTTTCTTAGTTCCATTTTGGCAAGAGTTAGTTTATGTTTAAGTGTGGGTGACCTAACCTCTTGCCAATGACGCCTGAGACGTCGTTTTTTCATCACTAGACGTTCTATGAGGGAAGAGTTGAGGCGTTGAATTTTGTGGGATGACACTGTATGCACAGGAGTTGCATGAAGAGCAGCTGATACAAGCATGCTGTTAAATGACAGTAGGGCCGATTCCAGCTCCTCCGAATCTTTAAGGCTTACATTAACAGATAGATGGCTACTGATGTATTTTTTATATTTTAGCCAGTTAGTTTTATTTGTTGTAAGCCTATTGGGTGCCTGCAACATTTCCACATATTTATGAATATGCATAATAACAGGAGAGTGATCAGAGCTTAAGTCAAAACATGATTCTACTGAAATTTGCCTCTTATTGATTCCTTTTATAATTGCAAAATCCATAAGGTCTGGAATCTTTTGACGGTCTGATGGCCAATAAGTTGGTTGGCCAGTGGAGACATAATCAAGTCCATTGCGGCGATTGGTTAAAGAAAGCCAAAGTGCTTTGCCTTTTGGGTTAATAAGTCGGGAGCCCCAATGGCTATGCTTCGCATTGTAGTCACCAGCAGCAATGAATTTTGACCATAATGAATTAAAAAAGTGGTCGAACTGGGCTTCCGTGATTTTATATCTTGGCGGACAATATACAGCTGAAACTGTTACTTTATCATCATAACATTGTAAGCAAATCGAAGTACAGTGGACCCCGCTTAATAGATCCCCGGTTAGCTGAATTCCCCGGATTACTGGTCTAAAAAAAACCCAATGAAATTTTCCTCATTTGAACTATGTATATAAATCCCCTGTTAAATGATTCCCGCTTATTTGATTTCCCCTTTTAAATAACCAGAAAAAATATTTTCCAAGTTAAAAATACATGAAAAACTCCCCTTTTAAGAGATCAACCATGTTAGAAGCAACATTGAAAAAAAGTACAACAATGAAAGATTGACAGTTTAAAATCGTTTGATGACAGTAGCGATCTTTCATTGTTTGATAGGTGTCATAAATACATATTATATTGGAGTCAAAAATGTTGTTTCTTGATACTCTCAAGTTTCAGAGGATGCACAATTCAAAATTTGAAAAAAAACTTTTTTTTTTCTTAATATTTTTTCAATTGAATTCAATTCATTTTATTTCATTTTTCAGTACATAAGAATATAATTCTTTTAAGCGGAGTCTTTAAAATGGTCCTTGTTTTTAAGCATATGTATTTAATTAATTTTGTTATTTTGCTAGGGCATTGTGCCATCCGAAAAGTTCTGACTTTTTTTTTTAGTAAATAAAAACATTTAATGAGGTAAAAAATTTTGTACTAATTTTTTGCGTTGAATATACTTGAATGTACTTATTTTGCGTTTCAAAAATCTGACAATCCTATCTTGAGGTAAGGTCAGTAAAAAAAATTTTTTTTTTCTTCGCTTAATTGACTAAGTCGATCAATTATCCGGGATTCTTTTAAATGATCCGTTGGATCAAATAAGCGGGCCCCTCTTTATTGATTCCCCGGTTAATAAATCCAAATTTTTTGCGCAGTTAAAAGATCAATTAAGCGGGGTCCACTGTAGTTTGTAGGTAGTCCCTCCCATACTGCTCAAGTGCGTAGTGCTTTATACGATTTTCAATGAGTATTCCTGGACCTCCTCGCGCTTTACCATCAGGGTGACAGGTTTTGTAGAATCTGTACCCTTCAATTTTAAAATTGTGCATGAGGGTAAGATGTGTTTCAGAAATAAGTAAAACATCAATTTCATTACTGCAAAGAAAGTTTTTAATTTCTAATTCGTGTTGGCTTACGCCGTTTGCATTCCAATGACAGATTTTAAGAGTGTTCATTTATTTCCAATCAAAACTTTCATAAGTTGGTTTTGATTGTTCATCATCTCATGCATCATTGTCTGCATAGTTGCCATGAACTGAGTCATGCATTGAGTGAGCGTCATGAGCATGGTCTCAAAATTTTGAGAGTTGCTTATGATATTTGTAGGTTTATCCTGACTAGATTTAAGCACGTTAGCATAGGTCTGAGCTGATGTTTTGGGCAAGTTTGTAGGTACAATATTATTTGTAAAAGTCTGCGTGACTTGGGTAGGTGAACTTCGAACTATTTCCTTACGTAAGCGCATTTTGTTCTTCAATTCAGCATATACTGGGCACCCCCTGTAGTTAGCTGTGTGGTTGCCTCCGCAATTGTTGCATTTTTTTGTAGTAGAATCTTTTTTGTCAGTAGAACATGCTGACGAGGGGTGAAAGTCGCCACAAGCAACACAAATAGTACGAAGGGTACAATAAGATTTGGTGTGGCCAAATTCCTGGCAGTTTGTGCACTGCACAGGGCCCATTCGTTTAAGGGGCTCCTCAACGGATATTCTGCGGTTTTGTAGGTAACGCAGATTATAAATAGGATGAACCTCATTTTTTTGCAAATTTTCGGTTATCTGGTTCAAGTTCAACACGAAAAAGCGGCTGTGGGATTTTATTTTTGTTTCTAATGTTGAAAATTGACTTCGGGTTAAATCCGGCATGAATTAGAGCTTCTTTAATTTCATTTTGTTCGACATCGGGTTCTATGCCTTTAATTACAATTGTTAAACCTTTGCTGATTTTAAGCTGGTAGGTGTAGTAACTCTTTTTATTTTTTTCTAGGAAAGTGGCAATTATTCTATAATTTTTTTCTGCGTAAATTTGTATTTTAGTTTCGGAAACATTGCCTTTCGTGAGAGGTATTATATGAAAGCCATTTTTTCCAATTAGAGAAACTAAATTACAAACAAGTGTATTAGAGCTGCGTTCACGTAAGTAGATGGGGGGAGGCTTAAGCGATTTATTGTTTGAGTCGACCATTTTGTCGTCATTCAATTTAGATGAGTCGATATCAAGCAAAGCATATCGATTTTCGCTAAGTGGGTTGTTAGTAATTTGTTCACTTTTGCTTAATTTAAACATCTTTTTTGAGTTACTTGCATTACCCTTAGGACTTAACTTTCTCTTGATTTTAATATAGCGATCCATTCCAGTTTGGATCGCTGAAGTTACAGCCTTGTTGGGGGTAATATCGGAGGTAAAGGTATTTTTTTTGCTTGAAGTATTAGAAACATTAAGAAATTTAATACTTGCGGTTGTTGCATTATTTTCCTGCTGGGGCATTGGTGACACATTTCCCTGCTGGGGGATCAAAAGAGAGCTACATTGCACACTCCATGGTGACTTAGCAGAGAGAGGACCCGTTTGATTAAGTGCTGTTGACTCTTCAGTATTTTTTACTGCATTTTGGTGTGTGTGTACATGGTGTGCGTGTTTTTGCGCAAGAGCGAGCTGTTGAGTGTTGGCGTTGGTGGACGACTCTTTGGTTTGGTTACGCGCACTATCATAGATTTTAGCACTGTCCGTTTTATCGAGAGAGCCGTTTTTTTTATTTTTTCCACACTCACTATTTTTTTTAGACTCGGCACTGACCGATGAGTCTTTTTTTTCGGTTGGAGGTGAGCGCCCAACCGGCATTTTTTTATCACTTGCTTATTAGAATTTCAAATAAACAATTAACTTTTTGTTTTATTTTTGCCGCTAAGGGCAGATAATTTGTCTTCTCTTGATGTAATTTGGTTTACACTTTGATTGTGCGTCTCTGTCGCAATTTATTAAATTTTTAAATTAAATTTTTCACTAAAAAAATCGAATTTCAACGCGGAGCGAAATCAAATGCAACTCGACACGGAGAGTGAGTTTATTGCTCAATCTCCTGAAATATAAAAGAGCAATTAATTTCAAGAGTGCTTAAAAGTCAATATTACTCACTACAATTAGATGAGAGTACCGATGTCTCTAATAATGCTAATTTGTTAGCATTTATTAGATATGAATTTGAATTTAAAATACAAGAGGATTTGTTATTTTGTGATTCCCTACCATCGTGTACTACAGCTAAGGCGATATTTAATACTTTGAATCATTTTATAACCGAAAATGGAATCCAGTGGTCAAAATGTGTTGGGATTTGCACTGACGGTGCTCGTGCAATGTCAGGAAGAAGAACTGGGTTGATTGCTCTTATTAAAGGTATAGCACCTCAAGTCGTTTGGAACCATTGCTGCGTACACAGGGAATCGTTAGCATCTAAAAATATGTCAACAGATTTGAAAAAAATATTGGATGAAGTCGTTAAAGTTGTCAATTTCATTAAGGTTCGCCCACTTAATTCCCGTGTTTTCAAAGTTTTGTGCGAGGAGATGGGGAGTCAACATAAACAACTATTATTACACACAGAAGTACGTTGGTTGTCACGTGGGAAAGTACTAAGTCGCCTTTTTGAACTTCGTGACGAAATAAGATTATTTTTAATGGACACGCAATTCGAACTGAAAGAATGTTTTAATGATTTTCTCTGGTTAGCTAAGGTTGCTTACTTCACTGATATTTTTTGTTATTTGAATGAGCTGAATTTGAGCCTACAAGGTGCAGCTGTAAATAAATTTGAAGTTGAAGATAAAATAGAAGCGATTATAAAAAAAATCGAATTATGGTCAAAACGCATTCAAAAGTGTGTATATGAGTCTTTTCCAACACTCAGCGATTTTATAGAATTTTCTAATAAAGAGCTTGGCAATGAAACGCGGCTCCTGTTTGTCGAACATTTAATGACTTTAAAAAGCAGTTTCCGAAAATATTTTCCCTGTCCTGATTCTGGCAACGACTGGATCAGGGATCCATTCAACACAGATGTTAGTAATGCTAAGAAATTATCGAAATTACAGCAAGATATGCTCGTGGATATCTCTTGCGATACGGCTTTGAAACTTAAGTTCAATAAAATTGAACTAACTAACTTTTGGTTACTCCTAAAATCCGATTACCCTGCACTTGCAAATAAGGCTCTCCAAAACTTGATTCCGTTTTGCACAACTTATTTGTGTGAACAGACTTTTTCGGTACTATTATATATAAAATCAAAGTATAGAAACAAGCTTAGTGTAGAAGCAGACCTGAGTATAAAAATTTCGAATATAGAGCCCGACATTGTGGATTTGGTTTCGAGAAAACAACATCATTCATATCATTAAGTAAAAACTTCTACAGAAGAAAATATAACAAATTTCGCATATAAAATAACAAATAGTCAACAAAAAAATAATTTTCACTTTAATTTTATGTTCAATTAATTATCATTTTAAGCTTTATTATTATTTATTAAAAAAGCTATGAAAAAAAAACATAACTTATTTTCTTAGCTTTATTTTGACCACAAAATATTTGTCTTAATATTTGAGTTTAATGTACATATTTTGACTTGTAAATTTTTTAATTCTTTTACTTTTCACAATTTTTATTCATTTTGTTTTTTAATTACATGAAAATCCTAATAAAAAATGTTTGCCTCTATAAATGCGTAAGATTTGTTAAAATACAGAGATATATGGTATCAGTATCAATATTTATTTTGGACCTTCAAAAAACGGAAATAGTGTTGGAAAGACCTTTAAAAACCGGAAAACTTAAAGCAAAGTAAAACTACTTCGTTCCTTAACCTCGTCAGATGATCGGACATTTTATGCCTATCTGGGAGAGTTTGATAATCGGACAAAGCTTTCAAAAACCAGACTGTCCGGGTGAAAACCGAACGGCCTGAGTGTCTTTGTCATTATTGAGCCAGAAATTAAGCTTATGAACGATGTCAAATGTCTAGGGTTGGGAAGGGGTCCGCAAAAAAAATTTAGCTCGATAAGGGGTCCGCGGACTACATAAGTTTAAGAACCCCTGATCTATAGGAAAGAGAATAGAAGAAACAAGATGACACCCCGATTTTCCAAACACAAAGTCATACAAAACAATGAAGTTACTATTATTACCGCAAAAAACCAAAAATTTCATAAGTCTAAACTAAGAAGGAAACACAAAATCAACTCTAATTAACAAGAATTTTTTCAGGATACCCCTTATAACGTCTCAAACAATTGAAATTCCAAATATTAAGCCAGAGCAAAGCCTAACCCAATTACAATTAGGACCTGCAAAAATAATTAAAGGCTATAATAATCTTATACATGTGGTTAATTGTTATGTCTATAATATAACCCTTATGTAAATCATGCATGTACGTTAGAGTGTCCCAGGCTATAAGGGCGAAATTTTTGTTTTTTGAATTGAGATAGGCATACCCTCTAGTTTTTTTCCGTTTGATCCTAATGGCTCAAAAATTAAATATTACTGATATCGGATAATGATAACCCGTGCCGACTTGATGTCAAAAGTTTGACCTAAAACTTAGTATGGAAGCCCTAAAGGGATTTTAGAACTTAATAGTTGTCTAGTAAATAAAACACTGTTTTACCTATAACTGATATCTAAATGTATTAAGTATTTATCAATAACCGGTTACCGCCCAACCAAAACAATTTTTCGAATTTTCAAAAGATTTTTGGAGGAAGAATTCATCTTGATTAGAAATGTTTAAAAAAAAAATTTTTAATTTTTCCGTCTTCCGGTTCCAGTTTGACGAACCAACAGGGATTAAGCCATGAAAGTCTGCTGTGTCAGCACTTCTGTGTTAGATTGTTGAAATGAAACATTATATGATCATGAAGTAGGATACTCGTTGAGAAAACTGTCATTAATTTTGAGTAGATTGAACATGAACTTGCTTTTTATTGAAATAAAGCCGACGATATTTTTCTCTGAAATTAAAAAAGTGATCAAAGTAATAAAATTAAAGAATTCGATGGGACGTAGCATTTACTGTAGGCTGACGGACTTTCTTTGGCGAAGTTAGTAACTATTTTTACTTACGTTTTTTGGTCTACATAATCGTCGAATAGATGCTGGCAGAACTACTGTATAGCTGCTTTGAGATGCTTTTGCCAACTGTTTCGTAAGCTTTCATGACCTTCAAAATGCTTAAATCCTGGTAAGATGCTTTAACCGCTAAAGTGCATTGCAGCCAAGGCTTGATGTAGGAAGTCACGATGAACAGGCATACGTCTAACAGAGCTGCCTTATCCTTGTTTGATATTCTAAATTCAGAGCTAAGTAATAATATTTTTAATGAATAAATTGCTCTCGCCATCCATCGAGCTTGGTGCATGACACTTGGAAGCCGAATCTTAAAGTTCTGATCTGATCTCCGCCAAGAAATATTATTGAAAACTCTATTAATTCTCGATAGTCACATCTTGCAATATTTTGTCAATATCTGAAACATTTAGGCACGATAGCTTTTCTGTATATTTTTCCAGTTTTCTCGGAACTTTTTGAACAATAGAATATCAGTGTTTGTAGTTATTTGGCTAATTTTTGCCTCAAACACGCTTTTTAATACCAATTCGTAGAAGTGATGGCGGCAAGGAAAAATACGCATTTCTGTATTCAGTTTCACAGGCACCATTAACACGACCAGTATAGAAGTGATGGCGGCAAGGAAAAATACGCATTTCTGTATTCAGTTTCACAGGCACCATTAACACGACCAGTATATGAAACTATGGTATCAAAACAAATAATTTGCACTTTGCAATTATTAAACCAATCTGGACTTATGGAATCCAACTTTGGGGCTCAACTAGCTCATCTAATATTGAGTTGCTTCAACGTTCACAGTCTCGCATTCTTCGTATTATAACAGGAGCTCCGTGGTACTTCAAAAATTCTAGATTGCACAAAGAACTCAAAATTCCTACTATCATAGATGAGATAACTAGATTTTCAATAAATTACAAGAAACGCTTATCAACTCATCCTAATACTCGAGCTAAGGACATGCTTAACAACCCCAGCTCTTCGCGTATTAAAAGATTTAATAATACAGTAATTACAATTTAAGTAACCTTTTCACTCCAATCCTTATTTTTCTCACTTTAGTCCTAACATCTGTCAGTTATAAGTAAAACATGTATTATAAATATGATAAATTATTGTTAGTTCCTCAATATGGAAGATCCAATAAAACTCATATTACGAAAAAAAAAAACTTTATCTTCAAGGTTCCAGTCAATAACAGCGTTCCAAACTGCATGTGCCTTTTCACCTCGTGAAGACTTGTCTAATTTTGGCACAACGATAAGTGGTTCTTTATTACCATTCGAAATAACTATTGGTAGATGTTCTTCTTTATATTGGTGTGCATCTAAGGCCGACAACAGTTCGGCATCCCAATGGACAATTACAGTATCCGGTACTTCGTTATGGAAAGCGACTTTTATAGCTACTGCGCGCTCTTTTCGCTTTTCCGTACGAATTCTTTGAATGGATGAATTGCTTATGAGAAATTCGTCGGTGTTAGGTCCAAGTGGCTCAATATTGCTTCAATAATAGATACAGAATTTCTCATGCTTACCATAACTGACAACTATCTAATCCTGAGACTAATTTTGGGGTGATAAAATGTTTCCTCTTAGAAGTTTTATTAGTATCGGGCTGTATTGCTCTCAGTTGGGAAGGCCAAATTTTCTTGTGAATCCATTATTTTAGATTCAGAAGACAAATTTTCTTGTAGTGGTTCATAAGATGAATTAAAGTTAACATTTCAAACAAAATGATGTGCAATTACAAGTTGATCGATATGTGAGCTCCCGCTTGCCTTGGTTTGCAAGTAGTGACATGTTTCGATGCAAGTCGGCACGGGTTGCCGTTATTTGAAAAACATGAAACTTTATTTACGATTGTTTTGACATCATTCAAATAAAATTAGAGGGTATGCGTTAAAAATAATTAGCTTTTATTTTTTTGGAACACCCTAATGTACGTATGTACATTTGCCTACATACATTCCTACATGCACTTTCAATTTTTGATTATTTTATTTTTATTGACTCCAAATTTTCATTGGAGTCATTGAAACTTTTCATAAAAATTTTTTTTTTCGATTCTAAGTTATGAAACAATGAACCCATTGTTTCATAATACACTTAATGCACTTAAGCTGTTGCTGCAGTTTCAAACTCAATATGTTTATGTTGCGAACACTAAACCCTGTAGTAATAACTACATTACCCAATTCAATTTGTTTACGTTTACGCATAGAACTCTGAAGTAACCAATACATATTGTTGCCTCAGCATTTTCTTTTTAGTACATTCTTTGGAATCGATTTCGTAAGCACATCGATTTGGTTACATTTTTTCTTTTAACCTTTCTTTCTTTCCAAATGCACTATAAATATTAAGACTTTTGAATTGTAAAATTAATTTTAAGAGAGACCTTCTTCCATGAAGTAATAATAAAAAATAATTTTATTTTTTAAAGAAAACTTCATTCTTTTTTTTTAATTGTTTATCTTGAAAAATATGGCACTAACATTCAAAATATACGTAACACACTAGAATCATTCGAAAAACATACTACATTAACAAGACCCTTCCAAGTAACGAAATTTAAGTTAAACGAACTTGAAAATAAGCTAAAATCCTTGATACCAGTCAAAAGAAATAAAAGAGAACTCATCAACGGATTGGGCACAGTAATTAAAGTTATAACTGGTAACATGGACGCTAACGATGCACTAAACATAACCGACGCAATACATAACCTGCAAACAGGACAATTAGATATAAGCAACGCATTCACAAAACAAACTACTATTAACACACGAAAGTTGACCCGACTACAAGACATAACCAGTCACATTAATAAAGAACAGGACGTACTAGAAAAACAACTTATAGGATTCGCAAATGCGATTAACAAAGAAGATAACAATATCCTAGAGCTTCAATACATAAATCAAATCAATTACAATGTAGACCTTCTCAACAACCATATGAGCCGCTGAAAGCAAAAGTGGTATAACTCAAAATTTTCGAAAAATGAGTTATACCCGTTTTCTAACTAGTTACGTCAGTAATTATCATTATACAAAATTTTAAAAGTTTAGTTGGCGATATGGCCGCTAGAGAGCATCGTTAAGTTTTGGCTCGAAACAAGTACATACTTCTAACTTCAAGCGGAATACTGGTACAACTCTGCGCGAGCCATTGTGTTTGTTTCATTTGCTAGGTTAGAGTTAAATTTAAAAATTTTGTTTTAGTATTTTTTGGATGAAAAAAAATTTTGTTTTTTTAATTAAAAATGATTTATGAAACAGATATTTTAATTTAATTAACATATTCAAAGGAATATAGGAATGAATAGTTAAGTGATTATTAGGGTGGGTAAAAATTTTAAGCGACAAAGGGTATAGCAGAATTAAATTTTACGTTCAATTCTAAGAAAAATCGGCCAAGGAACTATGGGTCTAAAATCAAAACCGAGCCCGCGGAAATTTCATTGAAAATTTGACTGTCGGAAAAACACAAAAAAATACTTGTATATACAAATTTATTTTATTTGTATTTTATTTATACAAAATTTCAAATATTAGTACAATAAAAAATAATATTCTTTTGTTGTACAATAAACTTTGCCCAAATCAAAAATAGTTTGTGAGCCACACATGGTGTTAGTGTATTAAACGAATACATTTTATTTGCCGTTTTATATTGTTCAAATAAATAAAAAAACACTGTAACACTTCTTGTTCAGTTGGTAAATTCAGACACTAAAATCTTTTGGTAAACCGAAAGCAATCACGTTATGAGAAAGCATATGCCCCAAATTCGACTCAAAGCTGGTATCTGTTTTCATAGGTGATAACATTGACGGCTCCATAATCAATAGCAAGTGTTTTTTCAAATAAATGAATAACAAAACTTTTCACTTAATAAAAAAACTAGTTTGTAATGTACGTATTGCTAATTAGAATTTAAAGTCTTATACAATCAGGTTAAGTCTCATTTATCGCAATATAAATGGTCAAGTTAAAATATTTCATACCAATTTACTTTGGTACAAACTCTGATTGTCGCAAGTTGTAGTAGTGAAAGGGTCGGGGGCGGGAGCCATTAAAGCCGCTAGCTTCAGTCGTTGGGGGGGTACGTGACCAATTCAACTAACGTTAACACCATACACACAAATTATTATTGTAGACTCCCTATAAAGCTACACTAAATGGACCTACATGACCATATGCAAAAACAAGCCCCAATGATCATGTCTTATACAAATATATGTATATGAAAAAATTTAATAAAAATAAACTGAAGATATCGACCTCTATATCATCTTAAAATGTATCTTCTAGATGACTGCGAAGATACGTGCTCGAAACCCACCCTACCAATGGTCATATATTGCACAGATATTTATATGACCCCACTAAAGACCTACTTATCCATATCCTGCCATATCACATTAAGGAAACAAATTAGCTTTTATTCCGACATTTTAATATAAAATTTTATTCACTTAAAAAAAATTAGTATATTTAATCATATTCACAAAGCGCAGAATTTTCACAGTGAGAAACTTCATTTCAAAATACGCACAAAAAAATTATGCAACTAAAAGAGATAGTTTATCATTTACAAAACTATATGCATTTTATGCATGTTATTGTCTTAATGGAGAATTTTACTTAAAAACATTTGCCATTATTTATAAACCAAAACCAAAACAAAAAAGCTTTATGTTTAAGTAGTAGAAAAAAATGTAGTAAAAAATAGTAGTAAATAAAATTACTTTAGTATATGTATATATAATATAATAGTGTAAATTTAATCATCTCTGAAATTCAACTAAATTCATTTAAGCTTAAATTTCTCATTTTTAAGGCATTTGTTAATTAATATTTAAGTCATGTATTTTAATAAATCATAAGTTCAAAATAAGTACTAGTTATTTTAAGTTAGCATAGTAAAATATGTTTTAGCATAACGACAACCCTAATTACTAACAAGAATTGCAGACACTGAGAGCGCGATCAAAAAAAAGAAGAAAAAACTTGTTTACAAAAACGTACGCTCTTGGAACAAAGAGAGCGCGTGCTAGCAATTGTAACCTACACTATGCATTTATTGTTGTTGCATTTATGAAAATTTACTTTAGAATAAAAAAAATCGATATTTTATATAAATTTAATATTAATTCAATTCAACTAGATCATTTTTTATGTCAAATTTTAATAGTTTATTTATAGTAAAAATATTACTCACTTTTTACGTTAGTATGCTGCACTCCATCGATGAAGGCCTTCAATGATGACGTTGAGCAAGCATTGAGCTGTGTTGAGCGAAATTAAATTGAGCATATTCTTAGTGACCATAAAAATAAAATTGAGCTGAATAGCATTCTCATTGGTATTAGAAAATGCATCCTGGCTCAATAAACTGGCCAAATTCATACTCGTCAACAAGTTTTGACTTTCTGAAATTTATGCACTTTATATAATTTTTCTACTTTTTCAAATTTTAATCGAAATTAGGTACTAATGGAAAACTTTAAGTTAGGGATTATGTCACGAATTGAAAAAATATGATTTACTTAACTTTAAGCTTAGATTTAAGTATTTTAACTTAATTTTAATTCACTTTTTAATGGCTTTTTATGTGTATTTTTTATAGAATTTTAACCGAAACAAGAAAATAGCATATGCAAATAGTTTTTTTTTTTTTGAAATGCTTTGCAGCGAATAGGCTAGAGTTAATTTTAAATTTTCACAATATTTAGCTGATTAAGCCTTTGTAGAACTTGTTATTCGAAAGGAAATTTCCACACTTTTTAGTTTTTCAGTGGAATTTTTGTATTTGCATAGATTCTTTTTACTTAATATCAATTTAACCGGATTTTTTTAAGGAACACTTTTAGGACCGAGTTTTAGCTGTCTTTCAAGAGTTTTTTGTAATTATTTAACACGAAATTCTAATATTTTTTGTTTACGCTTTTGACAATTTTTATGGCACGTCAAGCCAGCGCGTAGTTTACCGGTTGCGATGGACTAACTGATGATGCTGAAACAATGCCGTTGCTGTGCTGAGTTCGAATACATTTTTGCTGACTGATGGAACTGGTGAAAGTGGAACATGTGGTCTATAGCGTAAATGACCACTTAACGCCGTACTTAAATTTCTCAGCATTGAGATAAGCAATTTTCTGAAACTATTAATTCGAGAAATATGATTTGACCCAAAGCTTTATGCAAAATGTTTTATTTTACCTATTATTTCGAACAAGTCAACGCAATCTCTGGATTCTAGGAAACATAATTGTCGAGCAAGAAATTATGTAGCACTTTCCATGTGCTGAAAAATTTTACTCTTGGCAACATCCGAATAAAGGCATGTAATTCATGTTTTATTACAACAAGCTTTGCTCCTTAAATTCGATGCTGAATAAAATTTGCACTCTTTCTTTTTCTTTTTGCTAATAAACGTATGCACTTTTCTAGAAAAAACTAGGAGACAAAATTCTTTGTTAAGATGCAAAGATAATTCTTAATTTTTTAAAATAGTTTAATATCGCGTGAAGCATTTGCAAAACCAATTTTTCAAGAAAATTGGCAGAAAAAATTAAGAAATATACTTTTGATTTCACTGTGCTTACCGGATATTTTATGATGCAAAAAAAATTTTTCATATTACCAGCAAGAGGTAATACGATGTTTTTCGTTTGATGGCTCCAAGAAAAAGGAAGTTAAAACTTTTTCGTCACAATTGCCAACCTTTTTTTTTTCTGAGCAAATGCAGTGATGCACTTTATTGCATATTCGAAATTATGACAGTAGTGTCAAATGATCATGCGAAATGGTGCGTGTATCAACTAAATACAATTGCAATTTGCATATTAGCTAATAAAGGTCAAACCACAATTCAACAACTTAAGAAGGATGTTCATTACAAAACCAGATAATATTTTGTTGTCAAACAAAAATATTAGATGGAAATCGAATAATTACTGACGGATATCTTTCGCGTGAAATGTACCAATTAATTTACCCTGCAAGTCTTCCAGGATATAATAATGATTTCCAACTTTCTTACGAACTCGCGCTTTGACAAATACTGGGCTCAGCTTTGCATTAAAGTTTTTCTCAAAGCTGCTTTGTGCAAAGTTACGTCTAAAAACTTCTTGTCCTATTCGAAAGGAAACTGGACGAGAACGAAGATTGTATGTTTTAACATTCTGGTCATAAGCTTTTGCGATGTTTCCCCTAATGTCTTCACGCAACAAGGCCATTTGGTCATCACGATTTAATCTGCAAGATGGCTCATCAAGAAGGCTAAGGTTTTTCAAAAGAGAATAGGTGGATCCATGAGTAATCATGTCGAATCCGAATAAGGCATGATACGGAGAACAGTTGATAGCTTGATGTACAGAATTTCTTAGTGCGCAACTAATGGCTGTCAAATTTTCGTCCCACTGACGTTGATCAGTTTTCAAGTAGGCCCTAATTGCTGCAATCAATGAACGATTTACACGCTCTGACGCATTGGACTGAGGTGAATATATGGCTGTATAAATATGATTTATTCCAAGTTTGGTTAAAAATGCGTTGAAATCATTTGATTTAAATTGTGAACCGTTGTCACTGATAATAATCTCAGGTACACCGTAAATATGAAATATGTTTTCTAAAAGATATTTTTGAATGACGGCTGACGTAAACTTTTTCAAAGGGCACAACCAATGAAATTTTGTCATATGGTCAACAACAATAAATATTCCTATATTGCCAAGTTTGCTTCTGGGATAAGGCCCTAATATATCAATATAGATACGTTGTAAAGGTCTTTCCGATTGTACTTGTGCTCCCATTGGTGGTTTTAAACAAACATTTGGTGCTTTTGTCGTTTTACACGTTTCGCAGTTCTTGACATAATTGCGAATGTCTCTAATCATTCCAGGCCAATAAAAATTTCTTTTCAAAAGGTTAACAGTTTTAGCAGTGCCTCCATGGGCTGAAACAACTGAGTCGTGTGCTCTTTTGAGTAATTGTGGACGAAGATTTTCAGGAATCCACAACTTCCATGCTGAACTTTCTTGGTCTGCTTCACCAGAATAATGTTCTGTTCTAAAGTATACATATCTATCAATGATTTTTAAATCAGGAAATTTTTGTTGATTCGCAATAACTTTAACTTTTAACGATTCGTAGTCAGTGTCTTGAAAAGAGGATGAGTTAAGATCAATTTCTGGACCAACATCTTCTAAAGCGCAAACTTCATTGCAGTAGACACGAGATAAGGCATCAGGCACTATATTATCTTTTCCTTTACGGTGACTTATTGTGAACTTATATGCCTGCAATTTCAATGCCCACCTCGCCAGTCTACCACTTAGGTCTGGCTGTCGCATAAGCCATACTAAACTTGAATGATCCGTAATCACTTCAAATTCTTGGAGTTCCAAATAACATCTAAAGCGTCTAATCGCTTCGATTGCTGCTAAGCATTCGCGCTCGGTTACGCTATAGTTACGTTGTGCAGAGTTTAGTTTTTTTGACATAAATGCCACAGGTTTTTCACTACCATCGTCTGATAGCTGAACTAAAACAGCACCGATACCAAAGTCGCTTGCGTCGCAGTGTACATAAAATTTTTTTAAAAAATCAGGGTTTATTAGGATTGGAGCTGAAGTTAGCAAAATTTTAATCTTTTCAAAAGCCTTCTGAGCGTCGTCAGTCCAACTAAACTTTTTCTTTGTTGACAAAGTTTCAGTTATAGGAAAAGTCAGATCTGAAAAGTTTTCAACGAAACGGCGGTACCAGCCTGCTAGACCTAGAAAGCCGCGTACCTGTTTCAAATTTTTAGGCACTGGCCATGATAGAATTGATTGCACTTTTTCTGGATCTGTTGCGATACCTCCATTTCCTATCAGGTAGCCAAGGTAATTCACTTTCGTGACACAAAATTTACTTTTGCCTATATTTATAGTCAAGTTAGCTTTCTTGAATTGCTCTGCAATTCTAATCAAAATTGAAAGATGGGTTTCGAAATTTTCGGATACGACACAAAGGTCGTCTAAGTATCCAAAAACGCAGTGTCGCAAATCAGGTGGTATTATTTCATCCATGAGACGGGACATAGTTTGAGCCGCATTGCACAGTCCAAATGGCATTACATTGAACTGATACAATGGGCGTCCTGGCACAGTAAATGCCGTTAAATGCTTTGATTCTTGCGAAAGACCAATTTGCCAAAAAGCATCTTTCAAATCAATTTTTGAAATCAAATTGGCTTTCGGAAGTCTCGCAAAAATACCCTCTATGTTGGGCAGAGGATAGGCGTCTTTTTTAGTGACAAAATTTATCTTTCTGGCATCCAAGCATAATCTAACTTTATTTGGCTTAATCACCAATCTCATTGGAGAACTCCACGCACTATTTGATTGCTCTATTACGCCTAATTGTAGCATTCTATCTACTTCAGTAAAAATCAATTTTTCGACCGCTGGTGAAACAGGGTAAAATCTTTGCTTGATTGGCTTCGCCTCTCCAACATCGATATGATGCTGAATAAGGTTCGTCCTCCCAAGTCCTTGCATTGCAAAATCAGGAAATAAACTTTTAACTGCTTCCAGTTGGTGTTGCTGTTGTTGGGTAAGAGGAAATTGTTGATCATCAACTGTGCTCGAATCGAGCGAACTAATTACACCAGGTGCTATATCAAACTTTTTCCAAAAATCTATTCCTAATATCAGTCGTTGTGAGAGCGAAGGAATAACAAACAACTTCAATTTCTGTATTTTTCCTTTATATTCCAGATCAACATCTATCCAACCTAAAACCTTCTGGTCCTTTCCATCTGCAGTTTTGACCGTGGACCTAGTTTTGTGAAAACAATTAAGTCTTGAAAAATCTTCGAGTGCCAAATCTGAGCCCAAGCAACTTATGTTTGCCCCCGTATCTAACAAACCCAGTTCTGTTTTATTTAAAAATGAAACTTTTGCATAAAAGCGCATATCATCATTTTTGTTGAAAACTGCAGAAACTAGCAATTTCTTAGTTTGCCGGAGAGCTTTCCAAAATCTACGCAAACGTATAGTAGATCTTTTAATCTTTTTGTTAAAATTGGAAAAATTTTCAAAAATTCTTTTCTTTGCAGAAATGTATTCGCTTAATCGCTCGTGATATGGTCGAAGTGGACACAAAGTTGGTTTAAAATTATTTTTAGTAAAATCGTCTCGTTTCAAAATCAGTTTTATTGGAAAATTTGTTTGAAGCTCTAAATTTTCAGTCTGTTCAACTGAGCTAGCCGGTAATTGGTATGGTTTAATCTTTTCTACAATATTTATCGGGTTGCCATTCGGCTGTTTTTGAAGGCAACCGCCTTCGAGTTTTCCAAACGTTTGGTTATACATTTTTGGCATTGCGGCTTATACGTATTTTTTGCTCCACAACCGTAGCAAAAAATTTTTCGCTCGCAAAGACAATCTTCCCAGTGATGACCCTCTTCATCACAGTTCCAGCATTTAAAGATTTGTTGCTGCAAAGCATCAACTGAAAATGTTGGCTCATGAGCAAAAGGTTCATTTTCGACTGGGTCACAAAAATCAACTTCAGCAACATTTCTTCGTGCAACAAAATTATTCGGAAAGTTACGCGTTTGCTGACTACGTCTAAATGCTTCTTCTGACAGAAGGTTTTCACGCATTTGACATAAACTGCGTAAATGTGCTATCGAAGAGATTCTTACATAAAGAAGTTCGTGGCGTATATCTGGCCTCAGATTTCGAGTGATAATCTCTATCAAGTCGGAATCAGAAATTCGCTCAGACAATCTATCAGTTATCGATAATATTGACTCATAAAAAGCCTCAAAAGATTCGTTAGGCTTTTGTTTTCGACTTCGTATCTCTTCTCGTATGTCGTAATTAGATTTAAAGTCTCTATACTGCTCTTTTATGGCTTCGCAAAATGCATCCCAACTGATTCCTTCGTTACGCACCTGCTTGTGGTAACGCCAAAACCAGTCTCTAGCTTTTCCAAACAGAAGGATATGCAAATTGTCACATAAAGCTTGATAATCATTATTTAGACCAGAAGATGTTAGAGATCGAATTCGGTATAAAAATTCCTCAACACTCAAGCCACTAGGAGAACCATCAAACTTAACATTCCAGTTTTGGATGATTGAAGTAACTTTTTCTGCACTCAAACCTGAGTGAGAATTGTTTTGAGAAGTCAAAGGGTTTTGTCTGTTAAAATTGTCATTACGCAAATTTAAATTAGAACGATTGTTCAAATAAGTATTTGAGCTTTCGCGATTTGCTTGTAAGTTTAAGTTTGCAAGCATACGCTGCAGACTGCTTTCAATCATATTAGTAATATGACCGTAATCAATTGCATGCGCATTTGAATGATTATTAGCAGCACTCGGTGTCGTATGAGTAACATTATTTGTTCTATCGAAATTAAGAGTTGGCTGCGGTAAATCTAAATCAAGCAACGGCAATGTAAAGTTTCTATCATTAATTTGGTTTGAATCTAAATTACGTTGGTGTAAGTCGGGTAAAGAGGATTGAGCTGAGTTTTCCTCAACTCTGCGTCTGAAACCGCGCGTATTATGACGCTTAGGAATTGCTCCGCGACCACGATTGCGAGTATTACTAAGACCACGCGTTGAGTTTCGAATTGAATTGTTAATATTGTTATTAGTATTATTAAAAGACTGAATGTCAACGTTAATTGGCTGTAGCTCATTAACTTGAGCAGAACGCCTGCAATTAGGACATTCATGCGAATCTGTTAACCAGTGCTCAATGCAACTTTTGTGGAAAACATGATTGCATCTGGTAATCAGACAATCTGATCCATTGATCAACGGTTGAATACAAATGGTGCAAGACGATTCATTGTGAGGTACCAGAGCTGGTATATCATCTGAACTGTGTCTAACAGCCATTTTCAAAATCACTTAAAAATTTCAGTTAAGTTACAAATAAAGTATGAATAATATATTTCTAAATTTATGATTTCCTCAATGTAGTGATATGGATTTATGGATAAGAGAAAATAAAATGATATAGATCGATAAAGGCGAAAAAGCTGGATTATTGTCGAATGTAACTAATAAATCTTTAAAATGAAACTGCTGAATGATTTACTCAATATGTTATGCTTTGGACAGAAATTTGGCAACTGCAAATAATCTGCATTTCCAAAAGCAAAGACGAATTGATCTAACTTTATTCTAAAACTTTTCTCATTTTCTGAAAGACAGGAAATAATCCATATTCAGGAAAATGGAAATTAAAAAAAATGTATCAATCAAAAAGAGTTATAGCTACTAAGTTTACACAAAGGTGTGCAGTGATAATGGTAGATATGCTTCAAATTAAAAATATGCCTGAGAGCAAATCGGTCGATACTATTCGGTCCATAATGCCAAAAAGTCGAATTTCCAGAATTGATCAAACAATTATAAAAGTCAAAACAAAATCACCAAATCATCAGCAAAGATTATGCAAAATTTAAAAAGAAATTTAATTAACGGAGAACAGACCTTACTGAAGGCTTAGCCTGTCCTGGGATGTGTGGAATCACATATCTAAAATCATCGTATCTTTACTGTGTAAAGCTGCAACTGCTTAAATAATTATGTTAAAAAAATTTAAGCATCCCTTAAACGATTCAAAAACACGTGACTGCCCCACGTTGGGCGCCAAATTATGTAATGTACGTATTGCTAATTAGAATTTAAAGTCTTATACAATCAGGTTAAGTCTCATTTATCGCAATATAAATGGTCAAGTTAAAATATTTCATACCAATTTACTTTGGTACAAACTCTGATTGTCGCAAGTTGTAGTAGTGAAAGGGTCGGGGGCGGGAGCCATTAAAGCCGCTAGCTTCAGTCGTTGGGGGGGTACGTGACCAATTCAACTAACGTTAACACCATACACACAAATTATTATTGTAGACTCCCTATAAAGCTACACTAAATGGACCTACATGACCATATGCAAAAACAAGCCCCAATGATCATGTCTTATACAAATATATGTATATGAAAAAATTTAATAAAAATAAACTGAAGATATCGACCTCTATATCATCTTAAAATGTATCTTCTAGATGACTGCGAAGATACGTGCTCGAAACCCACCCTACCAATGGTCATATATTGCACAGATATTTATATGACCCCACTAAAGACCTACTTATCCATATCCTGCCATATCACATTAAGGAAACAAATTAGCTTTTATTCCGACATTTTAATATAAAATTTTATTCACTTAAAAAAAATTAGTATATTTAATCATATTCACAAAGCGCAGAATTTTCACAGTGAGAAACTTCATTTCAAAATACGCACAAAAAAATTATGCAACTAAAAGAGATAGTTTATCATTTACAAAACTATATGCATTTTATGCATGTTATTGTCTTAATGGAGAATTTTACTTAAAAACATTTGCCATTATTTATAAACCAAAACCAAAACAAAAAAGCTTTATGTTTAAGTAGTAGAAAAAAATGTAGTAAAAAATAGTAGTAAATAAAATTACTTTAGTATATGTATATATAATATAATAGTGTAAATTTAATCATCTCTGAAATTCAACTAAATTCATTTAAGCTTAAATTTCTCATTTTTAAGGCATTTGTTAATTAATATTTAAGTCATGTATTTTAATAAATCATAAGTTCAAAATAAGTACTAGTTATTTTAAGTTAGCATAGTAAAATATGTTTTAGCATAACGACAACCCTAATTACTAACAAGAATTGCAGACACTGAGAGCGCGATCAAAAAAAAGAAGAAAAAACTTGTTTACAAAAACGTACGCTCTTGGAACAAAGAGAGCGCGTGCTAGCAATTGTAACCTACACTATGCATTTATTGTTGTTGCATTTATGAAAATTTACTTTAGAATAAAAAAAATCGATATTTTATATAAATTTAATATTAATTCAATTCAACTAGATCATTTTTTATGTCAAATTTTAATAGTTTATTTATAGTAAAAATATTACTCACTTTTTACGTTAGTATGCTGCACTCCATCGATGAAGGCCTTCAATGATGACGTTGAGCAAGCATTGAGCTGTGTTGAGCGAAATTAAATTGAGCATATTCTTAGTGACCATAAAAATAAAATTGAGCTGAATAGCATTCTCATTGGTATTAGAAAATGCATCCTGGCTCAATAAACTGGCCAAATTCATACTCGTCAACAAGTTTTGACTTTCTGAAATTTATGCACTTTATATAATTTTTCTACTTTTTCAAATTTTAATCGAAATTAGGTACTAATGGAAAACTTTAAGTTAGGGATTATGTCACGAATTGAAAAAATATGATTTACTTAACTTTAAGCTTAGATTTAAGTATTTTAACTTAATTTTAATTCACTTTTTAATGGCTTTTTATGTGTATTTTTTATAGAATTTTAACCGAAACAAGAAAATAGCATATGCAAATAGTTTTTTTTTTTTTGAAATGCTTTGCAGCGAATAGGCTAGAGTTAATTTTAAATTTTCACAATATTTAGCTGATTAAGCCTTTGTAGAACTTGTTATTCGAAAGGAAATTTCCACACTTTTTAGTTTTTCAGTGGAATTTTTGTATTTGCATAGATTCTTTTTACTTAATATCAATTTAACCGGATTTTTTTAAGGAACACTTTTAGGACCGAGTTTTAGCTGTCTTTCAAGAGTTTTTTGTAATTATTTAACACGAAATTCTAATATTTTTTGTTTACGCTTTTGACAATTTTTATGGCACGTCAAGCCAGCGCGTAGTTTACCGGTTGCGATGGACTAACTGATGATGCTGAAACAATGCCGTTGCTGTGCTGAGTTCGAATACATTTTTGCTGACTGATGGAACTGGTGAAAGTGGAACATGTGGTCTATAGCGTAAATGACCACTTAACGCCGTACTTAAATTTCTCAGCATTGAGATAAGCAATTTTCTGAAACTATTAATTCGAGAAATATGATTTGACCCAAAGCTTTATGCAAAATGTTTTATTTTACCTATTATTTCGAACAAGTCAACGCAATCTCTGGATTCTAGGAAACATAATTGTCGAGCAAGAAATTATGTAGCACTTTCCATGTGCTGAAAAATTTTACTCTTGGCAACATCCGAATAAAGGCATGTAATTCATGTTTTATTACAACAAGCTTTGCTCCTTAAATTCGATGCTGAATAAAATTTGCACTCTTTCTTTTTCTTTTTGCTAATAAACGTATGCACTTTTCTAGAAAAAACTAGGAGACAAAATTCTTTGTTAAGATGCAAAGATAATTCTTAATTTTTTAAAATAGTTTAATATCGCGTGAAGCATTTGCAAAACCAATTTTTCAAGAAAATTGGCAGAAAAAATTAAGAAATATACTTTTGATTTCACTGTGCTTACCGGATATTTTATGATGCAAAAAAAATTTTTCATATTACCAGCAAGAGGTAATACGATGTTTTTCGTTTGATGGCTCCAAGAAAAAGGAAGTTAAAACTTTTTCGTCACAATTGCCAACCTTTTTTTTTTCTGAGCAAATGCAGTGATGCACTTTATTGCATATTCGAAATTATGACAGTAGTGTCAAATGATCATGCGAAATGGTGCGTGTATCAACTAAATACAATTGCAATTTGCATATTAGCTAATAAAGGTCAAACCACAATTCAACAACTTAAGAAGGATGTTCATTACAAGTTAGATCGGAACTTTTTTGGTCGGTTATAAGAAATTTTAACTTTTCTTGTAATAATTTGTTTTGTGTTCAAAAATTTTTACTATGAAACACACAACTTCGAAACTAACATCACTAGTTAACCCGAACTTAACGGAGTCTTTGTTTTTCACTTTTTATATGCACAATCGACTTTAAATGTTCAAAATGGCATTACGAACTGTAAAAGCGACTGAAATCAATTAAGTATGATATGATTTTTACAATTTTCCTAGTTTTTACAATTTTGCCAAATCTTTTACTTTAAGAGCACAGTAGTGAAACTAATCATTCATACTTATCTACGACATATATAACTTTATAAATGAATCATACAAAATAGTAAAATTTTTCTTAGTTTTATTGTATGTATGTTAATTGCATAAAAAACATACTGAAAGATAATCGATTTTTCATTCAAAATAGACGAAAAGCCAAACATTTCCGCCCTCTGGCGGATGTTTTAAGGGAAACAAAATGTCATCGTATCGAAAAACCCCCAAGGCAAGTTTTTATAAAGACACGGATAATTTTATAGCCTCATTTGTACATACAAGTACTATTTTTGTGTTTTTCCGATAGTCAAATTTTCAACGAAATTTCCGCGGGCTCGGTTTTGATTTTAGACCCATAGTTCCTTCGGCGATTTTTCTTAGAATTGAACGTAGAATTTAGTTTTGCTATACCCTTTGCTAAATTTTTTCACCCGAACAAATCGACCCACCCTAGTGGTTATGGTTGCGCTGTGCTTTAAAGGCCAGGGAAAGGAAACGTGGTATAACTCACTGACTTATACCACTTTGTCGTTAATTTCGTTGAAATAAAAATTGGAAGAATGGTATTCTATTTTGAAGCTTAATTTAAGCTTCTTACTTTTTCAAAAATTATAATAATTTTTACAAATAATTAAATTTTGAACAATTCACTTTCCAAAAGTGTTGAAGCTTTGACAAAAACAAATGCACTTATTTTTTGCTATACCAAAACGCAAACGTCCAATTTTCTCAAAACTACTTAAATGCGACTTATACCACTGTTGCTTTCAGCGGCTTATATATCAAATATAGCCGAAGCTTTACACTCGCCAAATTAAACTTAATTTCGAAATTTATCCTCAGTCCAGTAGAACTTAAGGAAATTGAAATATACATGGAAAACCAATCAATAAATATTATATCAAATGAGCATATATACGAAATGCTTGGACTCGAAGCTTATTAAAATAATACAAATATCATATTCAACGTACAAATACCAAACATTTCCCAAGAAATTTATAAATTAACACATATAATTCCGCTACCAATAAATCAAACAAAACTGATAAAAATTGAACTATATATAATATATAGTAAAGAAAATTTTATGTATTATACTTTGACCAAAAATGCCCAAAGATAGAGAATATGTTTTACTGCACCGAAACCGCTAGGCAGAAAAACCAGCAAAATTCGACCTGCGTATGAGACATCCTACACAATAATAAAGCCAATTGTGTCATTGAAGACGTGGGAAAAGTTGAGACAATTCTACAACCAGAGTCAAATTTTCTTATATTTATAAATGTATCAAAAATAAACTCTAATTGCAGTGACAAATCTTATGAAGCAATCCTATACTACAAAAAATGCAGCCTTAATGTTAACAACATCATATGTAAAGACGACCCCACTGTATTCTGGGACGATGCACTAATAGAGCCTGGAGTATATACACATATTCATCCCAAAATGATCATCGACAAGTTAAATCTGGAAAAGTTGAAGCAGTTCAAATAGAGACAACAAATGAACTACTTACAACGACAACAATAAGAAGCCACTATACTTATGCAGCTATGACTACACTCGGGTTCCTTACTCTAGCCGCAATATGGTACCTCTCTACGAAAGCTTCAACAAGTTACGTTCCTTCAGAGGTCCCTATCAACGCTCCGGCCCCATCGACCTCCTTATGGCCGTCGCTCTATCTTAAGGGGGGGACGAGTTACGTCCCCTGCGGTTACGTTACCTACAACAACAACACAAGCAGCACCAACCAAACCACAAAGGCTTGACCGGATACAAGTGTCAACGACATGACACAAATTTAGTTTATTGATTAATCATCAATTAATATTTAATAAATTTAATTTATTTAAAATGGCTAATTTAACAATTTACATTTTGTTAATTTAACACTTATTAAATATTGCATAATACTAACACTTCTGATATGTAATGATTTTTGTAAATTATAAATAAGTCGTTGGATAAAATTAAAAGCAGAATTAATCGTAAAGCAAAACCTATCACGTCTTTCACTATTGCTCCCGTTGGAGCTAAAAATCTATTTTTTTTGTGTAGTACTTTGTGAAGTACTTAACTCGCGCGAAGTAGAGGCGCCTGGAGAGAGCTTTTGAGGTCGACCGTAAGCCGGTAACGGGTTGTTATGGCCACCCAAGTAAGTAAATAATATAGAAAATATGTAACACCGCCTCATCGAAGCCGCTCACTGATTTGAAAAGCATTTTCCGAGTACGGCAACGTCAACAAAATTCTAATAGATATCCTCCAATAATCGTAAAATTTAATACTCCTCACGAAAAGAGTGATATGTTGTTTTCTGCAGCTAATTACAGAAAGCAACATAACAAACTGTGTTTGCGGGATGTAGGGCTTGACTCTGACACCAAATTATACATAAACGAGAGTCTTACAAAGAACAACCGCTTCATTCTGCAGCAAGCAAAGCGATTGAAACGAAGTGAGCAGCTTTCATCAGTATTTACAAAAAATGGTAATATGGTAATAAAAAATAGCCCAGAAGAAGAGTTTTTTTTTCATAGTAGATAATATTGAGAGCTTAAACACATACATACATTAAGAGATGCCAAAGGGAAATTTAAGCCGATGTATTTTGCAGTGGTTCCCAAACTTAAAATCAAACTCGTTACCACTTTTATGAGATATTTTTATTGGATTTCATTTATTTTATTTTTTTTTTATTCGTTTTATTATTATTATTTGTATGTTTTTATTATTGCTCTCTTATAGGTACATATTTACAATACATTCTGGGGGCCTAAGCCCATTACAAAATATATCTTATTTTGACTAACACATTAATTTATATTTAAGAAATTTCTAACAATATGACAGGTATCTATTATCACAGATTTTTGCATCAGTTCAATGGTTGTGTCTCTCAGTCCTATTGTACTCATGTCCTTTCTAAGTTGTTTGTCGATTACTCCTTCAGCACTTATGACTATTGGTACAATTCTTACATTCTTTAAATTCCAATTTCTTTAGATTTCCACAGCTAACTCAGAATATTTCGCAAATTTTTCGTTGTACGACCGTTCTATATTTCTCGTAGCTGGGACAGCAACGTCTATAAAAACTACACTGCATTGATTTTTATCCAGTATAGTTAAATCAGGGCGGTTATGGATTCTAGTGTGTTCTGTATAAATTGTTCGATCATAATATATTTTTACGATTTCATTTTCGACAACTCTGTCCGGGTTATACCTGTAGCTCGAAGTTACCGTTTAGACTAAGTGGTGTTAGATTTATATCAGCTTCTGTTACAACCTTGACAAGACTGGAACGAGATGGGGTCCATTCCCACCGAGCACGACGGCAGTTTCGGCTGCAAGGCGTATCGGCACTATTTTATGATATATATATATATATATATATATGTTATAGTATGTATAGAGTAATAGTAAGTGATTTAGTTGATTACGTTGCGTTGAGGAACTTTCTTGTTATATTGCATGACTTTAATATGACTGCTTACTGTTCAGCAACTGAAACTCAGAACATTTGGTTTCAATGTCGGTGACCCTCTTATTCATTTCTCTTACAGAGCTCTTTATGTTACATAGATCACCAAAAATCTCCCCAATTTTCTGCATAACCCTATCTTCTACTATTTTAAAAGACTCCGTCAGCTTTTTTACAATGTTCACCTCCTGTTTATTTAACTTCTCTTCTAAAAGTTTGGTCCAACTCCCACTCATGGCACTTTCTACTTGCTCTTTAATTGTTTTAGGTGATGGGAGAGGTTTTCCCGCCATCAAAAGCTCTTGTTGCTGCTGATATTTTGTTGACATTTTGCCAAAATTTAAAACTTTATTTTGCTTTTAATTAAATAATCCAAAGCGAAATCGGAATATAAGCTTTTAATTCCGAAAGCTGACTCAAACCGGTTTTAAAAATAGTTAGTTTCGATGTATAACTCTCGTTTTCAGACACAAATATTGCGATTTTCTTGCCAGCACCAAAAAACACGACTACAGTAGGTAACGGATATAAGCACAATTCATGTAAGAAAGGAACGCTTATAAGAAACATTTTCGAAAGCACCGCGTTTTTTCCCAATGTTTTGAAGTAAAAAGCAATTTATATAAGAAACTTCTTATAAGAAAAAAACGCATAAAAGAAAGCTTTTTCCAAGCACCAATATGAAAAATCTTAAGAAAAGAATAGCGCTTATAAGAAATTTTTTCAAATCGTAATTTTCGTTCTTTGGTCAAAATTGAAAATACGCGCCTTCTTTATGTCATCATTCTTCGATCAAAATTGAACGAGCAAGTGTAACGATAGCAGTTGCTGAACGCACTTATTACTCACTGCTGATCTTTGTGCGACTCGGATATAAGAAATAAAGTTTCTTATATCAGTAGTACGTATATAGGAAATTTTTTTCTTATATACGTGGTACTTCTATAAGAAAAAACTGATATAAGAAAGAAATTTCCGGGATTTTTTGACTTTCTTATATCCGTTACCTACTGTACTCACTTATGCGCATTTGAATACTTATTATTTTTAAAATAGTTAATAAAGGTTCTAAGCGTAAGATTTTTGTTGAAGATAGAATTATCCATAGAGAATTATTGGAAAGCCTATAAAGAGGAGAAAACATTTACCCTATTCTTAAGTGGTTTATTCTCAGATTTTGAGGGTTCCGTAATCGAAAATGAACTTTTGGATTTAATACCGCGGCGTGGTTGAAAAGGTTACCAATTTTTCAACCAACCCAAATCTATTAAAGAGGGTTTCAAATATAAACTGTTTCGGGTAAGACTAATGCCAGGGAAAACTGTAAACGATATCTTCAAAATCAATTTTTTAAAAAAATGTGAACAAAAAATTGGACAGGAATTTTTTTTTAAAAAAAAGGGAACAAAAAATTGGAGAAGAAATTTTTTAAAAAAAATTGAACAAAAAATTGGAGAAGACATATTTTTTAGGTAAAAGTGGATTTTTTTTAAAAAAATAGTGGGCGAAAACATATTCCTGACCAACTGGGAGTTTGCTCAGTGGTACGCTGCTGAACGTGCTCAACGATACATACGGTCCTTTTCCGAAGATGGTGTTGTGTACTACTGCACCATCACGGAATTAAGCCTGTGTATACAGCTGATACTGGTGCTGGAGAGGAGCTCCCCCAACCATAACCTCCCTGTAGTACGGATGAGCGACACACTTGTAACGAAATGTTTTTTCTTATTATTTTACTTGTCCTACACTTGTGGCAACGATCAGCACGTACTGGTGCGGCTTAGCTCGTCGGCAACCGGGGTGGGGTGTTGCTGCTCAAATGTAGCTCTCGTTAACAAAAAAAATTCTACGTACTTTATGGGACAATCTACAAACCAAATAGTTAAAACCTGTCTATGGAAAATGAAGAAAAATTTCGGAACTATATATACTACCAAAACCAAACACACTTATGATTTTATTTTGATAGAAAAAAAAATTTTTTTTTTATTTGTATTTAAGTTAGATTAATTAATATAGGTTTTATATTTTTCCAATTAGCCCGATTCACTGCCTTTAAACTTTTCACAAAACTAAATTTTATATTTTTTTTTCTATTGATTTGGTTAACTTTTTGTTTTTGTAAAATAAATTTAATATATTGAAATATTTCTGCAATATTTTGCATTTTTGAAGCGGCAAATAATGATTCTGCTGGGGTTTTCAGTATTCCACATGGCCATTTCCCAAACTAATTCTTTGATTCTCAGCGTCAATAAATTTTTGATTGCAGACTGCTGGACGAAGAATTCCCAATCCCACCAAATCTCCTATTATATTAAACGAGCAACAACTGTATGTATATTGATCATTCTTTTAATAAACGCACACTTTGTTTTTTTTTTTACGTTTTTGAACATTTTTGGAAACGAAATATCTCAAAAACTATAAGAGATAGGATGAAAGTCAGTCAGATGTAGTTTCCAAAGTTATGGCGGGAATTTCGATATGAAAGCACATGTATTCTTAGGATTGATTGGGGAATAGCACATAAAAAAATCAAAAAAAACAAAAGGTATTATATTGAAAATATTTTGAGAAAAAAATTTTTAATTAAAAAAATGAATGTTCAAACAAATTTATTTAAATTTTTTTAATTTTTTTTATAAAGTTATTGTATTTCTAAACAAAAATGATTAAATGGTTTTTCATCTTATCTCCTATAGTTTTTGAGATATTTGGTTTCAAAAAATGTTCAAAAATGTCAAAAAATACAAAGTGTGCGTTTAATAAAAGAATGTCCGCTATATCTATATATTTATACGTGAACATCGGAACTTATGGTTTAGTAGTTATTATAAAGAGAGGAGAATGAAACTTATATCATTTGAAAGGTATTGTTTTGTAGATGTGCTCAAACAAAAAATAATTTGTAATATGTGCCATTAAGGCAGGTAAAATAAAGAAAACATACGCGCATGATTCCCCGTACAAAACGCTTTGACCAACGCATTTTGATCGCGTTCATGGCTACAAGAGGTAGGTATAATAGGAGAACTAACAATGCAGTCGATATGAAATTTAGTCGCGATAGTACATGTGGGCGTGGCATCTCCCATACAAGCAAATAACGTTAAATGTTATATTTAGTGTGCTATGAGAGTAATCTTTTTAAAATTTGGTATGGAGGTGTCGGTTACTATAAGCTTTGAAATTAAATGGAGTTCAACGGGATTGAATCAGTGGGCGTGGCACCTCCTATATAAGCAAAGCCTTTTGTGTAATATTTGGTGAACTATAAGATTAATCTTAATAAAATTTAGTATAGAGATGTCGGTTACTATAAGCTTTGAAATTTAATGGAGTTCGGCAGGATTTTGTTAGTGGGCGTGGCGCCTCACAGGCAAGCAAAAAATGTTTTGTGTTATATTTGGTGAACTATAAGAGTAATCCTAATAAAATTTGGTACAGAGATGTTGGCTACTATAAGCTTTAAAATTATTTGAACTTCGACGGGATTGCAGCAGTAGACGTGGCACCTCCTATAAAAGCAAAAAGCTTTTTTCAATATTTTCTTTTCGATTTTTTCAACCTCTTTATTGAATTTACTAAGATGTTCAAATTTCTTTTCGATATTTTTCACTTTCAACTTTTTTCGAATCTTTCAACCTCTTTCACCCTTTTTTAATTTATAAGACTTTTTCAACCTTATTCAACTTTGTTCGACTTTTACAACCTCATTCAACTTTTTTTGAGTTATTCAACTTCTTTCAACTGTTTCAACATTTTTTAAGCTCATTCAACTGTTTTCAACATATTCCATATTTTTCCGACTTTGTCAAACTCATTCAACTTTTTCAACCTCATTCAACTTTTTTATAGAGACATTCAACTTTTTTCGAGATTTTCCGCTTCTTTCAACTTTTTTTGGATCTTTCAACCTCTATCGAATTTTTTCACCTTTTTCAATTTATTCGACCTTATTAAATTTTTTTTTGACATTTTAAACCAAATTCAACTTTTTTCGAGTTATTCAACTTCTTTCAACTGTTTCAAAATTTTTTTAACCTCTTTCAACTGTTTTCAACTTTTTTGCGACTTCGTCAAACTCATTCAACTTTTTCGACGTTTTCAAACTCATTAAATTTTTTTAGAGATATTCAACTATTTTCGAGATTTTCATCCTTTTTCAATCTGATTCAATTTTTTCGACCTTATTCAACTTTTTTGGACTTTTCAAACCATATTCAACTTTTTTCCGAGCTATTCCACTTCTTTCAACTGTTTCAACATTTTTCAACCTCTTTCAACTTCTTTCAACATTATCCAACTTTTTTCGAGATTTTCTACCTCTTTCAACCTCTTTCAACTTCATTCAATTTTTCTGACTTTGTCAACCTTATTCAACTTTTTTTGACTTTTTGAACCTCATTCAACATTTTTTAACCTCTATCAACTTTTTTCTACATTTCCCTACTTTGGCAACATTATTCAACTTTTTTCGACTTTTGAACCTCAGCTTTTTTAGAGTAATTCAACATTTTCCATATTTTTCCGAATTTTTCAACCTCTTTCAACTTTTTTCAAAATTTTCCATAGTTTTCGGAGTTTGTCATACTCTTTCACCTTTTTCAACTTCATTACATTTTTTTTAGAGATATTCAACTTTTTTCAAGTTTTTCAACCTCATTCAATTTACTTCGACTTTTTCGAACTCATTAAATTTTTTTAGAGATATTGAACTCTTTTGGAATTTTTGAACCTCTTTCAATTTACTTCGACCTTTTCAACCTCATTAATTCTTTTTTCAGTTATTCAACTTCTTTCAACTATTTCAACATTTTTCAACCTTTTTCAATTTTTTAAACATTTTCCATATTTTTCCGACTTTTTAACGTTATTCAACTTTTTTCAACCTCATGCCATACTACTTTTTTAACCTTTTTTGACATTTTTCAACCTCTTTCAACTTTATTAATTTTTATTTTCGGCTTTTCAACTCTTTTCAATGTTTTCTAAATATTTCAACTAATTCAATATTAGTCAACTTTTTTCAACAAATTGCATATTTTTTCAACCTCAAAACGAAAAACCGAACAGTGGTCGGTCTCCTGGTACTTTTAGTGGCTAAATCTAATGGTCCACAAGAGATAATCTGAGTTTTTTTTTTAAAAACTAGCCTTTAAGTGTTTTCAGAAAATTTATTTTGTTGTATATTTATATGTACGGAAATCGTTTTTCTATCAAGCGCAACTTGACCCGACTCAAAACCAACTCCTCGACTCACAGCAAAATTTACGCGTGAGGTATAAACTAAAAGACTAACTGACCACTAACTGATCATTCGATTTTACGGGAGTTTATTTCTTGAAAAACCGGTTTTACAAAATAACTAAGTATGAAGCCTTTTAACAACTGTGCAGAAAAACCAGTATACCGAAATAATATTATTCTCTATACTAACTATGAGAGAATTTGTTAAGATAAGACTAATTGTTATGCACCAACTTTTTGTATCCTTAGCTAAGTACAGTGCTAATCAAAATAATGCCCATTCAACTATTACACACTTCGGCGTCAATTGCATATTTTTTTTAACAATTAATGAAATTAAGCAATTTTTAGAACAGTCGTCAGCTGGTAGGAGTGGCGTGAGTTAAAACACATCCCCTTAAGAATTTCTTTATATTACTTATCAAGTTATTGAACTTATTATTAAGCATTTTATGTATATCCAATTTCTGTAAACATTTATATCCGTTCAATTCATGATTATGTAAACATTTATAACGACAGCAAATGCAACTAAGCAATAATTTATGTTGCTGATTTTGTTGTTTGATTTTCATGGATTGAGTTTTGGTTTAATAAACTTAAGCTTAAGATTTCTTTCTGATAATAGAAGGCAGACAATAAAGTTCTGATAAAATTTAACTAAACTGTTGGATTTCATTAACTGGGGGCTCAACCGGGATAGCCGAAAAATTGCAACTGGAAGTAGCGGAAATTCAAGTGGATTGTCTAGCTGCCGTGCAACTGATCAACCAAAGTACTCCGGAAAGGAAGAAGCGGTATTATATTAGTTTAAGTAATTTTAATCGTTTTATAAAAATTAAGAAGTAAAAAAGTGTTATTAGTATAAGTGGATTTTGAATTTTTTGAAAGCGATTTCCAATTTTAAAAGTTTTAAACTACGTGCTAAAGTTGAAACTTAGAAGATATGGCTGTTACTCCACAAGAAGTGGCACGTCTCATTGCTATAGAGACAGAAAGGCTTAGGTTAGCCTTTGAGCAAGAATTAGCTCCCCTTAGGCATTTACAAGTACACAATGTCCCTGTTAGAACTGCAGCTACCATTCAACCGTCAGATATAGGAATAATGAAGCTTGTAGAAGCTCCGCCTGTTTTTGATGGCAAAATAAATGAGTACGCTACTTGGTGAAATCGTGCAGTCACAGCTATGAGTACGTTTACTAATAATAATAATCAAGCAGCAAAAGAAGCATATTTCACTGCATTGGGTTTGGTGCGAGGTAAGATTGTAGGGAATGCGGAGGCTGTATTAGCAAGCCACGCAACAATTCTCAACTTCGATGCAATTATCGAAAGGTTGGACCTGACTTATCAGGATAAAAGGTCAAAAAGGACATTGTTGCAGGAATTGATTAACGGTCTGCCTCATGCATTGAGTAATTTGTTAACGGGGATGAATCCTCCTAACATAGAGACAGCAGTTGCTAATGCTGAAGAATTAATGCTGGATAAACCGTACTTATCACAGCTTCGACCTATTTATAGGAATACCGATGCACAACCTTCAAACCGTAGGCAAAATCAATCCTCTAACTCTAGAGATTCAACCCGTCAGTTTGATAGGAATCATAATAATAGTACCAATCCTCATCTACAACAGAACATAGGAAATCAACAGGTCTGGGATAATAATATGTGGCGAGGCGGTAATCCTTTTTATAACCCAGGGCATTCTAATTCCACTCCAACGAACCCTTTCACAGGTCCAGAGTTAATGGATGTTGACCGAAGTGGACACTCTCAGATAAATAATCCATTTAGGCAGGAATCAAACCCTAACCATAGAAATTTCTTTAAAAGAAATAATAACTTCTCTGGGAACTTTCGCAGAATAAGCATCAAAGAATAAATACTTTAGAGCAGAGATTAAGTAACCTAGAACAACAGAAGTTTACTCAAGTATCTCAAGTGGCTCAAGAACAGGTTCCATACATACAAGAAAGCCTGAATTTTTTAGGATAAAGCCAGATGTGCCGTATATCAATAAGAAAAATTTAAGAACAAATAAAATTTTAAAAATATTAATTGACACGGGAGCATCTGGCAACTATGTGAAACACAACATATTTAGTAATCAAAGGAAATTGACAACTCCATATAACTTAAATTCTATCCACGGTAAAAGTTTTATTAGCACTTATCAAAAAGTGAATTTATTTAATACAACAGCGGATTTCCATGAATTAGATTCTTTAAGAAATTTTGACGCAATTATTGGGATGTCATTGCTACATCAGATAGGCGGAAAGATAGATTTGCAAAATAGAAAATTATTACATAACTACGGGGAAGAAAGATTGCTCTTTGAGCAAATTAAAAATATTAATTATGGAGAAGTCTGTGAACCTAAAATCAAATTCGACACTGTCGATCCTTCAGTGTCAAAGGAAACCATTGAAAAATTAGAAAAAATATTGAGTAGATATCAAGGAGCTTTCACCAAAGACAAAAATTATCTACCCTATAACACTAACATTAAATTTAAACTTAAAACCTCCAATGAGGACCCAGTATGGGTAAAACCTCATCCTTTACCACAAAGTGTTGCAGAATTCGTCAACACGGAAATTAGGACTTTGTTGGAGAATAATATAATTCGCCCCTACAACACACCAGCTTGGGTGGTTGACAAGAAATCACCAGATGGTGAATCAAATGGACACAGATTGGTTTTTGATTTTAAGAAATTAAACAGCTTTACGGTTGCAGACAAATACCCGATACCCGAGGCATCGGTGATTTTGTCAAATTTAGGTAGGGCCAAATACTTCTCAACAATTGATCTACAATCGGGGTTTCACCAAATCCTAGTAGATGAAAAGGACATCCACAAAACCGCTTTTTCCGTCAATAATGGAAAATACGAGTTTTTGCGGATGCCCTTTGGCTTAAAGAACGCTCCATCGGTGTTTCAAAGAGCGATTGACGACGTACTTCGTCCCTATATAGGAAAATTTGCTCACGTTTATATAGATGACGTATTAATTTATTCTAACTCAGAAGAGGAACATTTATTTCACATAGAATCAATAATTAGGGCTTTATCTGAGGCAAATATGAAAATTTCTATAGAAAAAAGTAAATATTTTCAATTAGAGGTTGAATTTTTGGGATATATAGTATCTCAAAATTGTTTAAAGATGGATCCAAAGAAATTAGAAAAAATAGACTCCTACCCAGAACCTACCACCTTACGCCAATTAAGATCCTTTCTAGGGTTGTCTGGCTATTATAGGAAATTCGTAAGAGATTACAGTAAAATAGCGAAGCCTATGACAGCCTATTTACAGGGTGAAAATGGTAGAACTTCACAGTATAAAAGTAAAAATGTTAAAATAGAATTTAATAAAAATGCCAGGGAGTCCTTTGAAAATATAAAAAAATCTATAAAGGAGGCTATGACGTTATACCAACCGGATTACTCCAAAACTTTCGTTTTAACAACTGACGCCAGTATCAATGCCTTAGGCGCTGTTCTGAGTCAGGACGGTAGCCCTATAACGTTTATATCTCGCACTTTATCAAAAACAGAAGAAAACTATGCCACCAACGAGAAAGAGATGTTGGCTATAGTATGGGCTCTGAAAAATCTTAAAAATTATTTGTATGGCGTACAAAACATAATAATCTATACTGATCACCAGCCACTTTCATTGTCAATGTCAGACAAAAATCCAAATGTCAAGTTACGCAGGTGGCGTGCTCTCATAGAAGAATATGAACCTGACATACGATTTAAACCAGGGAAAGAAAATGTGGTGGCAGATGCTCTCTCTCGGACAAATTTAAATACACTTACGGTACATAGTTCTGATAGCTCCCCAGACCCGGAATTCGTAAAAAAGGTAACTACGCCTCTAAACTCTTTTAAGGTTCAGTTGATATTGAACAGGCATAAGTCGGAAGATAGGGTTGTATCTAAAGAAACATTCCCAGGTATATGGAGACATGAGGTGGAGTTTGCTAACATGAATTTTCTTATAGATAAAATGAAAGGACTCTTAACTAAAAATTCAGTAGCACTGTACTGCAATAAGGAAACCTTGGCCAATGTGAAAGACATATTGACCAGCACTTTTCCAACAGTGACATTTTTGCATACGCAAATTTTTTTAAGAGATATCACCTCACCGGACGAACAATTGACAATTGCGGAGAAATCGCATAACAGGGCACACCGACAAACACGTGAAGTGGTGAAGCAAATTACAGAAGAGTTTTGGTGGCCTAAGCTCACGACAGACGTGACAAATATTAACAACAATTGTGACATATGTAAGCGAACAAAATATGAACGTCGTCCAGTCCTACAGAAAATAGGTGAGACACCTATTCCTGAGGTGGGGGGAGAGACACTTAATGTGGACATATTTTTCGCTGATAAAAATCGTTTTTTGATGATCATAGACCCCATTACAAAATTTTTAACAGTACACCATTTGGTTAATATCGAAGACATGAGGCAAAGATTATATGAAGCTAGTCTCTTATACCCCAATGTTAAAACTATAGTTTCATACCACGAACCTTCTCTTGATACTAAATTGTTTACGATCCCACTCACAGCTCTCGGAATTCAACATAAAAATGTCCCAGTAGGCCATTCCAAATCAAATGGAACCGTAGAAAGATTAAACTCAACCATATCTGAAATTTTAAGGGCAACTAAGCTAGAAAGCCCTAAACAGGATATAAAACTTCTTATGGTAATGACAGCCCGTAAATACAATGAGTCAATTCACAGTGTTACCCGACTCAAACCTACTGTAGCATTTCATAACTTAGAAAGCTTTACGAAACAAATCAGAGAAAGATTAATTAAAGCCCAAAGTCAAACACTATCTAGAATGAATGAAAATAGAGCTGAAAAGCAATATAATGAGGGTGATATAATTTACACTAAACAAAATAGAAGAAATAAATTAGAACCTAAATATGTGAAGAGAAAGGTGATAAAGAATAATAGACAAGATGTTGAAGCCACAGGAACGGGCCGTAGGGTAGTAACAATCAACAAAGATATCATTAGACAATAATTAACACCTTTTCTTTTCAGAAATGTTGTGGGCAATTCTTTTTATTCCAAACATATTAGCAGAATTTGTGGACTATACTAGGGAACCTTATCTTTTACTAGAAGATGGAGAAGCAGCAGTATGGACATCTGAAAAAGAAATTTTCCACGTAATTAATCTTACATACTACAATGAAATAGTTAAGCATACTTATATAGAAATTAATGAAAATATCCCTAAGTCAGAAGCCTTAAAATTTAAGGTCATTGGTCAAAGGAATATGTACTTACTTCAAGAAATAGAAAATGTAATTCTGACAATAAATCTAAGTAAACTTAATTTGTTAAATACACTAATCATAAACATTTGTTAAATACACTAATCATAAACATGAATGAAGTTGCTGAAGTGACTAAACACGAAATAAACACAGTTTCTGTCAATGATGTACTACAAATATCTAACTTTAGAGTCATTCAGAATAAGGACATTATAGTTATTTATATCTTATATCCATTAATTACCAATATGTGTAAAAAATATTCAGTAAGAGCTTTATCGCAGGAAAATTATAAGATTATTATCCCATCCACTGTAGTTAGGTGTAATTCCGCCTCATACGAAATACCCAGTAAATGCAATACTACCTACAGCGGAACTTTCTGCAAAATGGAACCCAAAGTAACGAACTGCATCACCGACTTACTTAACAATCAAAAAGCCAATTGTTCCAGAATTAAAGAAGGAGATCTCCCTGTAGAAGAGATAAGAAGTGGTACACTATTGTTGAATGGAAACCACACTGTGAATGAAACCGAAATCGTTGGAACCTACTTAATCAATTTTAATCAATCTGTTATAGTGGACGGTATTCGATATGTTAATACCAGAGGATATATTGAACAACATATAAAAGGTAATCAACCAACTACAATTTACAACCTCGATTATATCAGTGCTGAGGTGGATGAGCCCTGGCAGTTCGAAAACATCGATACTTTGGATTTCATCAATTCTAAATTAGATCCTCACCCTGTACTTTGGACAGTTATAGCTATCGCTGTCTTTACTTTAACATCAATAGTATTATACAAATTGTACAAGATCTATAGACAGTGCAAGCTGGATAACAAGAATGAAAGACAGGAGAAAATATTTCAAGAGTGCTTGGAAATTTTAGAACAGTACAGGAGAACTGTTGTTTAAGAAAGGAGGGAGTTAACACACATCCCCTTAAAAATTGATTAAAATATATATATAACCCCTTAAGAATTTCTTTATATTACTTATCAAGTTATTGAACTTATTATTAAGCATTTTATGTATATCCAATTTCTGTAAACATTTATATCCGTTCAATTCATGATTATGTAAACATTTATAACGACAGCAAATGCAACTAAGCAATAATTTATGTTGCTGATTTTGTTGTTTGATTTTCATGGATTGAGTTTTGGTTTAATAAACTTAAGCTTAAGATTTCTTTCTGATAATAGAAGGCAGACAATAAAGTTCTGATAAAATTTAACTAAACTGTTGGATTTCATTAACTCGTGTGGAAGTTTCGGCTGATTTCAAACGCGTGAGTGTGCTTTCGGCTTTCACTGAGACGGTCATGCGTCTTAATTATGGCTCACGTTGGCTCACGATTCCCCATAAATTTTGGAAATCTCGAAAACATTGATTTTTTACAAACAACCCAAACTTGAAAAAAACTGTAACTGTCAAAATTTACGCTTGTCTAAGACATCGAGCAAATAACAACGTAGCTCACGATGCCCCACTTTCCACCACCATTTATCAGACGATAAACCATTAGACCCCGAAAATAACGAAAAATCTATTTTAACCATTTTGACAGAGAAATTACAAATAAATTCTTCCTCAATAATATGTGTCAGGAATACCACCACACTGTTAGAAAGTTTCAGAATTCTAGAAGAAAACTATTTTGGACACGAGATGATAATTTTCAAAAATTAAAAAATTCTTACAGAAACAATTATAACAACAACACAAATAACAATTAAATCATCAATAAAAATAATAAAAAGGATAACACAAGTCTTAATCGGTAAGGGGTCTTCAAACGTTTTATTTTATGGTCCTTCGAGCCGGATTCTGATTAAGGATTTTTTTTGCGTGACAAGCGTTCCGTCGCTTTAAGAAGCGGGAGTTACTATGACTCTCTTAAGTAGTAAGACTATCTCAGAGCCGGAAAGGTTGAAGGTCGTATTGGACTTCTGGATACCGCTAGTGGCTACCTACAATATGTAGAGGACAAGTGAGCTGCGTGAATCGTAAGTCAAATCGACAAGCGTATGCCCCATTGTAAAAGCGAGTTATTAGATTTCCCAGCTGTGATAGTGAGAAGTTGGAATAACTTATTAACTAGTTCGTGGATCCCTTGCCGTTGAACATCGGGCTCACAGCTAGGGAGTATAGCTACTCGGGTGATAACGCGCCTCTAATAGCCTCTTATCACCAAGTGGAAACTTTACCTTTCTGTGGTACCGCTATTGATGATCGTTTTTACGAAACGCTCACCGAAATTGATTCTGCGCGTCAGAGCTGTGGATTACCAGCCCGCAGTTCGGTGATCTATTGGTACAAGTCAAACAAACCTGCCTCGGATAAACAGCCAGTCCGCTGATCGCGCAGACCAAAGTAGGGATTCTGAACCAGAAGAAACACCCTCTGACGTTATGAGCTTTGCTTGTCGTGCTCCTGGATGTAGAAAAGCTTTTTCCAGTAAACGTGGTCATGGCGTGCACGAGAACAGAGCTCACCCGGATTGGACCGATCAGGAAAACCTGAAAGTGAATAGACGGGAGTTATGTATATCCCTAATAAAGATATACATGACGAAACCAGGAAGCAACAAAAAACAGACGTTGGATTACACCGAGTCAGCATTTTTTAAGAAACTCAGTGTAATCCATCGTAACAAAGTTGCGATACGATATTAAGTAATTTCTTCATTTGTTGTTCTGTATACATAATAGCCAAAGTGAAGAATGAAAGATCAGCACATTCTTTGGTTGTTGTATGTATGGAGTGGGGAATGAAAGATAAGAACCTTTTGCCAACTAGAGTCATAGAAACAAACAGAGACTCACTCGTTGGATAGCTAGCAAACCAAACAGTCTTTGCTGCCTGCACCTCGTTTATATTAAGCTTATACATTTGATTGTTTCAATAAAAGATAATATAAAATAAAAAGTGATTTTATTTAAAGTAGTATCGGTAATTACATAACTGGCGGTAATTCCATAACTGGCGCAGTGGCGAACCTACCTACCACGATAGTTATTATTGAAAAAAAGTGAAACAAAAAAAAACAAAGAAGATAATCTTAAATAAAAGATTGCACACCAAGCCGAGGTGTAGCCAACGAGGGAAACAAAGAAGATAATCTTAAATAAAAGATTGCACACCAAGCCGAGGTGTAGCCAACGAGGGAAAAATAAAAATAAAAGCAGTCGCAAAAGAATTGACTCCTACCAAATCATCAAAGCGGACATCGGGCAGACGTGGTCGTGTTGGTGAAATTAAAGAGAAAAAAAGCAATAGCAACAACGTAAGTCTTGATGTTCTTGAATTCTGAATTGGAATTTGAACGGATTTTCATGCAGTTTATACAAAAGCTAGATTTTTTTTTACGGAGCAGAATAAGCCTATATTTTATTAAAATCAGATATCGGAAATAGACATATAAAATTTATGGAACTTACGTTTTTTTTTTTATTGTGTCATCGACTATCTATCTACCGCGTTGTCGAAAATTTTTTTTGCTGTGGCATTGTTGATTTTTTTTATTGTTGTTAACGAAAATTGAAACTTGAATTCTGAATTTGTGGAGTTGTATTATTAAAGACAAAAGTTTGGTGTCCATTTATCAATTCAATTTTTTTTTAGTTTTAACAGTTTTGTGAGCTATATATATAAAAAAAAAATAATAAAAATGGCAGAGATAAGATCATTAGAGCAATGTGTAATTGCTCTAACAACTTTGGTTACGAATCAAAATAGAAATGAAACAACTATTAGGCAAAGAGTTGAGAGAGATTTTAAATACTTAAGTCCATTTGAAGGACATTCAAAAAAACTACCTGCATTTATAGATGCAATAGAAAGAATATTAGCAGACTATAGAGGACAAGAAGAGGCCGTATTTAGAGTAGTGTACGACCTCAAGATTATAGGATCAGCAAAAAATCTATTACAGTTAACAAATCCACGAGACTGGAGTGAGTGCAGAGATAGGTTAAAACAGCACTACAAACCAAGTAAAGATCAGATGCAGATAACCCAAGAAATAGGTGCGTTAAGAGTAGGGAGTATGAATGAATTGTGTAGACGAGTTAAGGACTGTACGGACTCAATAACGGAGTTTTGTGCGCTGACAGAAAATGGCGTTCAAATGAAAGAGATATTTTCTGGGATGCTAATCCAAAGGGTAAAGCAATTGGCATCGGGCACATTTGCTTACGCTGTTAGGAACATGGTTTCTTTGACTGAACTCACAGACGTTATTTACGATTTTACGGGATTAGATGATGGGAATCTCAATCCTCTGATGAAGAGACAAAAATACGTACCAAATACAACAAATAATTTCCAACAAAGTAGAAATAATAATTCACAGAATAAAAATATTAATTTCAGAAATAAAAATAACAGATACAATTCACAAACGTATTATGGACAGCAGAATTTTAATAGTAACAAAAATGCTAATAATGCTAACGAAGCTAGTTCATCAGGTAATTATTCGAGACAAAATAATTGGAACTCGAATGTAAATAGTAGACAGTCGAGGCAAAGTTCTAACCAGCAGTCCAAGAATAAACCAACACCTATGGACGTAGATGCAGTGAATACCACAAATAATACTGAAGAAATAAATACAAATGAGGATTTTTTTATAAATTAGCCTCGGTAGAAACAAACAAAATTTTAATTATACTTACACTTTTTGGGAAAAAATGGTGCACCCTAGTAGATCCCGGTTCAACAATAAGCATCATGAAAAAACAAAGTTTTCAACATTTTGATTTGCCAATTTTAGAAAAAAATAAGACAATAATTAGCACCTTGAATGGTAATATAGATAGAGAAAATACTAAAGTTATAAGTCCGTGCCCAACTGAATTTGATTTTCCAGAAAACTACAAGATGAAATGGTTAATGGTAGACTTTGACAAACCATATGACCTATTATTAGGAAATGACTTTATTTTAAAAAATGTTCAGGTGATAGACATAAAAAATATGTAAAGGGTGTTTTTTTTAGAGGTTTGTTTTTCGAATAGAGATAAAACTGGGATTTTGTGGTCAAATCTGGCAACTCTAATGTCATTTATATTCAGTTTGGTTTGCCATTTCATCATGAACAGGTTGACGCATGAACAACGCGTCCAAATTGTGCAAATTTATTATAGTCACTAAAATTTCAACTTTATTTTCACTCAAAATTCACATGATTTTTGCAATTATGAAGTCAAGAAGGCCGTCTAGATCTTGTGATATCACACCTTAATTTTTTTTTTTGGGGTTATGTGAAGCCAAAAGTATGCGTCGATAAGCCAGCTAATATTCAATACTACGAAGCCAACATTACTCGCGTAATTCGCGATATACCTTGAAAATTGGACCTCCATTTTAGACTACGTCCGAGCTAGCCGTGGCGTTCATATGCCAGAAGTCATATTTAAATTATAATGCCAGAAGATTATCTTTCGAATAATGTAATTTTCATGTCTATTTAAAAAATTCATCTTTGTTTTATTCCATTTCAAAGTTCTATACCTCTAAAAAAAACACCCTATATATGCAAATGAATAATGGCGTTAAGTTCCCTTTTCACAAAAAAACCTTAGAGGAGCAAGTTTGCTCACTAGATGCAAACATCAGTGACGATATTCAAATAGATCATCTCAACTCGCAGGAAAAACTAGCTGTGAGAAAATTGTTAAAGAAATTTAAAAATCTAGTATATAAAGACGGAGACACTTTAACAACTACCAAAGATGTAGTCCACGAAATCAGGACAGTCACAAATCAGCAAATTAATTCAAAAATTTATAGGCTACCTCCTAAACATGAAGAGGAAGTACGAAAACAAATCTTAGACTTGGAAAAGCAAGGAATTATTAGAAAAAGTAGAAGCAAGTACAGTTCACCAATTTTAATTGTACCTAAGAAAAAAGATAATTCAGGAATTCAAAAATATAGGCTAGTGGTAGACTATAGGAGATTAAACCAATTGACAGTCGACGATAAATATCCCCTACCAAATATCAATGGCATCCTAGACAAATTAGGCAAAGCTCAGTACTTTAGCACTATAGATCTAGCGAAAGGCTATCATCAGATATTGATGGCAGAGGAAGATATCGAAAAGACAGCTTTTGTAACTCCGGCAGGCCTGTACGAGTATGTAAGGATGCCTTTTGGGTTAAAAAATGCCCCTGCCACTTTCCAAAGAATGATGAACGAAATCTTAAGAGAATATATTAATCGCATTTGTGTCGTTTATCTTGACGATATTTTAATTTTTTCAACTTCCTTAGAAGAACACAAGAGTTCATTGGCAAAAATTTTTTCAAGATTACAACAGCATAATCTTAAAATCCAAGCAGATAAGTGCAGTTTCTTAAGAAAAGAGACGCAATTTTTGGGACATATTTTGACGAAGGACGGCATTAAGCCTAATTCGGAAAAAATTCTCGCCATACAAAAGTTGCCTATCCCAAAAACAGAGAGACAGTTAAAAGGATTCCTCGGAGCTACAGGGTACTATAGGAAATTTATTAAGGATTATTCAAAGATTGCATACCCCATGATTAAATATTTAAAAAAGGGATATAAACTCAATCCAAACGATCCACAATACATATCAAGCTTCGAAAACTTAAAAATATTGATTTCTTCTCACCCAATTCTAAAATTCCCAGAATATGATAAAGAATTCACAATCACTTGTGATGCTAGTGATTACGCAATAGGAGCAGTGTTAACCCAACAAGGGCAACCTGTTTGCTATATTTCAAGAACACTCAATAATCATGAGCAAAAATATGCAACAACGGACAAAGAATTCTTAGCTATAATATATGCAGTAACATATTTCAGACCGTATGTTTACGGAAACAAATTTAAAATTATTACAGATCATTGTCCAATTAAATATTTAAATAACAAATATAAAGGAAAAGAGTTTTCACAACGCCATCAGCGTTGGCTTTTAAAATTACAAGAATATAATTACACTATTGAGTACCTAAATGGAAAAGATAATGTAGTTGCAGATTTTTTAAGTCGAATTGAAAATTCGCCAAAAATTAATGAGAATAATGACAATGAATCCAATTTAGACATGTCCGACACTATACATTTTGCGGAAGAGGAAATGAGAGAACATTTTATTAATAAAGACAAAAAAGACATAGGGAAAATTACAATTGGAGAAATAATCATAGAATGGGGTAAAGATAAAAACCGTAGCATTCCAGTCGTAGCATTGAATCAACTTAATAAACCTCAGTCGAATTTCGTGATGTCAGTTGATGACAGTCAAACAATACATTCTGCAGATGAAGAATTGCTTGAACATTTTCTCATTAAAGAAGAAATAGTAAACAAATACAAAATTCAAATAATCTTAACCTACAGTCCAAGTGCAGAAATGCAAACACTACACAATAGAAAAATTTTGGAAATCAATCCAATAGAAAACCAAAACGTTATTAAAGATATTTTCAAAAGGTATATTAAAAAAGGATATGTTGGAATTTTTTCGGAAGTCTCGGAGTCCGATTACAATAAAATGCAAGAATTGCTAATTTCATTGTTTAACAATGAAAACCAAATCAAATTCGTAAAATGTACAAAAAGAGCCTCAGAAATAGTCGAAGAAGAAGAACTCCATAGACAAATTTCACTTTATCACACTATTGAATCAATGCATAGTGGTATAAATGAAACTTATAACACCCTAAAAGACAAGATATACTATCCAAAATTTAAAAATCATATTCAATTAATAATTAATAATTGCCAAAAGTGTCAAGAAATAAAATATGATAGGAAACCTATTAAACCAAAATTCCTACGTTCAGAAACTCCTAAAGATAAAAATTTAATTGTCCATTTAGATATTTTCCATTTTAAAAAGCAATCATTTGTGACAGTCTTAGATAAACTTACAAAATTTGCAGCAGTTTATAAAATTACAGATAGAAATTGGCCAACAAAAAAATCAATAATAATAGAACATTTTTCGAAATTTGGTAAACCAAAAATAATCATTATGGATAATGAATTTCGTGCAGAACAATTGCTAAAATACCTCCAAAGTGAAGGAGTACAGGTTCATCTGACAAAGCCAAATAGCCATACTGGAAACGCCGACGTTGAGAGGTTACACTCGACCTTGTTGGAGAAACTAACAGGTATCGAGGACCCAGATCTCTCAACAGAGATGAGAATGCATATCGTTGTAGGAAATTACAACGATAGATATCATTCGACCATCAAGTGTACACCGAGGCTAGCAAAAGATGAAGTCTCCTCTAACATTTTGTACGATAGAATTACAGCTATCAAAAACAAAGTAATAGACAAAAGAAATAGGAAGAGGGAAGAGTATGAAGAACAACGGGAAATTGGTCCAATAAAGAATTATAAGAGAGTACGCCATAAGGATGAACCATATTACAGAATTAATCCATTAAACAGAGTCCATTATACAAATATCAAACGACCTTTTAAATTTGCAGGTATAGAAAACTTGGGAGATGATGAGGAAGACGATAGATTCAGTACTAGAGCAAGAGTAGGAGATCACATTGAATAACTATAAAAACAGTCTAATCAGTTGTAGTAATTTATAACTTCTTAATAATATCCGGCAGATCCACAGTCACGATTTGCTCGTAAATTCCTTTGACTTTAGATATTCTGATAGATTTGTTGAGTTGCACTTGTGTTTTTAGTGATTTCACCATGCTGGGATCTAAATCTTCCGGTAATCCATGAATAAGACATAAGCTTGTTGTACAGTCTTGTTCTAAATCCAAGGGATATGGACGTATATCCTTGCTTTCTACATTGCTTTCCAAAAATGTTGACTAGGGAAGAAATAGAGTTTTTTGATATAGATTTTATTTTTTCAAATTAAAATTATCAAAAATAGGGCTATTATCATACAAAAACAATTCCATTGTATTCGCTATACAGATTCCGAACTCTTATATAGAATCTGAAATAAAACTCATCACTCCAGTGCCAAACAAAGAAAATTTTCAAGTAGAAATAACAAATGAAATTATTGTAACTATAGAATCTAAAAATTATATTTACGAAGAAAATACAGTGTTAAAGAAACTTAAATTAAGCAACAACTGTATATTTAAAAACAATTGTAAATTTCAGTATAGTAATACTACTGAAATACAAGAATTAAGTGACGACACAATTTTAATTAAAAATGCGCACAATTTAACATTGTATCAAAACTGCGACAAAAGGGAAATCACCCTGAATAAAAACTATGTAATAAGTTTCACTAACTGTAAGGTTGAAATTGAGAAACAAAAATATGTAAACACAAAAATTGAATTCGAGGATAAGTATACTTATCCAGTACAAATGTTAAATCAATCATATAATCCTAAATTGTCATTTGAAAAGATAGTCGTACAACATATTGAAAATATAAAGGCTATCGAAGAACTAAAGTTTCACAAAACAACATCTTACGGAATTAGTATTACAACAATAGTAATACTCATTATTGTAATCCTAATCGGAATTAAATTGTTAAAGAATAAAAGTATTAAAATAAAATTGTTAAATAAAAGGATTCAGGAGAATCCTAAAAGCAACCCGGGAGGAGTTATGTATATCCCTAATAAAGATATACATGACGAAACCAGGAAGCAACAAAAAACAGACGTTGGATTACACCGAGTCAGCATTTTTTAAGAAACTCAGTGTAATCCATCGTAACAAAGTTGCGATACGATATTAAGTAATTTCTTCATTTGTTGTTCTGTATACATAATAGCCAAAGTGAAGAATGAAAGATCAGCACATTCTTTGGTTGTTGTATGTATGGAGTGGGGAATGAAAGATAAGAACCTTTTGCCAACTAGAGTCATAGAAACAAACAGAGACTCACTCGTTGGATAGCTAGCAAACCAAACAGTCTTTGCTGCCTGCACCTCGTTTATATTAAGCTTAGCTTTAGCTTATACATTTGATTGTTTCAATAAAAGATAATATAAAATAAAAAGTGATTTTATTTAAAGTAGTATCGGTAATTACATAACTGGCGGTAATTCCATAACTCGGGTGGGCTTAAAAGATTGCTGGCATCCTGAGGAACTAAGATCCTTAGCCGTCAAGGAAACTGAGCTCATTGCTTGTAATGATAAGAAAATCTTCATCAATATTGAGCTGGCCAAAACCAGTGAAAGAACCTTAGAGTCTATTAAAAAGCAGCGCCAAGATGCAGAGTTCAGAGCTCTGGTGGCGAGATTCCTAGGCGAAATAAGAGAGCGAGGGAGTGGGAATTTAAACACAAATATCAATGTAACTATGACGTCCCCCCACACTCTCACATAGCATTAATTGTCCCTAGAATATTTTAGGAATCTCCAACCACTAGAGTTCGATAGCATTAATTGTCCCTAGAATATTTTAGGAATCTCCAACCACTAGAGTTCGACACGTACGAATCACCTAGGCTAAATCGCATTTGCGAAACGATATCAAACTGCATAAACGGTCACGATGATGATGGTGAGATCGACAAGGCAGATGTCTTGTCAGAAATAGCCATATGTATAGATAAAGTATTTCCGGTCAACCGGAAGTAGCCAAATCATCAAGCACCCTTGGCTGCAGCGATAATTAGTAATCGGCAAAGGAGAAGGCAAAAATATGCTCTGTACAGAATATGTGGGGTAAAAACCCAAGCCAATGTGTGGAAATGTAGAAACCGGTTTCCATGGAGGCTATGGTTCCATAATGGTCAGCTATAATGACCAGAAACCTAAAAACCGCGCCCGAACTTCCTCCCGCTGAGACTGTCTTGAATAATGTCGGTACAGTGTATAAAAATAACTTTAATTCTGCAAATTTACATAGCAGCTGACTTACGGTATTACAGCCTACTAATCAGCAATCCTGAGAACTGGAGCCAAAGCATAAAAGCATGGTCCTTCGAGCCGGATTTGGATTAAGGTTTTTTTTTTGTGTGAGAAGCGTCCCGTCGCTTTAAGAACGGTATAATGCATAAAAAACAACTTTAATCCTGCTACTCTACACAGCAGCTGACTTACGGCGCTACAGCTCATATATACATAATTTTACACTGCACCTGAATAAACAACACAAATGTAAACATAAGCAATATATTTTTCTCACCAAACTTTGTCCCAAACTTCAGTACAATCCTTAGAATTTGTTAACACAGTAACATAATTTTTAGTTTTTTATTGTTTTGTATTTGATTGTTAAGTTCATTTACTTTTGGAGTTAACACCCGAAAGCTGAAATATAATATTTAATTAAAAACTGCATGTTTACCTTGCTTAATTGACAAAATGTACAAACGCACAGACAAGCACAGCAATAAATATGATACCTACAATGCAATTTTGAATGCACTTTTTTTTATGCTTTAAAGTTCAGTAAACCAAAAGGTTTTATTTTTGCTTGTCTTTGCATTTGTACTTGGGGGTTCACTGTACCGGGTAATTTGGGTTTTTGTTGTAATGCTGCTTTAGTAAGTGTTTAATTAGTATAAGTTAAGATACGTTAACCTTCTTCGCGAATTATTTCGCAATATCAAATTTAGGCACGTTAACTTCAACGTGATTCCTTAATTCTACATTTGTTTCCTATTTCGCGAATTATTTCGCAATATCAAATTTGGGCACGTTAACTTCAACGTGATTCCTTAATTCTACATTTTTCTTATTTCGCAATATCTTATTAAGGCACGTTTCGCAATTTTGCATTTTCCACACTTTTGTGGTTCGCATCTTTATGCTGCGTAAGCAAAAGTGTCGAGTCACCGGTCGCTACAAAGAAGTGATCGTGGATTTCTTTAAGTTAGTTCTGAAATGCAACTCAAGCTCACATAGTGGGATAAATATTTTGTCATTAAAGAAATAAAGTTAAATAAGTGCTTTTAAAAAGATAAACATTTGTAATAACCAAAATAAAGTTAAATAAGTGTTTTAGAAAGTTAAATATTTTTAATAAATGAAATAAAGACAATAAATGAAATAAAGATAAATAATTGTTTATCTACTAGTGATTTATTAAGCAAAGAATTAATTGGCGCCCAACACCAAAGTCACTATTCGGTGAAAAATTGAATTGTAAAGTTAAAAACTCACATAGTGAGCAAAATAAAATTCGCGCAGTGAATTAACCAAAAAAACCAAGTTTTAATCTAATAATAAGACAGACACAGTTAGCAGGATAAAAAATCGCATAGTGAACTAAACAAAAAATTAATAAAATAAAAGTTAAGTTGAATTAATTAAGCAAAATTAACCAAGTTCACACAGTGAACTCAAAACTGAAAATCAAAAAATTAATTTCTTGATCTTTGAAACCCGCTCACGCCGGAGTGGCCACACCCAGCTATCAGGGAGCTGGTCAGCATAGAGGCAACAGTTACCATCAGTTTCATCGTCTTCCAATAGAGCAGTCAGCAACCAAATTCCAGTCTGGAATAGTTACTTTCATTATGTTTAATATTATGTGAGTCTTAAATTTAATTTTTTTTTGAATTTATTTGGAAACTGCTTACTTGAAAACCTTAAAAAATTCTTAAGCTTTCATGTATTAATTAAGGAAATTTAAAAAAACTAGAGCTTAATCTCATTTAGTTACGATTTTAATTTAAGGGCTAATAAACCTAACGTATGTCTAATTAATTTTTTTTTTTGAAAAAGCTTCTATTCAAATTCTGATTCCAAAGGTTAAAATGAAATGAAATTTGCTTAAATAAAACTTCACTGAGTTAGTAAAATTTTTTTTTTCTCTCTCCAAATTAATGTCTAACGGACACACAGCTGTCGAAGATTTAGAACAACTTTTAGGTAGATTGCAAAACCTAAGTGTTTCCGACAAAAGGGTGGAAAGTGCAAATAAAATGGATCCCCAGAATTTAAAGGTGATTTTAGATACTGTCATTGCACAGGCAGTCCAAAGAACTAAAGAGGAGTTCGAAACAACCATCGCCGATTTAACTAGGCGGCTTAACTGCCTAGAACCTTCCACCTCTGTAGAAGAGTACAAGGAGACAGAAATTATACCGAACAAAGCATGTGAAGAAACTCTGGACATTGTAAAGTCTGTCCCTGAGTTCAAAGGTGATACCACTAGGTATGTCTCTTGGCGTCAGGCCGCTACAACGGCCCATAAACTTTTTGAGCCGTATATGGGAAGTTCAAAATACTACCAGGCGGTAGCTATTTTGAGAAACAAAGTAGTGGGAAACGCAGATGCTGCATTAAGTGCTTACAACACTGTCCTCAACTTTAAAGCCATTATAGCGAGGCTAGATTTCACCTATATGGATAAAAAGTCCATCTTTACGCTAGAGCAAGAGCTCTCGACATTGAGGCAAGGCCAAAAGTCAATTGTGCAGTTTTACGATGAGGTAGAGCGCAAGCTAACAGCAATAGTAAATAAAATAAAAATGTCCAACGAAGGAAACCCCACTTTGATTCATTCTCTGAACCAGAAATACCGGGAGCAAGCCCTTCGTGTATTTGTTTCAGGCGTAAGAAAGCCATTATGCGATACGCTGTTCTCATGTAAGCCTACGGACTTACCATCGGCTTTAGCGCTGGCTCAAGAGCTGGAAGCAAACCAAAATCGATATCACTTTGCTGCCGTTTATAATAGCGGTCTAAACAAGGTCTTACAAGCTCCTTCAAGCCAGACAACACCAGGACAAAGTCCACAGTATGTTAGACAGAACCCCTTTGGCCAGCAAACTTATTATTCTCAAGTCTCACAAAACCACATCGGTCAGCACCCCGTTCCCTTTTACCAAAATCGCAATCATCAAGTAATAAACCAACCTCAAATTCGTAATACTGTAAACCCAAATCCCCACTCAAATGCAAATTTCCAAAATTTTGGCCAAAACCCTTTTCAGACTGCCAACCAGGAAGTTTTTCATCCCCAGCCACCTTCCCAGTCTTTAGATACTGACGTAAGCATGCGTACGGTGCGTACGAGTAACCTTCAAGACTTTCAGGCGCAAAAGCGAGGCTTACCATCCGATAGACAAATTCCTCGGAAAGTCCACAGGATAAATCATCTTGGGCAAGAGACTGTCGAAGCACATCCTTACAATGACGACCCAAATCCTTTAGTGGGCCAAAATACATCCGAAAACCAAGCGTTCACTGAACCATCCTTTGAGGACGAGATTAATTTTTTAGAGGAGGGTCAGTTCTCCCCTATATCGAACGTGTAATAGATGGTAGAAATATCAAACTACTAATCGATACCGGTGCCTCTAAAAGTTATAATACCAACTTTAACGGATTAAAAAGCGTTAAAGAACTACCAAAACCATTTTTAGTAAAATCTATCCATGGCGCCGATATTATAAAGAAAAAAACACTAGTAAATGTCCTAAACAAAACTGAAACATTTTTTGTCCTACCAAACCTGTCGTTATTCGATGGCATTATTGGTTTTAACTTCATAAAAAGCATAAAGGGAGTAATTGACACCGAAAACGACACTATCTTTTTTGACGGTGGTAAAGAAAAGTTAAAATATCTTGAACTGAATACCGTATATACCTTAGTAGACAGTATCTGCATTCCAAAAAATGTGGAGGAAATTTTTTTTCCAATGATTGACAGAAATTCCGGCGTTTTCGCAAACCCAAACGAAGCCTTACCCTTTCACACAAAAATTTCTGCAACAATCAAAACAAAAGATCAGGACCCAATATATTCCAAATACCAATCCTACCCCATCTCAATGTTAGAATTTGTCAACAAAGAGGTTAAAGAATTGCTAAAAAATGGCATCATTAGACCATCGCGATCGCCCTACAATAGCCCAATTTGGGTTGTTGATAAGAAAGGCACGGATGAAATGGGTAGGCCTAATAAGCGTCTTGTGTTCGATTACACAAAATTAAATTCGAAAACCATCCCCGACAAATACCCCATCCCTGATCCGTCTGTTATTCTGGCAAATCTAGGCAAATCCAGGTTTTTCACAACTCTAGATTTGAAAAGTGGGTTTCATCAGATAAATTTGCTCGAGCGCGATCGCGAGAAAACCGCTTTTAGCATAAATAACGGTAAATACGATTTCTGCCGTTTACCGTTTGGCTTGAAAAATGCACCCAGTATTTTTCAGCGCGCCATCGACGATGTATTGCGTGATGAAATAGGAAAGACATGCCACATTTATATAGATGATATCATCATATTTTCTGACTCTGAGCAGAAACATATCGATGATATAGACGGAATCCTAAAAAAACTATACCACGCTAATATGAGGGTATCCCTAGAGAAGTCCAGGTTCTTCAAAACATCAGTCGAGTACTTGGGATTTATCGTTTCAACCGACGGTATAAGAACATGCCCAAAGAAAGTGTAGGCCATAATTAATTACGAAACACCAGGAACATTAAGAGCACTAAGGTCCTTCCTGGGGGTTGGCAGGCTATTATAGATAATTCGTTAGGGATTACGCGGCCATAGCCAAACCTCTTACCAAATACTTGCGCGGAGAAAACGGGCACGTTGGAACGAAACACTCTAAACAAGTCAAAATTTGTCTAGATAACGATGCTCTCAACGCCTTCGAAAAGATTAAAAAAATTCTTTCATCCGAAGACGTTCTTCTCCTTTACTCAAATTTAGAAAAACCCTTTGATCTTACGACCGACGCGTCGTCTCACGCAATTGGAGCTAAAACGTTGGAGGGCTTTCGTTGAGGAATACTCTCCGAAATTTTTTTACAAACCCGGCAAAGACAATGTCGTTGCCGACGCCCTTTCTAGGCAATTTATCAATATAACGGTGGATTCCACATCTACGTGCTCAAAGTTATATATAATAACAAGAATGAAGATAATGAGAATGAAGAGAATGTAATGAATACTTACCCGTTGGCGGTAAAATAAACATAATAAGCCAGCATTCTTTGCTTAAGCTTATTATAAACATTCGAAATGTACGGATGTTTATGGTAGGTTTTACATATTTATGCTGATCAATCAAAATGAATTGGATGATGAAATCATTCAATGCATTTTGAAATGATCTTACAGGCAGCATAAAATAGATTTAAGATTTATAAAAGTCAGTCTTATACTTACGTGCTAAGAGCTCACAACAAAATAAAAATAGAAATTATTTGTAACCAAAAACAAAGTTTTATTATTTGTAACCAAAACATAAGTGGCGACGAGGAAAAAAGATTTCAACAAATAATATAAATTTATTTGAGAAAAAGATTTCAACAAATAATATAAATTTATTTGAGAAGCAGATTTCAACAAATAATATAAATTTATTTGAGAAGCAGATTTCAACAAATAATATAAATTTATTTGAGAAGCGGATTGTGCAGATAATATTAAACCAGCAAATAATATAAATTTATTTGAGAAGCGGATTGTGCAGATAATATTAAATTATTGAAAAAACTATTATTGACGGACGATATATAAAAGAAGCGGCTACCTACTGCAAAAAAAAATAAAAATATATAAATATTAAATACATTTAAATAATAAAACTTTTTTTAAAAAAATGTCTCTTTCACTGGCAGATGCGTTGAGAGAAGCGAGGAGCTTACCCCCATTCTGTGGAACAACGGACTACACGATTAGTAATTATTTAAGAGATGTGTCTACGGTGCTATCTTTAACAGGAGAGGAAAACAAAATAACAATAAAAGCTGTACTAGCAAATAGACTCCAAGGAAAAGCATTAAGAAGTGTGGAAACTTTAATAAATCCCTCGTGGGAGCAAATTCTTGACAAGCTGAGACAGGAATTTGGTGTAAAGGAAAGCTTTTTTCACCTACGCAGCGAAGCCTTAAATGTGAGTGCAAAATCTTTAGAGGAATTACATTTCAAATTAAGGAAAATTCTTCATAAAATGAATTCAAAATTTAATTTAGAACCATTAAATAATGATTCATATAACCCTTCAAATAATGAAAGGATTATTTTCGATATTTACGTAAATTTTCTACCCATTCATATTAAAACATTGTTGTTACAAAATCAAATAACAACAATAAATAATGCACACACATATTACATTGAGAATAATTTAATGAAAGATATTCAATTAAAAAATTTGACTAAAAATTCCAATTTTTCGTATGATTATCACAAAGATCAAAATAAAAAGACTTTTGAGACAAAACAATCAAAATTTCAATTCCGGAAATTTTAGAAAAAATTATAAATCTCATCAAACAAACGTTAATAAGCCTGTTCAGCGTGTTGAGCAAATGGAGGTCGATAATGTTCAGGTGGCAGGAAATTTTCAAACACTGCCTCGGGAATCAACCTACCGATAGTCGAATTAACAATTAACAACACTAAATTGAAGTGTCAGCAACTACTATTGGTGATTATAATAAATTTGAAAAATTGGGATCAAAATTAAAATTAAAAAATGAAATTTTACTTAAAACGTTAGATGCTTCAAGTGTAATTGTAGAAGAGGTTATTACGTACATACCTTCGGAATTTGGAAGAAAAAGTGAAACTATGTCAGTGAAATTAATTCATTTGAAAAATAAACCTTTCGATTGCATAATCGGAATAAATGTGTTAGCGCCAGTTAACGAAACAGATGTTAACGATTCCTACCGAGCTGGCACCACACATTTCGGTGTCGCAATAAACAAAAATATTATATTTCTTCAGAATTTACAGCAGCAAAATGCTGACCAAGCGTCTGCTACACATCCGTAGTACGATTTGCTTTGAGTATCATATCACTTTGATATGGTACGAATAAAAAAAACAAAGAAAATAAAACAAAAAGAAAATTATTAAAAGTCACTCAATATATTCTTCAAAAAGAACAGATTCAATCTAACTTCAGTAGAGTTAAGTTTTGTTTTAAATTTAGCTTGTAAAATTAGTTTAAAAATAAAAAAATAAATAAAAATAAATAGTAATTAATATAAAGTTAACTGGCGCCCAACTAAAACAAAAAGGACACAAAATCTTTTGGAGCTTATCAGCCCTTAGGAGCCACAGCATTAACGATTTTCAACGAACCTGAGTCACCGTCAACCAGCGGACAAAAAGGATTATTCGAAGGAATCGGTGTGGAGTCCAACAAAGAATGTTACTTCTAATGTAAGGAAAAATACAATTTTTTATTTCTTAAGAGTGAAAATTTAGAATTTAAGTAATTTCAATAAAAAAAATATAAGAAAAATTTGAATTTAAGTGAACTATCCAAATGAAAAAGAATAATTAAGAATTTTTAAGTGAAACTAAAAACTAGAGTTAAAATTAATTAAAATTTTTTAAGTTGAATAAAAGTGCTTCAGACAGCACCAAATTTTTTAGTGATTTCATCAAAGTGAATTATCTAACAACTGAATTTAAATTAAATTTCCTTGATTAATTTTTTTTTAAAACTAAAAGCTAGAGTTAAATTTAATTAAATTTTTAAATTGAGTAAAAGTGCTTCAAATAGCAATAAATTTTTAAGTGATTTTAGCAATGTGAATTGTTTAACAACTGAACTTAAATTAAACGTCCTTGATTAAATTTTTCAAATATAGAATTGCCCTAGTGATCATCTGGTTTAAATCGAATCGGAATCAAAGTTTTGAATTTAGTTAAAAAGAACAAAGAGCAATATGGCTAATCAAAACAATTTATTGCGGCCACCCATCCTAAACCCCAATCCTCCTGTTCCTCAGCAAAACCCTAATCCGCCTGTAGGAAATCCTCAACAACCCCAAGATCAACCACCTCAAAATCAACAACCACAACCTTTAATAATGTCTCAAGAATTACAACAAGCTATAGCAAGTATAGCATTTGCAACCTTACAAAGAGAAGGTAGACAATTAGTTTCGTCAATAATAAACCCAAACGCAGACCAATTTAGCGGCGTTGATCAAATTATTGATGTAGAGCATAGAGGAAATATGGGAGACTTAGACAAAATACCAGACATTGTCCGAGGCCTTAGGGGATTCGCAGGAAATGAAGGTGAATTCACCTCATGGAAAAAAAGCGTTGAACGAGTTCTACAACTATATGAACCAATTAGGGGGACAAATAAATACTATGGAATACTGAACGAAATTAGAAACAAAATCACAGGACAGGCAGACAATGTGCTAGAATCGTATAACACTCCATTAAATTGGAACTGTATTATAAGATGTTTGATTACCCACTACGCAGACAAGAGAGACGTCACAACTTTGGAATATCAAATGACATCTCTTGTCCAAAATAGGCAAACTGTGCAGGAATTCTACCAGCAAGTTTATTCATGCCTATCTCTTATTTTAAATAAACTCGCGTCCCTTGAAGTAGGTACCGAAGCTATGAATATTTTATCAAAGACTTATAGAGACAAAGCCCTCGACACTTTCATTAGAGGTCTCAACGGAGACATGCCCAGACTTTTAGGAATGAGAGAGCCTGCAGATTTACCTCAAGCTCTTTATTTGTGCCAAAAATTAGAAAATCAAGATTTTAGAGCGAATTACGCCCACAATGTAAACACTAACACAAAGAAATACAACACACCTTCTCAACCACCATTACCCCCACGACGTAGCCACCAAATCCAACGCACACCATTCTACCCACAACTCACATATTTCCCACAAAATTCTATTCCAAACCAACATTATCCAGTTAACCAAATCCAACGCACACCATTTTATCCACAACTCACATATTTCCCACAAAATTCTATTCCAAACCAACGTTATCCAGTTAACCCAATCCAACAATACCATTATCCCAATTTTATACCACAACAAATAAGACAAAATTATGCTTATAACCAACCACCACCACGTCCTTTTGCACCCAAACCTCTACCTAGACCCGAACCTATGGAAATTGACCAAACTATTAAAACCCGAAATGTTAACTATATGAACAATCCAAGACCTAATCAATTTCAAGGGAAAAGGCCTTTACAACCTACGCAACATTTTCAGCAACAACCGAAGTTGCAAAGGAATTTCCATGTTTATCCACAACATCCACTCCCAATTCCAAACAATTACATTTATGAACAAACCACACAAAATAACTTTCAAACTCAACAACAGCATCCATCAAATCTGGTGGATAATAACAACGATCAAATTCATCATGTCGAAACAAATTCAGAATATCCACCGCAATTGGCAAATACCAATAATTTTTATGAACAAAATTTAGAAAGTTATATGAGAGAAATTCCAGAGCAAGTTGTGCAACAAGTTCAGGAAGTCCAACAATTGCAAACAGAAGAATATACAGATATACATTTTTTAGGTTAAACCAATCATCATTACCCTTTATAAAATGCAAGCTAGATAACGGAAATATTATAAAGATACTAATAGACACAGGTTCCAACAAGAACTACATTCAGACAAATTTAATAAAAAACCCAAAGGAAAATGATGAAATATTTTTTGCCAACTCAATAGGAGGGCCAATTCAAATCTCACATCATGTTTATGCAAATCTTTTCGGTGAACCTAGCACTCCAATTAAATTCTTTTTACTCCCAACACTTAAATCCTTCCATGCAATAATAGGAAATGACAGCCTTAAGCAATTATCCGCAATTATATACACCGAATATAATTATATGCTTATTAAAAATGGTAGAAAAATTAAAATACATCAACAGATTTCACAAGATGTTAATAATATTTCTATCAAAACGGATCATATGACGGAAAAACAAAAAGAATCAATTAAGGAACTCACAAGAAGATTCCGTAAATTATTTTTAGAACCAGATGAAAAACTGACGTACACAACCAGAGTAAAAGGTGAAATTAGAACTTCAACGGAAGATCCCGTTTATTCGAAAAGTTACCCTTACCCAGTTGCCCTCAAAGACGAGGTAGAGAAACAAATCAATGAATTACTCTCTAATGGCATTATACGACCTTCTCGGTCGCCATATAACTCTCCAGTTTGGGTTGTACCCAAAAAAATAGATTCTTCCGGAATAAGGAAATTTAGGCTCGTGATAGACTATCGGAAACTAAATCAAGTAACGATAGCAGATAGATATCCCATACCCGAGATTAATGATGTTTTGACACAACTTGGGAACAATAAACTATTTTCGGTCATCGACCTCAAGAGTGGATTCCACCAAATACCATTAAAAGAGAAGGACGTTGAAAAAACTTCATTTTCCGTGTGTAATGGAAAATACGAATTCACTAGACTCCCATTCGGACTCAAAAATGCTCCCTCCATTTTTCAACGAACTCTAGACGATATTTTACGAGAGCATATAGGGAAAATATGTTACGTCTATATAGACGACATACTCATTTTCGGAAAGAATGAAGAGGAACATCTTCAAAATGTAGCGAAAGTATTTCGAACTTTGGAGGAATCAAATATGAAAGTTCAACTAGACAAATGTGAATTTCTCAAAACACAAGTTGAATTCTTAGGTTTTATTATATCAGATAACGGTATTAAGACAAATCCGAAAAAAATAGAAGCTATACTTAATTTCCCGAAACCAAAAACCGTCAGAGATCTTAGATCATTTTTAGGTCTGTCCGGTTATTACCGTCGGTTTATACAAGATTATTCAAAAATAGCAAAACCCCTGACAGCCCTTTTAAGGGGGGAAGATGGCAATATGCCTAAGAATCAATCAAAGAAAAAAGAAATCTTTCTCGATGATGTTGCCATTGAATCATTTGATAAAATAAAAAACTCATTAATCAGTCAAGATATTATACTAGCTTATCCCGATTTTCGCAAAGAATTTACTTTGACCACGGACGCATCAAACTATGCAATTGGTGCTGTCTTATCCCAAGACGACCGACCAATAGCTTTTATTTCAAGAACATTAAATAAAGCCGAAGAAAATTATGCGACGAATGAAAAAGAAATGCTCGCGATAATTTGGGCTTTGAATAACTTAAGAAATTATTTATATGGTTCAGCTAGAGTCAAAATAGTAACAGATCACCAACCATTGACATATGCTCTTAGCAATAAAAACAATAATAGCAAAATGAAAAGGTGGAAAGCGACATTGGAAGAATATAATTATGTTCTTCAATACAAACCAGGCAAAACAAATGTTGTTGCTGACGCCCTTTCCAGACCACCGCAAATTAATTCTTTGACAGCTACCCAACATAGTGATGAGAGTTCATCACATAATCTAATTCAATTTGCAAACGCACCTATAAACGTTTTCAAAAACCAAATATTTTTGAACTTAGACAATGATCCTACTTACAAATTTGAAATTGTTTTTCCTACATATCATAGGCACACTATAACCCAAACAGAATATTCACAACAAGATCTTATTAGTGTTCTAAAAAAATCCTTGAACCCATCTGTAGTTAATGGAATCTACACTGACGATAGAACTTTGGGAAAAATCCAGGAAATTTATCCAACTTATTTTAGGAATTACAAAATCAGATATGCACGAGATAAAATTATTGATCTCACTGACGAAACAGCACAGGAGACTGAAATATTAAAGGAACATAAACGAGCCCATAGGAATAGTAGAGAAAACAAAGTACAACTCTTAAAGAAATTTTATTTCCCCAATATGCAAACAAAAATTAATAGACTAGTAATGCAATGTAGTATCTGCAAAGAGCAAAAGTACGAAAGACACCCGAATAAGCCAATACTTAAAGCTACTCCAATCCCTCAATTCCCAGGACAGATAGTGCATATAGATTTATACTATATGGACAATAAAAAGATATTAACAGCTATCGACAAGTTTTCAAAATATGCAATGGCAAAAATAGTAAATTCACGAGCGGTGGAAGATATTAAAGAACCTCTAAGAGAATTAGTTACAGCATTTGGTTTCCCAAAAAGTATTGTTATTGACAACGAGAAATCATTAGCAGCAGCCCCGATAAAATTTATGCTAGAAGACCAATTTGGAATAGAGATCTTTAGAGCCCCTCCATATGTAAGCACTGTCAATGGACAAGTGGAAAGGTTTCATTCTACCCTTAGCGAAATGTTACGATGCGTCAAGGCGGAAAAAACATTTTCCTCATTTTCTGACCTTTTACACCAAACACTCTATAAATATAACAATTCCATTCACTCTACGACGCATGCAAGACCTATAGAAGCATTTTTTGGCACAAGAGTAACAACTGACCAGGAACTTTTAGAGCAATTTAGACAAAACAATATAGGGAACCTAACGAAAAAACAAGAAGCAGATTTAAACTACCACAACAGAGATCGGGATTCATATAAAGATTATATTGAAGGACAAGTCATTTATGTGAGAAGAGATAAAAAACCGAGAAATAAAGGTTCAGCGAGATATAGAAAAGAAATAGTTAAAGAAAACAATCCAAGCACAGTTTTAACAATGAAAGGGAACATAATTCACAAAAGTTTAATTCGGAATTGAATTTACACATTTCAGATTTTTGTTCGCTCTATGCAGAGCTGAATATCGGATTTTGGATTATACGAATTCTCCAATAGTAACCTTCGAAATCGGAATTTCTAAGATCCAAAAGGGAACTTTTAAATTAATCCACGTTATAGAAATGGCAACCTACGAAGAAAGTTTAAAAAATTTAACAAGTTTTGTCAACACCGATATCCACATCAACAATCCCTTCCTTCCTTTCATCCAGCAAGAAATAACTCAAATTGAATCCTGTATTAATCGCATCCGACCAACAAAAACCAATAAAAGAGCCCTAGATGAACTAGGAAAGGCATGGAAATGGTTGGCAGGAAGTCCTGACCACCATGACCTTATCGTTATTCAAAGTTATATAAACAAGTTGTTAGACAATAATAACGAACAAGTTGTTATTAATAAAAATTTAATTGAAAGAATGAATAACATAACAAAAAGTAATAATAGAATTATATCATTTTTTAAGAGCAGTGATACTGCACAATTAGTTATAGGAATGAATTTGAAATTTAAGTTACAAATGTTAAGAAATGAAATAACAAACATTGAAAATGGAATTAATTGGGCAAAGGCCAACATTATAAACTCATTTTTGTTATCAAATAAGGAAATCTTTGAATTGGAAAAAGTTATTGAAAATGATAAAATACCCATTATAAATATAGAAGAATCACTTCAATTTGCCGAAGTAAAGGTTGCATCAAATACAACCAATATAATGTTTCTTATTAATTTGCCTATTACAAATAAAGAAAATTGTAAGGTAATAAAATTAAAACCAATAAAAAGAAATAAAATCATTATGAAAATACCATATGAAAATATCATAAGATGTAATAATGAAATTTACGGAATAACACAAAATTGTAAGACTTTTAATAATTTATCTATTTGCAACAAGAATAGTATTGTTACATTAAATAAAGATAGCTGCACCGTACAACTTTTACAAGGAAAAACGACTTCATGTTCGATAACGAATAACCAGCATATTCCAATGATAGAGGAACTTAGCCCCGGTACTCTTCTTTTAAATAATTTTAATGGATCAATTAAAATTGACAACGAAAGCATTAATCTGACCGGAACATTCATCATACAATATGAAAATCTCACAGTAATTGTAAACAATGAAGAATACATCTCCTCCAATAAAGTGATGCTCGAACCAATGCCAGCCGTTGTTCAAACAAAAGAAATCTACTCATCAACTCAAGAAATACTGTCCCTCGAACTCATGAAGGAGTTAAATATGAACAACACAGAAAAAATAGAATTGATAAACGAAGATATAGAGTGGAAGTTTTATACAAATTCATCGCTCATAACAGTGGTTATCATAATTCTGGGATGCCTCCTTATAAAGCGAAAATTATGCAATATATCAAAAACAGTAAATTTAAAATCTACAGAAAATGATCATAAGGAAAGATTTCAAGAAATACTAACGGAGAATTCCAAAGGTGAACGAGGACGTCCACATTTAAAGGGGGAAGAGTTAACGAAACAGATGTTAACGATTCCTACCGAGCTGGCACCACACATTTCGGTGTCGCAATAAACAAAAATATTATATTTCTTCAGAATTTACAGCAGCAAAATGCTGACCAAGCGTCTGCTACACATCCGTAGTACGATTTGCTTTGAGTATCATATCACTTTGATATGGTACGAATAAAAAAAACAAAGAAAATAAAACAAAAAGAAAATTATTAAAAGTCACTCAATATATTCTTCAAAAAGAACAGATTCAATCTAACTTCAGTAGAGTTAAGTTTTGTTTTAAATTTAGCTTGTAAAATTAGTTTAAAAATAAAAAAATAAATAAAAATAAATAGTAATTAATATAAAGTTAACTCGCCTATCGGAGCAGTGATTGATTTTGCAAAATGTGTATTAAGAATAGATGATGTTGAAATTCCACTTCATGATAAACCTATTCCTATAAAGTACGACGAAATCAACTACTTAGAAAAATGTAAATTTGATATAAACAAATTGATACATGATGAACTAAATCTAGAAGAAAAAAAAGTTTTAGTTAGATTTTTACAAAGAAATCAAAAAACCTTTTTTCAAGAGGGTCAGTATTTAACTGCAACTCCCTGTGTCAAACACCAAATTATAACAACCTCGAAAAACCCTATTTATAGCAAAAATTATAGGTATCCACAAATTTTTGAAAAAGAGATAGACAAACAAACGCAAGAAATGTTAGAGCAAGGTATAATTAGACCCAGCAAGTCTCCATAAAATTCTCCATTATGGATTGTGAAAAAGAAAAGTGATAATTCAAATAAAGAAAAATGGCGAATGGTTGTAGACTTTCGAAAACTAAATGAAATAACTGTGGATGATAGATTTCCACTACCAAATATTGAATCATTGTTCGATAAGTTAGGACGTTCTCTCTACTTTACTACCTTAGATTTGGCTAAGGGTTTTCACCAAATTTTAATGGATGAAAACGATATAGAGAAAACCGCTTTTTCAACTCCCAGAGGACATTTTGAATTTATCAGAATGCCTTTTGGACTAAAGAATGCGCCTGCAACATTTCAGCGCATGATGAATCATATTCTAAGTGAATTCATCAATAATATTTGTGTCATTTATATGGATGACATTTTAGTGTTTTCCACCTCTCTGTCTGAACATTGCGAAAATTTACAAAAAATATTTACATGTCTGAACAAATATCAGTTGAAAGTTCAATTTGACAAATGTAAATTCTTCTCAAAAAAGACTGAATTCTTAGGGCATATAATAACCCCAAATGGTATAACACCCAATCAAAAAAAAGTTGAAAGCATTAGCCTTCTCAAATTACCTAAAACGGTGAAAGAAATAAAGTCCTTCCTAGGATTAACAGGATATTACAGAAAATTTATAAAAAATTATTCTTTAATTGCCAGCCCTATATTAAGTATTTGAAAAAGAATTCAAAAATTGATATTAATGATAAACTTTATATCGATGCCTTTGACAAATTTAAAAGGATATTGACAAATCCACCTTTATTATCTTTTCCAAATTTTAATAGGAAATTTGTCCTTACCACAGATGCTAGTAATGTAGCAATAGGTGCCGTCTTAAGTCAAGATGGGAAACCTATATGTTTTGCTAGTAGAACTCTAAACGGATACGAGAAAAATTATCATACCCTGGAAAAAGAATTACTAGCGATCGTTTGGTCTATCAAATATTTTCGTCCTTATCTTTATGGACGTAAGTTCTTAGTTCAAACTGATCATCAACCTTTGAAGTGGTTGTACACTTTAAAAGAACCTAATTCACGAATAATAAGATGGAGGATACTGTTAGATGAATTTCAGTTTGATGTAGATTATATAAAAGGTAAAGAAAATGCTGTAGCTGATTTCTTAAGTAGAATCGAAAATGAAGAGAAAAATGATATAGAACATTGTAGCATTAAGTCTTTGTTTGAAAATTCTATTGAAACTATTCATTCCAACGTTGAGAACCTAAATGAAGAATTTTACATATATAATGGAATCGTAAATAAATATCTCACACAAATTAGACTTGTGATAACTAAGGAAAAAGAAACGGAAATACTTTATAGGAAATATAAAATCATTTATGTATCAGAGAATGATTTAAATAATAGTCATTATTTAAATGATTTGTTTCGAGGAACATTAAAGAAAGGTACTGTAGGAATTTATAGTGAACTAAACGATACTAAATATAATATTTTACAACAAAAGCTAATTCAGCTGTATTCAAATGATAGTAGTCTGAAGTTTATAAAATGTACCAATTTGGCTATTGATATTAATACTGAAGAACAACTATTTGACGTTATAGAAAGTACTCATAAAAATGGGAATCACAGAGGTATACAAAATTCATATTTTTACCCTAATCTGTTGAAGCATATTAATAGATATATTAATAGTTGTTCAACCTGTGCAGTAAATAAATACGATAGGAAACCTTTTAAAAAGCAATTTAAATACACCTTAACTTCAGAAAGACCTAATGAAATAGTTCACATGGATATATTTCAGGTGCATAGAACTTGGTTTCTGACAACTATTGACAAATTCACCAAATTAGGTTCTGTTCATAAACTAAACGATAAAAACATGATAACAGTAAAGAGTTCAATAATTCATTAATAAAATTGTTTTGTAGAGAAAATGGTATAGAGACCCATTTTACTACTCCGAACTCACATACTGGAAACTCTGATATAGAGAGGCTGCATTCTACAATTCTTGAACATATAAGAATTTTGAAAAATTCAGAAAATGTAGTAGATACCGAAGAGTTAGTCATAAGGGCGATAGGATTTTACAATAATTCCGTACATAGTGTAACCAAAGTTAAACCCATGGATTTCGTTTATAATAAAGTATCAGATTTTGAAATAATATCCGAAAGGATAAATAAAAACAAAAAAAAAGTTATTGATAGAATAAATCAAAATCGAGAAAATTTACAAAATTTTGATTTAGAGAAGCCTAATTTATATCTTAAAAATCCAAAGGCTGATAGACAAAAGACTGCTAAGCGATTTAATAAATATCATAGGAGTAACCCTAATAAAATAGATGTTGCCCAATTTAAAAGACCTTTAAAATCAATTTCAGGTCCTGGCAATATTAATAGTGGTGATTAATCTATTGGGATGTTGCCATGCATCCATTGAAATAAATAAAATCGAGTCTGAAGCAGGCTACGTGGTTTTGGAAAGTGATCCAATTAAATTAATTGCAAATTATTCAAAAGTAATTCACGTCATCGATTTAAATGAAATGCAGAGAACTATTCAGGGGTTGAAGTTGTATATTGCTGAAAATTATAATTTGACACAAAGTTGGCATCATTATGACCTTCAAAAAAAGGTTGAAAATCTTGAATATTATTTATCTACCATCACTGTTCACTCGATGCACAAACGAGCTTTGATGAGGATAGGCGGAAATATTATAAAATGGTTATTTGGAAATATGGATGAGGAAGATAAAGAAAATATTGAACAACATTTTAAATCTAATGATATAAATCAACATAATATAATAAACAATTTAAACAAACAAATTAAAATTAATCAAAACATGCAAAATTATATGCAAACCCTTAGGTTATTAATAGAATCTAATAAAAGTTTATTTAATCAAACATATCTAAAAGAAGAATTTAAATTAGTAAGATATAATCATATACTTCTACTTATAAATCAAATAAAAGACAAAATCGAAATAATTCAAGACAATATTATGATGTCAAAACATAATTTAATGAGCAGGTTTTTCATGACTAATGAAGAAATTAAATTTTACCAAATTGATAATCAAAAACTAAAAAATATAAAATGTTCATTTGGCTCTGTGTCAAATAATATTATTTTATTTGTAATATTAATACCGAACTTTTTGGAAAATGGTTATGTTGTTAATACTATACCTATTCCAAATAAGAATTCTGTTCAGATAAATATAGATATAACAAAATTTGTAACAGTAGAATATGAAACTTATATTGTAAGCGATGAAAATTATTTTAAGAAAATGGAAAAAGTTAATCAATGTATTTCTAATTTGTTAAAAGGTTCTTATCAAAATTGTACACAAAAAGTATTTGAGATTGAAAAAATTCAAGAATTAGATACAGGAAATTTATTGTTAATAAATGTTAATTCAACATTGAAAAATACATGCAACAATTATACTTATCAACTCATTGGTAATTATTTGATTAAGTTTGAAAAATGTGAAGTTGAAATAAGAAACTTAAAATTAAAAAGATTTGAAAGTATATTGAATATAATAGTTCCTAATTCTCAAAATATTGAAGAAAATTTACCAGAAGTAAAGGATTTTCCTACATTTACAAATTTAGAAGAACTCCAAGAAGTTATTAATGAAAATACTTTTAATTATCATTATGTTATATTTTACACGCTTGTTTTTATAATAATTTTCTTTGTCATTGTAAACAAAATAATAAAATTAAGAAGTATTCGCAGGGACTCGAATCCTAAGGGGGGGCGAGTTATATATAATAACAAGAATGAAGATAATGAGAATGAAGATAATGAGAATGAAGAGCATTATTTGCTTAAGCTTATTATAAACATTCGAAATGTACGGGTGTTTATGGTAGGTTTTACATATTTATGCTGATCAATCAAAATGAATTGGATGATGAAATCATTCAATGCATTTTGAAATGATCTTACAGGCAGCATAAAATAGATTTAAGATTTATAAAAGTCAGTCTTATACTTACGTGCTAAGAGCTCACAACAAAATAAAAATAGAAATTATTTGTAACCAAAAACAAAGTTTTATTATTTGTAACCAAAACATAAGTTCAATGCAAGGTTGTGGAAGTGAAATGTCACTTACAGAAGTCATACCCACGGTCGAAAACCCTATTAACTGTTTTAAAAATCAGATCTTAATCACACTGAGTACCGAATCCAGAAAAGAAACAAAAATTCTTTTTAAAAATCGCATTCGGCACCGAATTTCATACCAAGCAATTGAAGATGCCTTTGACGCACTTAAAGATTGTGTGAACCCAGGGGTAGTAAATGCCATTTTTTGCGATCTACATACCTTAGCTCAAATCCAACATCTTCTTATTTCAGATTATCCGTCTGTGAAATTCCGATACACGAATAAGTTGGTAACAGATATCTTTAACCCGAGTGATCAGGTTGAAATTTTAGTAAGCGAGCACAATAGGGCACATCGCTCTGTCACAGAAAACACCAAACAGGTCCTCCAAGACTACTATTTCCCGGATATAAGAAAGAAATTAAAGGAAATTACTGCGAACTGTAAAATTTGTCGACAAGCAAAATATCAAAGACATCCACAAAAACACGAGCTCGCTGAAACTCCCATACCCTCCTTTCCAGGCGAGATTCTCCATGTTGACATTTACAATACGGACAAAAAGTTTTTCCTTACGTGCTTGGATAAATTTTCAAAATTTGCGATTGTTAAACCTATCCCCTCTCGAGCCATAATAGATATCAAACCAGCCCTTATAGAAATGCTCAACTTCTATAAAGGGACAAAAACAATAATTTGCGATAACGAAAAGTCTCTAAATTCGCAAACCATCAAAACATTGATTAAAGATAATTTTGGAGTCGATATTTATGCTATACCACCATTGCATAGCACTTCAAACGGCCAAGTAGAGCGATTTCACAGTACGCTCACTGAAATCGCAAGATGCCTAAAGTTGGAATGCGCAATTGGCGACTCAACAGAGCTTATTCTCATGACTACAGCGAAATACAATAGAACAATCCATTCCACTACTAACCAAAAACCGGTAGACATTATTCAAGCAATACCAGAGGATTTAAAAGAAAAAATCCGTTCAAAAATCCTTGCAAAACAAAAATCTGACCTTGATTATCACAATAAAAAGACAGTTGCCAAAACTTACAACCCTGGTGATAAAGTGTTCATAAAAATAAATAAAAGGCTAGGAAATAAGTTCAGCAAGGTCTTTATTGAAAAAACGGTTCAACAAGATCTTGGTACAACTCTTAAGATCGACGATAAAATTGTCCACAAAGATAACATCCGATTCCTCTTTGCAGCTCATTGACACTCCTAACCATCCTACCCATCAGCTACGCCACTATTTTGGACTACTCTGCCTCACGTTACATCCCAATATCTGACGGTGATGCAGCAATTTTTGATGGCTACGGAATCTTAGCCAACGTTACGAACCTAACAGATTTTATGACAATATCAGAAGAGACCAAGCAGTTAACTGACCTATTGCCACAATCACATATGAGAAAGTTGTTAGAAGCAGATGTGGATCAGATTTTTAAAACAATAGAGTCACTTCGCGTACACCATAGACTTGCACATGGCATCAACCTTATTGGAACAGCTTTAAAATACGTCGCTGGAACGCCAGATTACGATGATTTCGCAGAAACTCGTAATAAGCAAAACGAACTGATTACGGCAAGTAACGCACAAATAACTATCAACACAGCTATGCAATTCCAAATAAACAACTTGACTCAAACTCTTAATATTTTGCTTAACAAAACAAAATCTACGGACGTTAACACTGGACACCTTTATGATTTACTAAATGGTAGGAATAGAGCAATTATTCGAGAATTAGATACCATAACCCTATCAATAACCCTGGGAAAGCAACAATTGATTAACCCTATTTTGCTAGACAGCTCAGAGGTAAATTTCATTTTAAAAACTGAAGCAAATTTGAATATAAGCATTAGTGAAATAGTTGTAAATTCTAAACTTAAAATTTTGCAGAACGAAAACATTATTGCTTTTTTAATCAAATTTCCTAAGATCCAATATCTTTGTAGAAAAAAACTTATACATCCTGTTGTTCACGAAAACAAGATCTTATCATTTGAAAGTAATGAAGTCGCTACATGTGACTATAAATATGTTATGTTAACAAATTGTAAAAAGAAATCCACAATCTCATTTTGCCAAGCACTAAGCAATGGGAATAACTCATGCCTTAATGATTTATTGAACAATTATACCACTGCATGTAGCACGCTTTCGGCTCATGATGTGCCTCCCATTTACGAAGTTGATGACGGAATTGTCATTATCAATGACCAACCTTTTAAAATCATCGACAAAAATGTTACCAAGGATGTCCGAAAGGGCACATTTCTGATAACGTTTGACGATTCAATATTGGTCAACTCCACAAAGTTCGAAAATCTTCGGAAAATTGCCTTCAAAAATCCGGAAACCCCGTTAGCCCATTTTGTGAGTCTTACGGACCACATCTCCATTCTATCACTCCCATACTTACATGAGCTAAATACAAAGAATATTGAGCACATTTCTTATTTGCATTCTAGGTTCAGAGGAACTTGTTACATCTCAGCTTCTCTTTTTGCTCTAATCTTAGTAATCTGTGCCGCGTATTTTTTTGCCAAGAGGCAGCGTAAAATTGTGATAAATAACATTCTTCGTAAGTACGATCAGACGGGGACGCCTGAAACTTAAAGGGGGGAATAGTTAAGATACGTTAACCTTCTTCGCGAATTATTTCGCAATATCAAATTTAGGCACGTTAACTTCAACGTGATTCCTTAATTCTACATTTTTTTCCTATTTCGCGAATTATTTCGCAATACCAAATTTGGGCACGTTAACTTCAACGTGATTCCTTAATTCTACATTTTTCTTATTTCGCAATATCTTATTAAGGCACGTTTCGCAATTTTGCATTTTCCACACTTTTGTGGTTCGCATCTTTATGCTGCGTAAGCAAAAGTGTCGAGTCACCGGTCGCTACAAAGAAGTGATCGTGGATTTCTTTAAGATAGTTCTGAAATGCAACTCAAGCTCACATAGTGGGATAAATATTTTGTCATTAAAGAAATAAAGTTAAATAAGTGTTTTTAAAAAGATAAACATTTGTAATAACCAAAATCAAATTAAATAAGTGTTTTAGAAAGTTAAATATTTTTAATAAATGAAATAAAGACAATAAATGAAATAAAGATAAATAATTGTTTAACTACTAGTGATTTATTAAGCAAAGAATTAATTTATATAAGTGAGCCATTAAAAATTAATCAATCAATAATAAAGTATTATTCACGCAAACTCCGTGTTTAATTTACGAATGAAAAGAGTCTCAGTTTCAAGTGCTGTCGGCTCACTTTTTTTAGGTGTTTAGAACATAAACATATTTGGTGACCCCGACGTGATCCTTGCTGGTGTTCTACCTGACAGGAATACGCTTAAAACGCGGAAATTTTTAAACCGAAAAAACTAAAAAAAAACGCGAGTGAAAAAAGTTCGTCGCGAATAAAACTCGTTAAAAAAAAAGACATCATAATCTAACCAGTTTCAGAAGGACGACAAGCAGCCTTGCTGAAAAATTCAAAAGACTACGCCATTTCAGAAGGACAACAAGCAGCCTTGCTGAAAAATTCAAAAACTACGCCATTTCAGAAGGACGACAAGCAGCTTCAAAAAAAAAAACCACGCGATGGAGGTTGAAAATTTATTAAAAATACAGCTGGAGCTGAGCACAAAAATTAACCAGCTCATAAGAAATTTCAAAAAGGATTCTGAACAACGAAAGACGTCAGATTATTTTAATGAGCGGTTAAGCAAGCTACAGGATTTTGCAGGAGAGTTTCACCTCAACCATAAGGCGATTTTGAATTCCGAAGACCTTCCGGATAGTCATGAGTACTTCACAGATGATATATATGCGGACATTGAGAAAAAGGTGACCTATTATGCAAGGATCTTTGAAAGTGCTAATGTTAATCATCTGCCAATGAGTGGACGCGAAGGAGGCGCTGCAGTTAATACACAAAATACAGCTTCAGTCCAGCCACCGCGTGGAGGCGCGATTCCAAAGCAGATTCCACAGCATAAAACTTCTAAGTGTAAACGTGCAAAAAATTCTACGGAACCAAAGGTCATTGATAAAGGCCCTTAATCGGAACGTTGACGAAATAATAGCACAGAGGGAGATGAACCATCCATCGTCATATTACCCCATCAAATTGGCCATTCTGGATAAACATATGACAGATTTGGCTCAAAACAATGCAGCATTGTGGGATTCCACGACAGATAACCACATCCAAGAATACACTCCAGAGGTGTATTATGAAATGGAGGCAAGAATTGAGTCAATCATCATTGAACTTAGACAACAAGCCTCTCTTCGCAGTGACGAACAATTAGTTCTAGATGCAGGAGCAGTTCGTCAACCAGACAATGACGTCCCATTACCTAAAATTTCTATTCCACTTTTAATGGAAATTATTTGCAATGGGTAACGTTTAAGGACTTATACACCAAAATAGTCCATAACGCACGAGTCAACGCAACCATACATTCGTTATCGCTGATTTATAGTTGAGCTACAATTTAACTCTTTCAAAAATATAAAGAACAAAACTAAAATGCAAACGTTAACAAATAAACAAATGTACGAGTGGCGATTTGCTGATATAGCAAATCCCACGATTAGCTTATAAGTATAACATATGTATGTGTGTATGCATGTTATTATGACTTACATATATGCTTATGGAGAAGCAAATGGAAAAATAAAAAGTAGTCTTAATTTGACATTAAAACAGTATCAATGTTTTATTTTAGCAAGTCGTCGAATTAGATTCAATATTAGTTTTATAACGGTCAACTAGATTAAATTAACTGGCGCCCCACATAGTGGCTTTTGGAAATCCACATAAAATTAAATATAGAAGGAAGATTAAAAATAAATCAGCAAATTTTCAACTGTGTTAAGCTCCACAACCAACAGCAACTATCAAAAGAAGCCTACAAATAAAGCAGCAAGTTTTAAAACTGAATTAAGCTCAACAACTATCGAAGGAAGGCTATAATCGACAGCAGCATTTATCAGTAAGAATTTGAAATTAAGTAGTGTTATATATAAGTTTTGGTAGAAAGTGACAATTACACATAAAATTGAACAAGTTAAAAATCGGTATTAAGCTAAAAAAATTTTAAGTGTTGGATAAAAAATGCCACAAGAAGGTCATATCGTAATAACGCCGGAACAACTGGACATACTGGCACAACGAATTACTTCTATTGTACAAGCTAATCTAGCACCTCCTGTTAGACCAGTTAGGGCCGCGGCGGTATTTGTGCCAACCGAAGAAGGCATTCCCTCGTTAATTAGTACATTACCTAGTTTTAGTGGAGTTCTATCTGAGTACGCCACTTGGAGAACAGAAGCTGTAGATGCAATGAGAACGTTTTCTCAAACTAACACGGTAAACGGTCAGAATAAATATTATGAAGCGTTAGGGTTATTAAGGAGTAAAATTACAGGCCAAGCAAAAGCCACACTAGCTAGCTATGGTATTATACTTAACTTCGACGAGATTTTAGAAAGATTAGACTTCACATATCAAGATAAACGTTCTAAAAGAACGTTGCAACGAGAACTAGAAGGAATTAAACAAGGAAATTCGACACCTAGGGAGTTTTTCGATAAGGTGAATGTTATATTGACATTGATTACAAATAAAAATGTTATGACATACGGCACTGACTCAAGGACAACTCAAGAGTTAAACAACGAAGCTAGACATTCTGCCCTAAAGGTATTTGCAAATGGTCTGAACCCTTCATTAAGTAACGTAGTTTATGCATTTAATCCACAGGATCTTCCATCAGCCATCGCCCTTGCTGAAGAAGCCTTGATTGAGAAACCTCACTTAGGTTATAGACATTTTGACAATCGTCAACGGGACAATAATTTTAATCGCAACCGCGGACAAACTCAGAACAGATATCAAAATAATTCTAAAGAATCCAAAAATACTCCCGAACCAATGGAAATAGATTCTGGGGTTACTAAATACAAACAATCTACAAATTTTAATAATCAGGCAAGGAATAATAGGTCTCACTCAGGTAATTGGAACAGTAATCAACCAAGGGTAAACAATCTTCAAGAATAAAAAGATTTTTTAGGCGAAAGCCAGGATTGCCCTACATCATCCGGGTAGATCAACAAACTAAACAAAAACTTAGAATTCTAATAGATACTGGTGCAACACATAATTACGTTAAGCCAGGTCTATTAAAAAACCCCATTAAATTAAAAACTAAAATATAAGTCAACTCAGTGCATGGCAAAAGTATTATAAAAAGCTACCAATTAGCTAATATATTTAATACTCAGATAAAGTTGTTGGAATTGTCTCATTTGAGGGAATATGATGCAATCAAAGGCATTTCTGCGCTCTCTAAGATTCATGGGCAAATAGATACATATATCCAAATGTCTACTCCTATATGAATCTGGGGAAGAAACCTTACATTTTGACAAAAGTAATGAAATAAATACTTTAATAAATGTGAATGAGGAAATTAGTGTCGAGACTAAAAATAAGCTAAAAGAAATCTTAAATAAATATCAGGGCACATATTCCTGAGAACCGGAATTTATTCCCTATAATACTGGAATAAAATGTAAGATAGCGACCACAACGAAGGACCCAATTTGGTCCAAGGCCCATACTTTTCCTCTTAGTACAGCAGAGTTCATTAATAAAGAAATAGATTCTTTGTTGAGAAATGGCATTATACAGCAATCATTTAGCCCATATAATTCACCAGTCTGGGTTGTAGACAAGAAGGAACTAGATGAGGGGGGTAAGCCAAAACACAGGATGGTTATTGACTATAGGAAGTTGAATTCGTTTACAACAGCTGACAAATATCCAATTCCCGAGACTTCCGTAATACTATCAAACTTTGGGAAAGCAAGAATTTTCTCTACTTTAGACTTACAAGCAGGTTTTCACCAAATCCTCATAGATAAGGAAGATATACCCAAAACCCCTTTTAGTATTAACAACGGTAAGTTCGAATTTTTACGAATGCCATTTGGGCTGAAAAATGCCCCAAGTGTGTTTCAACGGGCAATTGATAATATTCTACGCCCTTATATTGGAAAATTTTGCCACGTCTATATCGACGACATTTTAGTTTACTCAGATAATGAAAGAGAACACTTAGAACATTTGGAAATAATAATTAGGGCCCTTTCAGACGCCCATATGAAGATATCAGCAGAAAAAAGCAAATATTTTCATGGGGAAACAGAATTCCTGGGTTATATTGTCTTTTACAACGCTTTAAAAATGGACCCACGGAAATTAGCGACAATTGAAAAATATCCTGAACCTACCACTTTACGGCAATTAAGATCTTTTTTAGGTCTATCAGGATATTACAGGAAATTCGTTAAGAACTATTCACAATTAACTCGACCGATGACAGAATATTTACGTGGACAAAATGGACATGTAAAAAAACCCAATAGCAAAAGTATTAAAATCGAATTCAACTGTTTGGCAAAAGAAGCCTTCAAACGTGTAAAAAATGAACTAAAAGAAGCAATGGCTCTTAATCAACCAGATTATAGTAAAATATTGGACCTGACAACGGACGCTAGTAACGAAGCAATAGGAGCAGTACTTAGTCAGGACAAAAAACCCATAACATTTATATCTAGAACTTTATCTCAGACTGAAAAGGAGTATGCCACAAATGAGAAGGAAATGCTGGCTATAGTTTGGGCATTCCAGAAATTGAGAAACTACCTGTAAGGAGTGAAAAATATCAGAATATATACCGATCATCAACCACTGAGTTTCGCCCTCAGCGACAAAAATCCTAACTCAAAGCTAAGAAGATGGAGATCATTTATCGAAGAATATGCTCCACAAATCATCTACAAGCCTGGTAAAGAAAATGTTGTCGCAGATGCGCTTTCTCGACAACAACTTAATATACTAACCAGTAGTAATGAAAATGATGATGTAGTTTCACTTAAACAAATTCAGTTCGAAAAAAGAAAGCAGTTGGCATCTGAGTTTAACCGATTGTTTCCCGTTGAAGAGTGGCACATACTGAATGTCAAAGGGGATGGTAATTGCTTGTTTCACTCATTTGCAGAAGGCCTTAGAAGGCTTGACGTCGACGTTACGTCCACTAAATTAAGATCTCAATGCTTACAAAGGGATCCGAATGGCCATTTAAAGAATCCTAATGCGTGGGGTGATAGCTATAAGGATTCGAAGATAATATCAAAATTATATAAAGTAGACGTTTACATCATAGAAATCCATGAAGGTTTGTGTAACAAAGAAAAAATAATGGTCATGATGCGTACGCGAAAAGATGAAACGATACAAATGAAGCACTTAGATAATTCAAAGCCGTATATTATAGTAATAAATAGTGGTAATAATCATTTTGAACCAATTGTGCAAATAACTAATGAAGGAAATACCATCCACAGCTGTGAGAGTTCAACTTCAACAAAAGAAATTAAAAAGATCGGTACACCACTAAATGCTTTCAAGTGCCAAATCATAGTAGAACATCATAGCGATACGAATAAGATAAGTACAGTCGAGACCTTTCCAAACTATTGGCGTACGTTACTAAAATACACTAATGAAATTTATTTGGTAAATGAACTAAATAATATCATTACAAGACCAACGGTAGGAATAAAATGTACTGAGAAAACATTGTACAAAATAAAAAATATAGCAGAAAAATTTCCTAATACTACATTCGTGCACACACAAATACTAGTTGACGACCTAACCTCTCCAGACGAACTACTCGAATTGGCAAAAAAAAGCACATAATCGTGCTCACTGTCAAACGAGTGAGGTGATTAAACAAATAATGGAAACACATTGGTGGCCATCGCTAAAAAAAGACGTGAACTTAATAAATAAAGACTGCTATACTTGTAAGGTTATGAAATATGACAGACACCCACCAAAGAAAATTATTGGTGAGACACCAATTCCTACAGAGGGAGCGGATACCTTACATGCAGATATATTCCATATAGATGGAAAAAAATTTCTTACCGTAATAGATCCACATTCTAAATTTTTAATAACTAACTTACTAAATGAACTGCCCGAAATACGACAAAGGCTGTATGAGATAACAAACCTTTTCCCACAAGTAAATACAATTATTACAGACAACGAAAAGTCTTTAGATACTCCTTTATTTCAAATTCCATTACGAAGCTTAGGAATACAACACAAAATGGTCCCAGCAGGACATTCAAATTCAAACGGACCGGTAGAACGTGTTAATTTCACACTTTTAGAACTTATAAGATTGATTAGACAAGAATCCCCGGATGAGCCAATCTCTATGGTGGTGGTCAAAGCTACGAGAAAATACAATGAAAGTTATCATTCAGTGATAAATCAAAAACCCATAGAAGTCTTCCATAATCTTAATGAACATAGGCTTGACGTTGTTAAAAATTTAAAAACAGCCCAGAAAAAAATGCTAAGTCAGAATAAGGATAGGACGTACGTGGAATACAAGGAAGGTGAGGTAATCTATACAAAGGAAAATAGACGCAACAAGTTAACGCCACAGTGTAGAGACGAAGGACGGGCATAATAAAAAAATTACTCTGATACATAAAGACCAAATTAGAAATTAACTTTTGTTTCTCTCATTGCAGAGATGTTATTCCCACTTTTCATAATTCCCTTCACGCTGGCAGACATTTATGATTACTCAAGGGAACCGTATGTTCTGGCAGAAGACGGGGAGGTTGTAATTTATGACGAATTCGGAGATAGTTTTCATGTTATCAATCTTACCTACTATGGAATCTTAGTGCAAGAGACAAGGAGTTTTATATTAAATAATAAAATAACAGATATAGATTTAGAATTGGATACAGCGAACGCACTTTTAAAACAATTACGGGATATAAATCGACAAAATAAGAGCAATAGACGAACTAGGATCAGCTTGGAAGTGGCTTTCCGGCAGCCCTGATCACAACGATTTGATTGCGATTGAAAGTAAAATGAATGAAATTATTGTAAATGAAAATGAACAACATATGACAAATTCAGAAATTTTTAAGTCTATTGAATCACTAACTCTAATGATAAAGAATATCTCTGACAATTCGAAGGCAAAGAAATTTTTCTTGCGAAGGAACAAATTGATGATAGCAGAACTACAAAATACAGTGCAGACAATTATGTTCGGGAAATTAGGTATTTTAAATTCATTAATATTAAATTTTGAAGAGATACAGGAGAGCTCATGAAAATAAAAATGTACTCTTATCGGATTTGATAGAGGCATCAACTTTTAAAATAATTAAGAATAATGATGTAATTGTCATTTACATTAAGTACCCGATTGTCAAAACTAAATGTAAATTATTTAAGTGTAGAGCAATAAGTCATTTCGATGGAAAACTTGTAATTGATAAAAAAATTTCTAGATGTAATGGAAAATATGTCAATTTGAAAAATTGCCAAAATGAACTTAGTAACACCTTTTGTGAACTTAACAAAACTGAGACATGTTTGTCCAGATTATTAAATAAGGAAAACAGTAGTTGTAGCAAAATCAGAGAACGAAATTTAGAGTTCGAATGTCTTAACGATGGAATCATATTGCTATCCGGACACCATACAGTTAACAACACATCCATAAATGGCACATATCTGGTCACTTTCGAACATCAAATAACTATAGATAACAAAACTTACAGTAATCCGACAAAAGAAGTATTGGAATACCTGAGACATACCTACGTAAATACATATAGTATCGAGAAGTATGAGGAATCACCTGACTTACAACTGAAATTCCATAACACCAAAGTCATATCACTATTTCAAGTAGAAGTAGAATCGCATCCAATGTTATGGACCTGTTTTGTACTTGTCGTAATAGGGTTCATAAGCTTTTTAATTTGGAAAGGGTTCATGATGTGGCAGCAATGTAGAGCAGAAGCCCATAAGGCAACATAAGAGGAACTTTTTAAAGCAGCTCTAACTCGGCTAAACCTGTAACTTCGAGACGAAGAATTTAAGGGAGAGAGGAGTTAACGCAACCATACATTCGTTATCGCTAATTTATAGTTGAGCTACAATTTAACTCTTTCAAAAATATAAAGAACAAAACTAAAATGCAAACGTTAACAAATAAACAAATGTACGAGTGGCGATTTGCTGATATAGCAAATCCCACGATTAGCTTATAAGTATAACATATGTATGTGTGTATGCATGTTATTATGACTTACATATATGCTTATGGAGAAGCAAATGGAAAAATAAAAAGCAGTCTTAATTTGACAGTAAAACAGTATCAACGTTTTATTTTAACAAGTCGTCGAATTAGATTCAATATTAGTTTTATAACGGTCAACTAGATTAAATTAACTCACGCATCAACGAAGCAAGAAAGATGCAATATTTAACACAAGCCTTAATTGGTGAACCTAAAAACATCTTCCAGCAGTAGGAAGCAATTATTATACAGCTTGGACATTGCTCACCAGTCGTTACGACAATAAACGATTGTTGGTGACAACGTTGCTGGACAAGCTGCTAACGCAGTCATCAATTAAGGTCGACTCTCCATCGGCGATAAAATCATTACATGATGTAACGCAAGAATGCATCCATGGACTTAAGGCCCAAGGAATCCAGGTTCAACATTGGGATGCCATGGTGGCACATATAATATTGAAGAAATTGGACCCTGTCACTCAAACATCATTTGAGCAAGGTCTGGACAACAACAGACGGCTGGTAACCCTTCAAAAAGTGCTCACATTTTTTAGCGTAGATTTCAGTCATTGGAAGTGCGATATAAGACAGAATTATCGCCTAGGACGTGTGCGGCGGCTGTAACCAGTGAACAAAAGTGTAAAGTGTGCCACGAAGAAGTCCACCCATTATACAAATGCAAAAAATTTGAACAAGCAAGCTCCAAAGAAAGATGGCAGTGGGTATCACAACTTCAGCTATGTGCCAATTGCCTAAGGTCAGGACACCGGTCAAACACGTGCCACCTACAGCATTGCACAAAGTGCACAAAAAAGCATAACACCTTGCTAAATTTTGAAAGGCCGGTTCAAGCAGCACCAGAGGTGTCACAACAAAATCATCAGGTTTTGACACAACAAAACAATGCAATAGCAGTGCCTCGCCAGAACACTTCAGGAAAGGCGGATGTAAGCAACGTTTCACAAAGGGCCAGCCTAGTGGCCAACAATGACGATAATGATGAAATCTTCGTGTTACTCGGATCCGCCATAGTACAGCAAGTTGCAGACAATGGGCAGCTCATAGAATGTCGAGCATTGCTAGATTCATGTTCGCAAGTAAACCTCATAACAGAAAAATTGATGAAGAAGCTTGGAAGCTCTTCATGTTTCACGCCAACGAATATAGAAGGAATTGGAGCAACCGGAAAAACAATTCATCATCGTACCACAATTGAACTTCGATCCAAGTACAAAAATTTCGCTACTTCATTGAACGTTCATGTCATACCGAAAATTGTTTCCGACCAGCCATCGCATCGGTTGAAAATAGCGGATTGGAACATTCCAAATGACATTGTTCTGGCTGATCCAAATTTTGCACAACCTGGCCGCATCGATTGCTTAATTGGTGCAGAAATTTACTTGGATCTATTGACCAATAGCAAAATAAAATTGGCAGAAAATCTTCCAAGGCTACAAAACACCGTGTTTGGGTGGGTAGCAGCGGGTAAGGTTTCAAATCCTTACGGAAACACAGTCACATGTGGAGTATGCACTACAGAAGAGTTGGAAGACACCATTGCAAAATTTTGGGAGTTGGAAGACACACCCAGCATTAGTAATACACTCACCGAAGACGAACTACGCTGCGAATCACATTTCGTTCAAAACTCCAGACGATTAACTGATAGAAAATTTATAGTCAAGCTGCCATTAAAAGAGCATTCTTCTGTTTTAGGAAATTCCAAATCAATGGCCTATAGCAGATTTTTATCTTTAGAGCGACGTTTGAATCAAAATGCCGACTTAAAGGCCCAGTATGCACAGTTCATGCACGAATATAAATTGCTAGGACATATAACAGAAGTCAGCAGTACAGAAATAGTTTCAACACAATATTTCATTCCTCATCATTGTATCCTACGACCAGAAAGCACCAGCACGAAATTAAGAGTGGTTTTCGACGCTTCGGCTAAGGCTTCAAACGGGATATCGCTTAACGACATCATGCACAATGGACCTACAGTCCAAGATGAACTATTTTCAATTCTACTTCGATTTAGAATGCACAAATATATTCTAAAAACCGATGTGGAGAAAATGTACCGCCAGATCTGGGTTAATACAGAAGATCGCAACCTACAAATCATCATGTGGAGAAATAGCCCTGCAGAAACTTTAAAATACTACCAGCTCAATACGGTGACATATGGAACGCGAGCTGCCCCATATTTGGCAACGCGATGCCTAAATCAACTCGCTGACGAAAATCACGATCATTTTCCAAGGGGTTCAGCGTCTCTAAAATCGGATTTTTACGTAGATGATGGATTAATTGGAGCAAATACTATAAGAGAAGCCTTAGACATCCAAGATCAGCTTATAACTATCCTCAGTAAAGCTGGAATGAAACTTCGTAAATGGTGTGCAAATGATCCAAAATTGTTACATGGCATTGCACCAGAAGATCAGGAGGTTAACTTAAATTTTGAATCTGAAGAGAAACAATCCACAAAAACTTTAGGGCTGCTATGGCTACCGAAACCGGACCGATTCTGTATAAGAGCCAACATTCAAAACCGAGCAACAACAACTAAAAGGAGCATGACTTCAGATTTGGCACGTATTTTTGATCCTTTAGGACTTATTGGGCCAGTGGTGGTGACGGCAAAAATTCAGATACAGTAGCTCTGGCAACTAAAAATTGATTGGGACGCTGAGCTGCCCCCTGAAGTTCAACGACTATGGTCACGATTCCAAAAGGATCTGGCAGCGTTGAACAATGTCACAGTAGAGAGAAACGTACTTAGTAAACAATGTCAGCGAAATATTCAATTACACGCGTTCGCTGATGCTTCAGAAAAGGCGTATGGTGCTGCTATATATATAAGGTCAGTGCTAAATGATAATAGCATTAAAGTGAACTTACTATGCTCAAAGTCACGAGTGGCGCCAATTAAATCACAAACGATTCCGCGACTAGAACTCTGCGCTGCACTTCTGGCATCTGAGTTAATGTCAAGGATAAAGCGTGATTTAAAATATCAAGATAAAGCAACTTTTTATTGGAGTGATTCACAAATAACATTATCCTGGATTAACAATCATCCAGGTACACTACCAGCATTTGTTGCTCATCGCATTATAAAAATTACTCAACTAACCAACCCAGAACAATGGCGCCATGTCCCATCGAAGCAAAATCCAGCAGATGTTCTGTCTAGGGGAGTCAAACCAAGAGAGCTACCAACATGCAACATATGGTTCTACGGGCCACTTTTTCTGTATCAGCATGCAAAGATGTGGCCAGCTCCCTTTAAAACAGAATTATCAACCGAAAATACAGATGCAACAGTAGCTGTCTCAGCAAAATCAACATGTTTTGACATGGAGGAATGTTGGATTTATTCAATTAATTCGAAAAATTCATTTCGATACGTGCAGCGAGTGGTCGGATATGTGCTACGGTTTACAAAAAATTCGAGGCGACCAAAGAAGTCACGTCCAGAGTACATCCAGCTCTCACCAATGGAACTCGACACAGCCCTCAAGATAATTGTTCGTCAAATCCAGTTTTCCGATTTTCAGGACTTAAAAAAATTGCTGATAAAGAACAAATTTGTACCAAATTCAAATCATTCAAGCTCACTAGCCCCATTCTTAGATGAAGAAGGAATAATCCGGGTTGGTGGGCGACTAAGTGCGTCAAAACAACAATTCGACGCAATTCATCAAATCATGCTGCCAGGCAACGATCCACTCGTAAAGTTACTGGTGGACAAGATACACAAAGAAAAGTACCATTGTGGTCCTCAAGCATTACTTGCACAAGTAAGACAGCGGTTTTGGCCCCTCAAGGCAAAAAGCTTAACAAGAGCAGTCGTGTACAATCGGCTCGCCCATTTCTGAATTCAGGTCGATTATTGTGGCCCATTTTGGGTACTTTTTAAAACCAGAGGCAAACGACCTCAAAGAGCTTATCTAGCAGTGTTTTGCTGTTTTGCAACGAAGGCAGTACATCTCAAACTAGTCACCGATTTAATGACTGATGCATTCATAGGAGCGTTAAAAGGATTCGTTGCAAGAAGAGGATACTGCAAACATTATACTGCGACAATGCAACCAATTTCGTAGGGGCTAGGAACCAATTGCAGGAGCTCGATACTTCAATCTACTCTCAATCAGCAGAGGATTTCATCGTTGGAGCATGCAGTGAAAGGGGAATGGAGTTCCATTTTATTCCACCCAGGTCACCACACTTTGGTGGATTATGGGAAGCAGCAGTAAAATCTGCAAAGCACTTATTAGTGAAAAATGTATCGACAGCATCGCTCACGTATGAAGAGCTTGAAACTGTCTTTATCGAAATCGAAGCAATTTTGAATTCTCGACCCCTCATTCCTAGTTCATCAAATGCGAATGACTTAAATGCAATCACTCCTGGTCACTTCCTAATTGGTGAGGAACTCACTTCCAGCGTTGATATACATGCAGCAGATCCAAAACGGAAGCTGCTTGATCGATGGCAGCTCGTATCAGAGATCAAACACCATTTTTGGCAACGTTGGTCAAGGGAGTACCTCAACGAACTACAGCAACGACACAAATGGAAGGGTCCAGTAAGTGAAATCCAGCCCAACACAATGGTTATTGTCAAAGGTGGCCATTAGGGCGAATCATCAAGGTTTACAAAGGTGACGATGGCGCAGTGAGAGTATGTGACGTCAAGACGCAACGAGGGATATTCAAGAGGCCAGTCCATAGATTAGCTCCATTGTTTCCAGAAGGTGATGATGACCTAGCCGCGTCATCAAAGAAAACTTCAACACAGCAAGCTTGCAACATCAACGCTAAGGAAGGACAAGGTGAACAAATTCAGAGGTCTTCAAGTCAACCCCCAGTGTCTCTCCTCATCAGCATTCCACTAACCAGGATCAGAAAACCAAGTATAGAATCCACCGGCTCGACTCCAATAAAACGAGCACGTATAAGCCCAACATACAAGATCTCGAGAAAATTCAAAAGCAGGTAGCACACATCAGTGAATCCGCTCTCCCAAATGAAGCCACAACGACAAACACGCACAGCCTTTTCATCAGTTATGTAGCCAGTGCACTGGTCATTGCTGTCATCTTGATAACAACGTACAGATTAAGGAATATCACAAGGACTGCACAAGCTGAGCCGGTCCCGTTACCACGACAACGACACGCTGCCGTTGCTACAGAGTGTTAACTATCAAAAATTAGACTTACCGTTAGAAGGTTTGAATTTGTCAATTCAAGGCGGGCAGCATGTTAACACAGTAACATAATTTTTAGTTTTTTATTGTTTTGTATTTGGTTGTTAAGTTCATTTACTTTTGGAGTTAACAACCGAAAGCTGAAATATAATATTTAATTAAAAACTGAATGTTTAGCTTGCTTAATTGACAAAATGTACAAACGCACAGACAAGCACAGCAATAAATATGATACCTACAATGCAATTTTGAATGCACTTTTTTTATGCTTTAAAGTTCAGTAAACCAAAAGGTTTTATTTTTGCTTGTCTTTGCATTTGTACTTGGGGGTTCACTGTACCGGGTAATTTGGGTTTTTGTTGTAATGCTGCTTTAGTAAGTGTTTAATTAGTATATAAGTGAGCCATTAAAAATTAATCAATCAATAATAAAGTATTATTCACGCAAACTCCGTGTTTAATTTACGAATGAAAAGAGTCTCAGTTTCAAGTGCTGTTGGCTCACTTTTTTTAGGTGTTTAGAACATAAACAGAATTCATATTTTGCATTCCACCAAACTTCGTTGCACACTCGAATTCTGCATTCTGCATCTTCCCACGGGAACACCTGCGTTACCATTGCGCTGTGTTGTTGCTTATTAGAAATAAGTGAACTGTATTTACATTTAAGAAAGAAATAGAGTCAAGAAATAAAGCAAAATAAAAAATAACCTTGAAATAGATAGAATTAAGAAGTAAAGCAAAATTAAAACTTGTACTCAAAAGCAAAGATCAAATAAAGTTTAGTTCAGAAGCAAACACGAAGCAAGACGTATGTTTTAATTTTGGAGCTCGTTAAGAAATATTTGGCGCCCAACACAAAAAACAAATAATCCTTTATAGAAGGAATATCGCGTAACAAAAAGTATCGTGCATTAAAAAGTCCTTCATAGAAGGAATATCGCGTAACAAAATGTATCGCGCAACAAAAAAAATCCTTCATAGAAGAAATATCGCGTAACAAAAAGTATCGCGCAACAAAAAGCCTTTATAAAAGGAAAAACTTGTGGCGTCTCCACAAATCGATTTAATCAGGCTTCGCGATATATTTTTAACCTCACGATATATCCTAAGCTACGCGATATATTTTTTTAACCATAAAAAGGATTTAGGCTTTATGGTATAGCCCGCGCATACTAAATTGGCACTCGGTTATAATTTCAATTACGTGCCATACGTTTGCATAAAATTCTTTCGGTGTTTCATAGTCTTGCCCGCGTGCAAATTAGTAAATCGCATTTCATCATAAATGTTTATTTTATCGTTTATTTTGTACGCTACTACAGTGCAAGATGAAACACTAAACCTATTATTGCAACTTTGTGCAAGTCACTTTCGATCTGCCTTTATATTTGGGTCGACACAAATATTTGGGTACGTTGACACTTGACGCTATCCACATTGTTGTTGCAATAGCTAAGTCGTCGCCTTTCGCCTGTCCAACAATTGAACAGATATAAGGGTTAGCGCAACGATACTTTATTTTTTTGTTTACCTTAAATTCGACTCAATCTGTATGTTGCGCTACGGCGCAATAACCGTCGCGGTTGTGTTAGTATTATATTGCGCGGTTCAATTTATCATGAATTGGTTATGATGGCATTCCTTATGGGATATGCTGCTGTAGCATAAAACTCCTTTACGTTAAGGAACGCTGTCCGCGTCGAAGAAAACGTTTCGATTTTGTAAGTTAAGTCTTCAACTTAATAAACGGCAGCTTTAAAAATTAGTCTTACTGTTTTACTCAGACACGATCGTTGTCATAAATAGTCTCCGCGATTAAACATTTTTATATATGTGAATAAGTATTATAATAATTATATTTATGGGTAGTTCTTTGTCAAAAAGGCCACCCCCTCTGCCCATTTCAGTTTTGAAAAAAAAAAATGTTCAAGCATATGAAAAAATCGGAAATTTTCTCTATTTCTTGATGCCGTCTAGCCTTTTTCGAAAAAATAGCTTTCTAACCTCAAAAAACGTGTTTGAAAAGAAAGTGCTACTAAAAAAAAGATAAAAATCGCCGAAAAATGTGTTATGCTGCTAGGAAATCTCACCAACCGACTTCATGGGCGGGTTTTTGGGATCTCTGAAGAAGAAACTGTTTTCAGACTATAAATTCAAAATGGCGGATCCAAGATGGCGCACAGTGTGACATCAAAAAATCAATTTCTATTGATGGATTATCACAAAATACGAGATTTGGGGTTTTTTGAGGTTGCTAATTACGATTATCGATTTCGATGTTAAGTTTTCCGATACTGTCTCACCGTTTCGAAAAAACAATGGTTTTCTAACCTCAAAACACGTGTTAAAAGAGTAAGTTAAAAGAAAAAACTCATAAGAAGTCAAAAATCGCCGAAAAAAGTGGAATAATTGAAGGAAATCTCACTAACCGATCTCCATAAGTTTAGGGGTGTCCGAACAAGAAATTGATGTCAGTGTTTAATTAAAGATCGTGGATCTAAGATGGCGGGCAGTGTGACAACAAAAAGTCAATTTTCATTGATATATTTCTACAAAATCAATAACTTGGCTAATTACGATTAACGAATTTGATAATTGATCAAAAAACTGTAAGGCTCATCACTCCCCATTCCCCCACCCTTCCCCCGCAACCTTTTCTAGTGCAATCGGGGTTGTTGATTAAGCCATGACAATTATAATATGCTTTTTAACCCTCATAATAATTATAAAAAATATTTACTTGTTATTAAGTATTAATAAATGGCAGATTCCGAATAAACACTCTGTGTACATATAGTTACTATTTTCACCGCTAGGTGGATATCTCGTCACCACAAGCGTAATACATAAGTACTTATACAAGTTATATTACGAGCATATACAAATTTGTTTATTGTAAATTTGGTTCTTGCTTCTGCTATTTATTGTCTACTGTTCAGGTTATAGGACTTTTGAGAATAGCGGTAGAACATTCTTTTCGGTTGTTTGCAAAATACGGTAATTATCTGATCAACAGAAAATGGAGTTTTATCTGAAACTGTTGCGAAATCGGGTCATAGTTTATCAGAAGAAACTGTAAAAAAAATTGAAGATTTTTATAATAATGATATGGTTAGTCGGATGATGTCATCAATGAAAGATACTGTTTCTGTAAAAAATAAAGATGGTACAAGAGAAGAAAAACGTAAACGTCTGTTATTGTTAAACATGAATGAACTACACGCTTCTTTCAAAGAGACTCATCCCACAAACAAAGTTTCGTTCAGTAAATTTGCATCTTTAAGACCAAAAGAATGTATTCTTGCTGGAGCATCCGGAACTCACTCTGTATGCGTTTGTACCATATATCAAAATATTAAGCTAATGTTAGATGCTATAAAAATTAAGACCTTGACTCAAAGTACTGATACTCCTCTTTCTGGTTACAAAGATTGCGTTGAAGGAATGGTTTGTGATAACCCAACTTCTGACTGCTACATGGATAAATGTATTAAATGTCCAGGAACTAAATCAATTATTTCGTTACTTCGTGAACAATTAGAAGATTCCTGTATTTCTGATATACGTTTTTCATCGTGGACTGCGACTGATAGAGCAACATTAATCACTCAGACTTTAAGTCTTGAAGATTTTTTATCAGAACTGGATAGGAAGTTAAATATTCTGAAAATTCATTCATTCATTCATTTCAAAACAACAGGCAGAGTTTATCAATCATAAAAAAGAAAATCTTCTATCAAATGAAGCACTAATAATGTTTGATTTCTCAGAAAATTATGCTTACGTGTGCCAGGATGCTTCCCAAGCTTTCCATTTTAACAATGACCAATGCACGGTGGTACCTGTGATCGTCTATTATAAAGTAAATAATGAGCTCAATCACAAGAGTATGGTTTTCTTATCTGAAAGTCTGAAACATGACACAGTTGCTGTGTATGCCATCCAAACGCTATTAATTCCAGAAATAAAAAAACTTGTTAAGAAAATTCAGAAAACTTATTATGTTACTGATGGTGCAAAACAACACTTTAAAAACAAATATCAAATTAGTAATTTAATGAGTCATTCTAAAGATTTTGATATTGAAGTAGAATGGCATTACACAGCAACTGCACACTGAAAAAGCATGTATGACGGAATTGGTGCTACCTTCAAAAAAGCAGCATACAAGGCAAGCCTTACAGCAAAACCATCTGAAGCAATATTAACTCCACAAGCATTATTCAATTGGGCAAAAACACATTTTAACAACATATCTATTATCTACTTTGATAAAGTATTTCATGAAAAAATGAGACGAAAACTAAACCAAAGATTCTTAAATTGCCAAAGTGTACCTGAAATTTCCAAAAATCATGGTTTTGTAGTTCAGAAAGATGGAAGTCTTATAATCAAAAAATTTTCTAATGAAATGAAAAAAAAATGCAAACCACTGGTCACCAAAATAGAGTGAGAAATAATTTAATAAAAACTTAAAGATTTAAATTGTGAAAATGTTTACTGTGAACCGTAAACCTTGCCTTCTTACATTCAACATAGAATAGAATAGAATAAAAGTATGAGGGGAGTACAAAGCCTCCGGCACGTAGACTCTAAGTTCATTGTTCCTGCCTCGCTTACGGTATGCTACGGCAGGTCAGCTTCCTTCCAGAAACCTAGCAGCCTGCTCGCAGTTATGTCATTTATATGGCCTGGGGTTTGAAAACGTTCCCCCAGCCACTTTAGACGCAACCAAGCCCAAGCGGGGCAGTCCGTGCGGAGATGGAGAGGTGTATCGTCATCCTCCCGACACCACCGGCACTCCCACTCGTCTAGGAAGCCCATTTTGTGCATATGGTACCGCAGGTACCCATGCCCTGTGGCAATTTGAGTCAACAGCCTAATATCCCACCTATTGCTATTGTAAATGAAGTTGGTCCAGCCCCGGTTGCCCTGGGAACCCAACACAAGCTTTGCCTGCCTACAACCAGCTGTTAACATCCACCACATGGAGTGCTTTTCACGAAGCCACTCCCTGATGGTGGACTTTGCCCAGCACGAAAAAGGTCAGTCAATATCGAAAAATTCAACATTGAAATCGCTAATCGTAATCAGTGACCTCAAAAACCCTAAAATTTCGTATTTTGTAGTAATCTATCAATAAAAAAAGGACTTATTTATGTCACACTGTCCGCCATCTTAAATCCACCATCTTGAATTTAAACACTGACATCGACCCCTAAACTCTCTTATGGAGATCGGTTAGTGAGATTTCCTTCAATTATTCCACTTTTTTCAGCGATTTTTGACTTTTTATGAGTTTTTTCTTTTAACTTACTCTTTTAACACGTGTTTTGAGGTTAGAAAACCATTGTTTTTCGAAACGGTGAGACAGTATCGGAAAATTTAACATCGAAATCGATAATCGTAATTAGCAACCTCAAAAAACCCCAAATCTCGTATTTTGTGATAATCCATCAATAGAAATTGATTTTTTGATGTCACACTGTCCGCCATCTTGGATCCGCCATTTTGAATTTATAGTCTGAAAATAGTTTCTTCTTCAGAGATCCCAAAAACCCGCCCATGAAGTCGGTTGGCTTCAAGGTCATTTACAAGAAAACTTCCTTAAGAATAAGAAATTGGCAAAAATTGACAAAGTTTAGCAGAAGGAAAAAAAAAATAGTCTTCGATTTTGCTTAAACTTCTGTATAATAATAATAAATTCAATATAAATAGATGACAAAAATATAGATTTGCACTTTTGCGTTATATGTATGAAATTCAATAATATCTTACACCACTTTTTCACAGAAAATTGTCTAAAACCGAAATATGCAAATGGACTGAATTATGCGAATGTTTGGTGAGTATTTTCGGATATTTTTTTTCACTAATGCAGGTCATGTTATATATTTTTTAAAAATATGAAAAACGCTTTTTCCAAATCTGTAAAGTTTGCTTAATTCCGTTGAATAGTTTGAAAGCAGTTGTGCATTTAAAAACATGTTTCGATGTTCTTGATATATAGTAAAGTGAGTAAAACTGGAAATGTTTCCTAACTTTAAGTGTGAATAGCAAAAAAACGTAGTCTTCGATTTTGCTTAAACTTCCGTATAGTGATTATACGTTCCATACAAATAGGTGACAAAAGAATAGACTTGCATTTTTGCGTTATATGTACAAAATTCAATAATTACTTATAGCACTTTTTTCAAGAAAATTGCCTTAAATGAATACATAAAAACGGTTAAATTACTTTAAATTCTACAAAAATGAATTGAATGACTTAAAATTTTCCAAATAGAATTTGATTTTAGTTGTGCACTCTCACTTTTAATTGTATCAAATTCGAACGAAAACCACGCCTACCGCTCATACAATGTGACCACATAAATATGGAAAATTCTATTTAAAATCAATACAAATTTTATATGTTTAGTTTAAGAACTTCAAATTTTGTACGTCAGCCAGGGAAAATTCGAATCGTGATCGTGATCGGATCGTTTTTTGGCTCAAATTGGTTGACAGAATTCGTCATGGCGGATCCAATATGGCGGTCAAAAATCCAATATGGTGGCCGAATTTTTGAAAGTCAACAGATTTGCACCAAATTGGGTATACAAGGGTCTTGGGGGTCACTAATCACGAATCCGAAGTCAGAATTTACAAAATCAAGATGGCGGATTCAAGATGGCGGATTCAAGATGGCGGACGTATTTTTTAAAAATCAATCGATTTGTACCAAATTTGTTTTACAGGGGTTTTTAGGATCGCTCATTACGAATCTGAGGCTATATTTTAAAAATTCAATATGGCGGACGTATTGTTTAAAACCGATTAGTACAAAATTTGGTATATGGGGGTTTCTAGAGAAGCTGATTACGAATCCAAGGTCAGAAATTTAAATGCGGGGGTTTCTGGGGAAGCTGATTACGAGTCCAAGGTCAGAAATTTAAAATTCAAATTCAAGATGGCGGACCCAATATGGTGGATTAGGGTATTAAGTTTCCGCCGTATTCGGTCCGCCGTCTTGACTTCAATTTCAAAAAAAATAACAAAAATACGTAAAAGCTATTAACTGGTTTTAAATGTTTTTTTATTTCCTTTTAAAGAAGGTAAAAACTTGACCACATTTTTTCAGCCTTATTTTTAAAGAAGAAAGAAACCTACTTGTGAACTTTTCTAAAAAAAAAATTTTTTTTTTTGTATGGGAGCTATGCTTGATTATGAACCGATTTTATTCATTTTCACAAAATTTCTTAATCTTTACAAAAAAACAGTCCATGACAAATTTCATTACTCTATGACAACTCCTTATAGTTTTGGCCGCAGCTTATATGAAAGTGTTACACTGTGCGACGTGATGAATTAATCCACGAAGTGTTAAAAAAGTGACGCGAGTTACGTCCCCATCCCCTATAGACTTAAGAAACTTGATATATAAAGTAATTTGTTGCATACTGCAACGTAGCGTCTAAAAAGCTTCCGTTGTAGTATCGCAAAGAAGTTTCACATTCGGATGAATCTGCATAATTGCACATTTTGCATTTGAAGGCCAACTGAATGAGAAACAGAAAAAAGCGTAAAATAGAATACGAAAAATAATTTAAGTTAGTGCTCTTTCTTAGCTTTTTAAGTTGAATGAAAGTTTATTGAGACAAATTTAGAATTACACTTCAAAGTTAAGTTGATGATCAAATAAAATAAATAAATTTACTGAAGTAAAAGGTGCATTGCTATATACTCCCCCTCATAAAGTATAAACCGACCCGGTGTACTTTATGCAGCAAGTTACGTCTTTGGTCTCCCTCTTCGTAAAATTGGCCTTGTGGATTGTAAAACCTCGGAGTGCGCCATAGTAAGCGAAAATGTATGATAAACACCAACTGGACCTTTGCCTGGAAAACGGCCAACTTCATAGGTGTTAATACCGTGACTTTTTAGTATAAAATATGGACCATCACGCCTTGGGGCAAACTTGGAGGAGAGTTCTTTTGTTGCATTGCTCAAAATGTGGGTTGTTACCCATACAGGATCGTCAATTTTGTATTCTTTAACAAAACGTCGTTTCTTGTTTGCGTGATAATTGTTTTTATCGTTCTCACGAATATTTCGGTTTTCCGCTTCTTGTAGTACTTCAGAAAATATTTTTAATTGCGGTGTAATCTCTTCAACAAAATTTTAATATTTGATAAATCGTGAGATACTTCAGCTGGAGTTTTTAATTCTCTTCCAAAATTTAGAAAGGCTGCAGTGTGTCCAGTATTTCGGCATACGATGGTGTTCATAGCGAAACGGACCGCTGGTAGATACTTGCTCCAAGTATTATGTTTGTCTTCAACCAACATGGACAAGCGTATCTTCAAATCTAGGTTCTTACGTTCCACCATATTTGCTTGGGGATGATATAAAGGAATGAGCTGTGGATTCCAAGTGAATTCATTAAGTACTGCATGACTGCTGATATAAATTGAGGACCGTTGTCACTTATCACACTACGAGGCAGGCCATAGCGAAGGAAGACTTCATTCAATAGAAATGTTGCACAATCTGCTGCTGTTGCTTCTTTTAAGGCAAAAATTTCAACCCAACGCGTCGTTGTATCTTCTACAATCAAAATAAACTTGAACCCATCGCTTGGTGACAAGGGACAGAAAAGATCTAACGCCGAAACCTCAAAGCGTTGATTAGTAGGACTTGACTGCAATAGACCCGCTGGTTTTAAATTTGTAGGTTTATACCTTTGACATTTGTCGCAACTTTTGACAAATTGTTGAACATCTTTGGACATTTTTGGCCAATAAAAATGCTCCATCATTTTGGTTTTAGTTTTTTGAATTCCATAATGACCGGCAATATCTGCACAGTGAAATTCTTTGATTATTTCAGTACGTTCATTATTTGGAACGACCAATTGTGCCGAGTCTTTTTATGAGTTGGCGTAGCGATATAAAATGCCATTATTAAATAAATACCCTGCTAAAGAATACTTTTTAGCCATTTCCGCATCGCCTTTTTCCATAGATTCCAAACTTTTAATAATGCTCGCAAGCTCTTCATCGTTCAGTTGTGCAGCTCGGATATCTTTTGCAGATTTAGTTGGAACATGTATCTCGAACATGTATGGCTCAAAAGAAATTGGAATTATCGATAAAGTAGCGGCGCCATTATTTAATTTTCCTTTTATGAACTTTATCTCGATGTCAAATCAGAGTTGCCAGAAGTGGCGACTTGTCGCCAAATTGGCGATTTGAGAAGCTGTTTTGGAGTTCGAAAATAGCCCTGGGCGACTAGTCGCCTACGTGGCGATTTCAGATTTCCCTACTTATAATCCACCAAATACTGACTATTTTTACATAGAATGGCAGCATTGGTGAGATTAATCTGTTTTCGCTCAGGCGCTTTTTTATGGTTCCGCTAAAATCTGATGTCTTCCATTTAGACGTATGCGAAAGACAAGGAGACATATAGTAGTTGAAATTCTTGTCTCTTGCACACTTTCAAATAAATACGTCAGATTTCAGCAAGACAAGAAAAATTATACTTATTTGTTTCTTGTTTATAATTTTCAATTCATTCCCTCTAATTTTCGAAAATTACCTTGTAAGCGTGTTGAAAATCATAATGGGTCGAGCTCAAACTCGTAAATACAATACATCATGGGAAAAAGACCCGGACTTGAAAGGTTTGTACAATGTTTTCCAGTTTTAATAATTTTTAATCTTCTTGTGCGTGCATTTTTAGTGCAAACTTTTATGCTTGGAGTTCTCTGCATGTAAAACTTTTTTCTTGCTATCTTTACTTGAGTTTTCATTTGGCGACTATTTTGGCGACTTCAAATTTAAGTTAGCGATTTTTGGCGACTTTAGCGCTACGTATTGGCGACTATACGTCCAAATCATCTGGCAACCGTGTGTCAAATGGTTGCAGTTGTAAAGCCCATCTTGCTAATCTACCTGTAGGTGATTTCAAATTCATAAGCCATTTGAGGGGTTGATGATCTGTGAGTAAAACGAGCTTTGAGCCTTCAAAGTAGCCTCGAAATTTGTTTACAGCCCACACAATTGCAAGAGCTTCTCGTGCAGTTATCGAGTAATTTCTTTCGGCATCGGGTAATAAGCGATTTGCATATTCAATTGGATGTTCCATATCACCCTCCCCCTGGACGAGAACTGCCCCTATGGCGTAACCGCTGGCATCTGTTTTCATCAAGAAAGGTTCGTTCTCGTCGGCAGGTTTAAGTATTGGTGGAGATGTTAGCAACTCTTTTTTTTGTCTTCCTTCCATGACCAGAGGACATTCTTTTTTGTTAAGTGACTGAGTGGCATGCTAACTTTTGCAAAATTCGAAATGAAACGACGATACCATGAGCAAGTTTGCAAAAAGGAAAGCACTTGTTTGACATTTCTTGGCTCGGTCATTTTTAAAATGGCTTGAGTTCTATTTTTGGCCACTTGAATGCCATATTTAGTTAATACATGCCCAAGGTAATTTACTTCTGGGCAAATAAACTGGCATTTATTACGATTAACGCGAAAACGAAAATCTAGAAGATGCTGAAAAACCGCATGGTGATCTTGAACATGTTGATCGAAGGATTCTGAGCATATTATAATATCATCCAGGTAGACAAATATGAGGATGTGTGGAAGACCATTTCGGAACGTGTCCATTGTACGTTGAAACGTGGCGAGAGCGTTGCGTAATCCAAACGACATCCGCTTAAAACGAAAAGTTCCAAATGGTGTAATAAATCCAGTTTTATCCATATCTTCTGGCTTAATATTTATTTGCCAGTATCCGCTTTGTAAGTCCAATGTTGACATATATGGTGTAATTTTGGCGGCTTATATTAGATCATCAATGCGAGGCAGTGGGTAACGATCGGGCACTGTTATCGCATTTAATCGACGATAATCTAAGCAAACTCGAATTTTGCTATCTTTCTTAGAAACCATAATCACTGGTGACACCCAAGCTGTATCGCTTTCCTCGATAACGTCCTTTTGCTTCATAGCCAAAATTTCTTATTTTAGTTGCGATTTTCGTGCTGGTGATAGTCGATAGGCTCGTGACGAAATTGGTTCTTCAGTGATAGTGGTGATGCTGTGGAATACACTTGTATGTGAAGTGCTCATATCTCCGAATAGTACCTCATATTCTAGTTGTTTCGCTCGAGCTCGAGGGCTTCGTCGGACCTCAGTGTAACATCAACCATATTGAAATTTAACTTGCGAACCGGTGGTCCAAACAAGCGATCATCAATCGGCTCTTCAACACCACAAATGTGTTGTATAAAAATATTTTGAGTCGTTCTCTTCTCTGGTATGATAACATGCAGTGGTAAGGAATGCCGACATAAGTCGTACAATTCAACAACTTCACACGAATGATTTTCCTTGATACGCATCTTCTTGTTTAACGAAGGTTTTGTAATGTTGTGAGCAAATCTTATTGTCTGCGGTGTCAGCATAAGACCACTCCAACTGCGATGTATCAATTATTATCTTGGCTTTTTCCATAAAATCGATACCCAGGAGAGTGTGCTTTGATTTTGTGTCCGGCAGAATCATGAAAAAAGTTTTTATTGTTTTGTTTCCAAATGAAATGTAAGCATACAGTACGCAGCATAAGTGTTTTTACAAGAAAAAAAATTTATGATTTTATGCTTTTTCTCTCAATAAAAGGTACTTTCATATGACTTTGTTTATATTTATCAATACAATATTCTACATTCACGAATTTACTAGCGGAATGCTACAAAAACAACGTATATTGGAAAAAGGAATAGAAAGAAAAATACCAAAAACAGTCATAAATTTTGCGACAGCAAAAGTCTTTTTACAATTAGATTACCGTTAGATTTCTGTTAAGTTTATTTGCTTTGCGTACAGCTGCATCGATTATAAGCAAAGTAGTTGCGGTTTAGTTTCTTTTTGCTCTTCATATTGAGAAAATATTGTCAGATTTTATAGTGTCAACGATGCCGGGGAAAAGAATATCATTTGATTTAGTGCAGTGTATTTATTATAATCACACCATCGGAAAAACTGTGCAACAATTATCAGAGATGTTCTCTGTGACCAGACAAACGGTATATAACATTGTGAATCGTGCAAAATATGAAAATAGACTGAGTCCAAAGCCTTCAAGCGGTCGCCCACGAAAAGTATCACAGACGTAGAACGTTTTTTGATGCGAAGAGTCGGTGAAAACCCACATATTTCAGCAAAAGACCTTGCGGTTAACCTTCAAAAACAGTGCGGAGTTAAGGTCTCCTCGGATACTGTACGGCGAGTCCTAAAAAGAAACAAATGCATATCAGCAGTTGCTCGACGAAAACCCCTGCTTTCAATACAAAACATTGATAAGCGATTAGCTTTTGCTAAAATGTATAGCGACAGGCCGATCAATTACTGGGATGACGTCATATTCTGTGATGAAACCAAAATCACACTATATTACAACGACGTTCCCAGCAGAGTGTGGCCATATTTTGTTTTGTTTTGTTTCATTTAATTTTTACCGTTAATATGTATTGTTTTTGCTTTTTATTGTTTGTAAATTAATATGATAAGAATATTTCATTAAAAGAATTGAAAAAAATTACATGGAAGTATCTTTTTTTGAAAGGAGAAACAAAAAGGTATGTATTTTTTTCCTTGTAAAAACACTTATGCTGCGTACTGCATGTTGTAAAAACTTTTTGCGTTCGAACGATGCCATCAGCAAGAGTGACTTCTGCTAGTACTTGATTGAAGACATGATTTTTGCTTTTCAAAAACTCTTAGAAAGGATAACTAGCAAGACTCGTCCTTGACGCCGTATCAATGCAAGCGAGCTCCTTGAATTCTTGAAAGCTCAATAATCCTTTTGGAAGTCCGTTGTCATTGCTGATGTTGATGTAGCTGCAAGTATTACTTATAGTGACATTATTGTGGCGAAATTGATGGCAGTTTGATCTGTAAAAGCTCGCCAAACCGCATTTATGACATTGGTGGGTTGTTTAGCAATAGCCGCATCAGTCTACTTGCCTTCTTCAAGCAATGTTAGTCGTTTACGGCAAACATCCATGGTGTGATTGCGAGCTCGACAAAACTTGCAGCGATTCTTCAGCTCATCCTTCTCGATATATTTATTGTGTTGTTCAGGTACTGCATTTTCTTTCCGCTGAAACTTTAAAATTGATTCGGTTTTCAGTTGCGCTTCATATATACGCGCTTTTGAAGAAAGGTCTGTAAAAGAACAGATCTCGCTGCGCTTTATTTGCTTTTGGACATCGAGTCGAAGAAGTCCATAAATCAAATCGATTCGCACGTTTGCTGGAAACCGCGGTGGAGGTAGTTCTGCAAATAGGGCTCTCTTTTTCCCAACAAACATGTCCGTCGATTCATCAATCTTTTGTTTAATTTGAAAAATCGAGTTGTAAATTTCGTAGGCTTGTTTTTTGGGAGCGAAATGGTCCCGAAGCCGGTCGATAGCGGAAACCTAGCTGTCGAGCTCGAACCAGACTCCAGAGTACCACAACGCCGCGTATCCGCGTAGTAACAGCGGTCTTTTAAAGCCACGTCGTCTGGTATCTTCTTCACATCCTTAAATATGGTAAGGTTCATTGCGAAATTTTCAAAATTTTCGCGGTCGCTTTCACCATTGAACCGCTCAGAAAAAGCGCCTTTGGTACTGCCCTTTCACTCATCAGCATTTGAAGTTGAGCATCAGATAGTATCACCGAAGGGACTGGCGCAGGCTGTACCCTAGATGGAGACCCTTGCGGTGTGCTATCCATGCGCTGACTTGGTGTTGGTGAGTTTTGTGGGAGCGGAGCTGATGTGGGGTGCTGTAGTTTTGACGATGATATGGACCTTCTTACCCTTGGCATTGACATTGACATTTCTTTTTGCGTTAAAATTGAAAATCTTTTTGTAATATTTTAAGCAAAAATAAAATTTTTTTTTTTTAAGTTAAAATTTTTTTTTTCAATTTTACGTTGGGCGCCAGTAGTGCTCTTTCTTAGCTTTTTAAGTTGAATGAAAGTTTATTGATACAAATTTAGAATTACACTTCAAAGTTAAGTTGATGATCAAACAAAATAAATAAAATGACTGAAGTAAAAGGTGCATTGCTATAAGTTAGTCTTAAGATTCATACAAAATAAAAAGGTTAAACATCAAGCCAAAGCTTGTATTTTTTACTTAACAGACGCAGTCGTATACGATAAAAATTCTAAAGAATTTTTTTTTCGTAACAATCGCAATGCACTTAAGTGAGCATTCGTAATCGGCTGTAAAAAAAAAAAAAGAGCCACTGCAACTTGCGAAATAAACAGTGAACATTCATAATCGACTGTAAAAGAAGAACCACTGCCTCATGGCAAATAAAACATAGTTAAAGCTACTTTATCCAAAGATAAATTCAATTCAAAGGACAATCGTTTTTATGCCTAACAAAAGGCCTACAATATTTGATAGCCTTAGAAAAAATTTACAAGAAAGCGAAATGGAGGATTTGCAGAAACAAATTGCAGAGTTCAGCAACAAAATTTAAGAAACCAGCTAGAACTCGAACTGCATCAACTTCAACAACAATAAGGGCAACAGCAACAACATGACGAATTTAATATAACACCCAAAGACGTCATAGATCAATTTCGGCGATTAAAACCTCTAGATAAAAAACACAACTCGAGGGCATTCATAAAAGCAGTCGAAACAAACATCGTATTATGTGGAGGAAATTAGAGACTTCAACAATTCTGTATTAAAATCTTTACTAACGAGAAAATACTGGGCACAGTTGGACAGAGAGTGAGAGATCTGGAGGAAAATCCCTTTTGGGCAGAAGTGAAGTTGAAAATACTCCAAGGGTGCCGTCCAAGAAAAACGTATGTAGAAATTTTCAACTATTGCAGAACAGTAAAAGTAAGAGATTTATGTGAACTATTTAAAATTTTTGAACAATCCAAATTCGACATAAATGATATATTCATATCCGATCCGCTAAAACCGGGCATATATAAACCACAAAACGTAGATAGGGACTTAGTTGATATAATGATGGAGAAGATTGACGAACCTATTAGGGCTCATCTTGCGGAAAACGAAACATTAAATAGCATTATTGCGAAATATACTCGATTAAAATTGCTAGAGGATAGAAGAGCCATAGACTTGAGGCATAGGAAACAAGAATTTGGCGGAAGTTCGCAAAGTAGAGGACGGAGACAAACGTCATTACGAAACAATAACGGTAACAACGATAATAAGTATAAAAACCGAAACAATAACGGTAACAGTGGCACTAGGTACAACAACCGAAACGATAATACTAACAGTAATAGTAACAATTTTAAACGTAACAACAATGATTCCAGTAGAAACGGAGGAAATTTGTCGGGACAGACAAGAAATTCGCATATGAGCATCGATTCCAATAAATATTCAGGGTAATCTAAAAATTCAAAATATATGGAAGTAGACACAATAGAAAAGATTGAAGTAGAAAAAGATGAGGTAAATTTTCTAACAACGGCCCAAAATTCAAATTACCCATAGTAGCCCTTACCAAACTCTAGCTGCCTTATAGATACTGGGGCAAATACTAGCATTATAAAACCAAACTGCCTAACTGAATATAAAATTCAAAAACATTGCAGCAGGTACCATCTCATGGAAGGTGGTCGATTTCGAAAATGAAGAGTATGACGCTATAATGGGGCAAAATTTTTTGGTCCCATTCAAAGCGAAAATAAATATCGGCAAAAACTTTATAGAGATTTTAGACAGCAAAATTTTCTTCGAAAAAAAGAATACCCATTATTATATAAAAATATTAGCGTACTAGAAAAAATCTATACGCAAGGAAGATTCTTACCAAATTTTAATTTAGACCATCTAAATGGTGAAGAACCAATAGGACAGTTATTATCTGAGTTTAAGGAATTATTTTTTAAAGAGGGAGATATCTTATCAGCAACACATGAGGCGAACATGAAATTGTCACAACAATTGACAAACCCTTGTATTCGAAAATAACTATATAGGTACCCGACAATTCATGAAAAAGAAATCGAAAGACAAGTAAAAGAAATGCTTGCCGATGGCGTTATTCGGGAATCAATATCACCATATAACAGTCCACTGTGTCCATGTACAGAATTAACCAAACTGGTCTGATGAGGCTATTGGTAATAGCCGAAACATGTCACCAATTACCAGGTTAAAATTGTTCCATTTGTTATCTTTGTCATGTTTGTTGAAAAATAGCATTGATCAATAAGTAAAAATTTACAATATTGGTCTTTGCTTAATGACTGTAAGTTCGATTAAATAATGTTTAATTATAAAAATAATCAGTCGCTAAAATCAATTTTCTTAATGAATGCACAATTTCTGATAAATTTCCTATTCCCAACCTTAATAGTTGTTGGCGCAAGTATTGCTTCTGCCCTTTTTGAAGTAGTTAGCATCACTTGTATTTTTTGTACTCTTCTTTTTTTGTAGTAAGCTAGTAATAAAGAACGATTGTCAAAACAAACACGAGCCTAATAATTTCGTATTAAAACATAGTGGTTAATTTCATTTAATCTGGTCGGAATTCGCTTTTTACGCTGCCAGCACGGCATCATTTTGGTCCTTCGTCGCCACTGGATAATCGTTTTTTATTATTCCAAATATTTCAAGTTTTTTCGCTTTTGTTGGTTCAAACCACATTGTCTTCGTTTTTAACCTCAATTTTTGTCAATTGTATTAAGCATCTCCGCGAATCTCCGCGAAATCAAATAGCCAGCACCTTTGTTGAGTGCTTTTCATATAAGAGTTTAATTGATTTCCCCTCGCAAAAAATACTTAAATTATGACAAATTGTGTCAAAACGCGCGACTCTGCTCGGAACTCAATAAAAAGATATTTAAATGCAAGCAAACTTGAAAAAGATTTATCGTCTGATAGTAACCTTGTTCAGAGCTATTTAAAGCTTTTAAATGAACAGTGGGTGCGTTTCAACGAAGCACAAGACGAGGTGGAGGTTTCTTGCAGTCAAGAGACACAGGGTAGCGAGGAGCAGGAACGCGTACAAGCAGAAACATGGTACATAGAAGCGTTAGCTAATTTAAATCGTTTTGCTAATAGTATTCCGCAACCACCGACACACAACAACAACACGCAAGTGCATATTCCTATCTCGCAAGCATCTGCATCCATTCAACTTCCTAAAATGCAGTTGCCACTATTTGAGGGTGAGCCAACAGAATGGATTTCATTTCATGATGCTTTTGTATCATTGGTCGACGGAAATAACACTTTGTCAAATGCACAAAAAATGCATTACCTTCGTTGCAGTCTGCGGGGTGAAGCCCTGCATGTTATAAACAGTTTCAAGGTTAGCGATGCAAATTATGCTGAGGCATGGGGCCTCCTTAAGTCCCGTTACAAAGCGATGCGAGTCATAGTAGAGCATCATTTTCGTTCAATTTATGGGATAGGCCAAGCGTCTAGTGACTCTGCTTATGACATAAAACATGTTTTGGATACAATTTTGCAACATGTTAGAGCGTTAAAGGCATTGAATCGTCCAGTGCAGTTTTGGGATGATTGGCTGGTGCACGTGGTGGTATCAAAATTAGCATTTGAGACTAGAAAACAATGGGAACTATCGCTAACAGATGACGGCTTGCCAACTTTTGAGCAGTTGCAAACATTTTTAGAGACACGCTGTCGCCCTCTATGTATGTTGTCGTCTATTCCTTCCGCTCAATCTAGTATAAAATCCACGCCTAGAAAAGTTCCAAAAGCCTCAAATGTTTTACATGCTAATGCAACGTCCACGCACGTCTTTAACAACATACGCGATCATGAACAATGCTTGTTCTGCAACGATAACCACAAAATTTACGGTTGCAATAAATTTATTAAACTTGACGCATTCGCTTAGGTAAAATTTATTAAGCAAAAAAACGCATGCTTAAATTGTCTTAGCAAAATACATCCCGCATCAAAGTGTCGTAGCGCTTCCACATGTCGAATATGTCGAATGCGCCATCACACTATGTTACACAACGCATTTTCCAACGCAACATCAAACTGTCACGCTCCAAACGCTTCTCTTGAATCTCTGCCGAACAATTCGAATAACGCACCCTTGGCTTCCTCAAACGCAATTATTCCTACGCCCTCAACGCTACCTGCTGCAGCAAACGCAATTATTCCTACGCCCTCAACGCTACCTGCTGCAGCAAACGCAATTATTCCTACGCCCTCAATGCTACCTGCTGCAGCAAACGCAATTATTCCTACGCCCTCAACGCTAACTGCTTCAGCAAACGTAATTATTCCTACGCCCTCAACGCTACCTGCTTCAGCAATCGCAATAATTCCAGCTTGCCACGCATCGCCCGCAACAACCGCTGAAATTAATGGGAGGGTGTCTTCGCCAAGCACCACTGCCGAAGGCGCTATATTACTAGCCACCGCTTTAGCACTCATTCAAGATGCAGCAGGGCGCTGGCAACCCGTACGCGTCTTATTTGACAATGGTTCACACGCTACATTTGTGACTGAATCCTGTGTTCAACGTCTCCGCTTGCCCCGCTCCTCTTCATCGATGCACATCTCTGGAATTGGATCTTCAACAGGACTTAAAACGCGTGGCGAAGTTACTCTAAATATTTCTTCACGCTACGCAGAGCAGAGCTATACTATAAATGCTCAAATTCTCTCCAAAATTACTAACGAGTTGCCAACCACTAAGTTACAAAAATTCGAATGGCCGCACATACAAGATTTGCCGCTGGCTGACCCACATTTTGACGCACCTGGTCTTATCGAAATTCTTCTTGGCATGGACGAAATGGAAAAGTTTATCTCAACAAACATACGAAAAGGTACGCCTGGTACACCTATAGCGCAAGAGACTACATTAGGTTGGGTCTTGTTCGGCCGCGCCGGCCATGTAGATAAGACTTCTAGTGTGCAAGTCTTGCATTGCGATATAAAGTTAGTACAATTAGTAAGTAAATTTTGGGAGCTCGAGGAGCTGCCACCAAAGAAGCATTTGACCGCTGAAGAGTCTTATTGTGAGGACCTTTTCAACAGAACGCACAAACGCGCTCCTGATGGTCGTTTTATTGTCCGACTCCCTATTAAGAATGTGACTCTAGGCGAAACAAGGAGTGCCGCGGTACGCAGTCTTCTACGCATGGAAAAGCGACTTGCAGCTGATGATGATTTACGCTCGCAAAACAACGCATTTATGAACGAATTAATTGATATGCGTCACATGGAGTCAGTATCAAATGTTCCTGAACGCCACTTTTATATGCCCCATCATGCTGTTGTGAAAGAAACGAGCACTACAATAAAGTTGAGGGTAGTATTCAACGCGTCCGCTAAGTCTTCTACAGGAAACTCTCTCAACGACGCATTGATGGTAGGCCCACAGTTGCAACGTGATCTTTTTTCTGTACTTATGCGCTTTAGATCGCATCGATATGCAATGACTGCTGACGTGCAAAAAATGTATCGGCAAGTGTATGTAGCCTCGGATCAAGTCGACTATCAGCGCATTGTATGGCGTGCAAATCCATCTCATCCTGTTCAAGATTACCGAATGCTACGCGTCACTTATGGCGTAGCTTCAGCTTCGCATCTCGCCGTAAAATCATTACAACAAACCGCGTTCACGGATGATGAAACATCAAAAGACGCTGCTTCAGCCATTTTAAATGATTTTTACATGGACGACTTACTGAGTGGTGCATCATCAAAATCTTTACTCAGTGATCTCCAAAGTAAAATTAACACGCTTTTATCCGGTGGCGGGTTCGAGCTCAGAAAGTGGGCTACAAATTGCAAACAACTTTATGCTAGCCTGCCACACCGCTTGCAAAATATTTCGCAGTTTCTAGCTGATGATGAAGTTCGTGCATTGGGACTCCTTTGGAATACGGAGCTCGACTATTTAACATTCACGGTATGTATTGAACCTTCACCTACAGTTTTGACAAAAAGAGCGTTCCTATCAGAAGCCAGTAAGCTGTTTGATCCGCTGGGTTTTATAGCCCCGTGTACGATAAAATCGAAAATTTGGTTCCAACAAATCTGGCGTACAAATATTGACTGGGACGAAGCTGTACCGCACAACATAGCCAGTGAATGGCTCGCACATCGTGAAGATTTAAAATCGCTGTCTTCTTTGAGGCTCAACCGTTGGCTTGGTATTGGGCAAAAATGTTCGCATGCTGAACTTCATGTCTTCGCCGACGCCTCTGAGCGCGTGTACGCAGCAGTCATCTATGCTCGCACTTTTGATTCGGCTGAAAACGTTAATGTTGCCTTCGTCACTGCAAAGACAAAGGTAGCACCGCTTAAAACAACTTCGCTACCTCGACTTGAGCTATGCGCCGCTCATCTCGCCGCAAAACTCATAAGATCCGTTATTTCTTGTCTAGATAATTCCGCCTTTCAGCTCTACGCTTGGTCCGACTCAACGGTCACTCTTGCCTGGTCGCAGAGCCACCCAAGTCGTTGGTCAACATTTGTCGCTAATCGCGTAGCCGACATCCAAGAAGTGCTACCCGCTGAGTGTTGGAATCACGTTCGCTCTGAAAATAACCCTGCGGATTGTGCATCACGAGGTACGTCTCCTACACAGCTGCTACAACATCAATTATGGTGGCAAGGGCCGAAATGGCTGAGTGACGCTGCCATAGTTTTCAAAAATAACAACTTCAAGCATGTAACCGATTTAGAGCTATCCTCGAAGAATGTGAAAGTTCATGTCGCACGCACTGAAAAATGCTGGGAGCTGTTGCAACGATATTCCTCTTACGGAAAGTTGAAAAGAGTCACTGCTTATCTGCTGCGTTTTATTAACAACATACGTGCAAAGCTCTGAAAAACACCCACCAAAGTTACATCGCTAAACTTTGAGGAGCTATCAGCTGCTGAAATTTCTTTAGTTAAGTATATGCAAAACTTTGCTTTTTCTAATGAAATTACTCTTTGCGGACAAGGTAAATTGCTACCGCTACGAAGTAGTTTACTTCGTCTGCAGCCTTTTTTGGATGAGCACCAGCTGCTCCGCGTGGGTGGTCGCATATCACGCTCTAAGATGTCCATTGACCGAAAACACCCCCAGTTGTTGCCAAAAAATTCACCACTCGCTAGAATAATCATTGCCGAAATTCATCGCATCACTTTGCACGGAGGGCCTCAAGTCATGCAATCTGTACTACAACGGCGGTTTTGGGTCTTAGGTTCTAGAAATATTGTGAGAAAGATATATCGCAATTGCGTCAAGTGTAAGCTACTAAATCACACACCATGTCAACAAAATATGGCCGACTTGCCATTGAACCGCACTGTTTATGCTCGATGTTTTTTGCGAAGTGCTGTTGATTTCGCCGGACCGTATGCTTTTAAATTTTCTCCTGGCCGCGGCTCCAAATCGATGAAAGGCTACATTTGTTCATTCATTTGTATGAGCACCGGCGCAATGCACCTCGAATTTATTAGTGGCCTATCAACGAACGCATTCCTTAACGGCTTCAAACGTTTTATCAATCGTCGTGGCTATTGCCGCCACATGCATTCGGACAACGGAACTAATTTCGTTGGGGCTGACAAAGAGCTTCGTCATACACTTCAGCTATGTTTAGCTGATTCTGCAACCCATGAATTTTTCAATGACTCCAGTATAACATGGCATTTTAATCCGCCGAACGCGCCGCACATGGGTGGTTACTGGGAAGTAGGAATCAAACGCGTCAAATATCACTTAAAACGAGCGCTGGGTGAAACTTTGTTCACCTTTGAAGAACTTACGACGTTGTTAACCGAAGTTGAAGCCTGCGTTAATTCGCGTCCGTTGTGCACTGACGCTGCTGCTAGTGCTGGTGATCTAGAGGTTTTGACCCCTGGCCACTTCATCATGGGCGAACCGTTAAAATCGCTCCCTGAGTTTGAAATCAAAGAATTCGAGGGTAATCTACATCAGCGCTGGCAAACTATTTCCTCCATACGACAACATTTTTGGCGACGTTGGCGAGATGAATACCTCGTCAGTCTTCAGAAACGTACGAAATGGTTTCGCGAATCGCCTAATATCTGCGAAGACGATGTCGTAGCCGTAATCGAAGACAACACTCCACCGACAAAATGGAAACTGGCTCGCGTGCTTAAGTGTCATCCTGGCAGTGATGGTCGCGTGAGGGTGGTGACATTAAAAACAGCTGAGGGTCAATACCTACGTCCTATAAGTAAACTGTGTCGTTTGCCAACCAAACAAGATCTATGTATCTAAGTAAATCTTCGCAAATTATTATTTTTCTTATTATTTACATTAGAATAAAATTAATATATAATAATTCTGTATTCCTTGTGAATTACGCTATTTATTTGTATGTATAGAATTCACTTATATTCTTTATATGTTACGCATATTCTTGAATGATAATACATGAATTTAAGTTTACAGTCTCACAGTATATTACATGTATTATACGTTATTATTTGAATTTTTCGTACTATTTACCTGTAAATAATATATGTATCTTTTTCTGTACTGTTTTGAACCTTGTCACCCGGTTCAAGCCGGGCGGTATGTTGGCGCAAGTATTGCTTCTGCCCTTTTTGAAGTAGTTAGCATCACTTGTATTTTTTGTACTCTTCTTTTTTTGTAGTAAGCTAGTAATAAAGAACGATTGTCAAAACAAACACGCGCCTAATAATTTCGTATTAAAACATAGTGGTTAATTTCATTTAATCTGGTCGGAATTCGCTTTTTACGCTGCCAGCACGGCATCAATAGTCTTTTGGATAAACTCGGCAGGGCACAATATTTCACAACCCTGGACCTTGCAAAGGGTTTTCACCAAATAATGTTGAGGGAGGAGAAAGAAAAAAAACTGCCTCTCAACTCTATTTGGACATTACGAGTACAATCGTATGCCATTTGAAAAATGCCCCGTCCACTGTCCAAAGACTGATGAATCAAGTACTAAAAGAATTCATAAATAAGATATGTGTGGTTTATATGGATGATATCCTTATATTCAGCACCTCATTGAAAGAACACCTTATAAATCTTAGAAGAATATTTGAAACTTTAAGAAAAGCAAGGCTCAAAATTCAAATTGACAAATGTGACTTTCTGAAGAAAGAATCACAATTCCTAGGACATCCTCATCCTCACAGCAGAAGGAGTCAAACCTGACCCAAAAAAAATTGAGATTATTAGAAACCTACCACTACCAAACACCCAAAAACTAATAAAGTCATTCTTGGGAATGACAGGGTTCTATAGAAAATTCGTCAGAGATTACGCTGAAGTCGCTAATCCAATTACAAAATTTTTAAAGAAAGGCCAGAAGGTCAATACAAAAGACCCAAATTATATTTCATCTTACGAAAAACTCAAAGAAATCATAACTGATACCCCTATTTTGAGATATCCCAATTTCGCAAGGCGGTTTAAAATCATTACCGACGCAAGTAATTTAGCAATTGGCGCTGTCTTAACTCAAGATGGCCACCCAATAGCTTTCGCGTCAAGAACATTAAACATAAAACATAGTGCACACACACATTCCTTCCTCCTTCACATGCAATTGCTTTTGTAGCTCTTTTGATATTACACATTTCTTGACGAGCGCTCCGTTGAAAGCTTTTCTGGCGATACGAACGAAGTGCTATATGGGTCAGAATACGTGAAACCGACATGCTTGAAATGGTTTTCTAAATTTTTACATAAATCATTTGCTGCAAGTGGTAGAAATTAGTGTACGGAAAGATTTGTAAAAATTTTTTTTTTGCAATAGTTATTGCCAATTAAAATTTTCATTAGCTTTTTTTTAAAAATGATATAAGTTGTGAACAGCTTGACTGATCGTGACGAATTTTTTTAACTTCGGTAGGTAATAAGTTAAACTTATATATTAAAAAAAAAAATTTGCAAAACTTTGCATTTTTGTTGTTTCTTAGCAAATTTTTTACTAACAATTCAATTTTAATGATGTGCCCCACCTCGAGAAAATCTGAAAAAAATTATAGAAATGCATTGAACCCTCTCAAATAAGAATTCGTTAAAAAAATCGTGGAGCCTCAATTATTATGGACGGTATAATTATTATAATGGTACCGCACAGACGAAAAACATTTAAAATTTAATATTTTTTTATATTGTTATGCAAAACAGGTTTTAATCAAATATTTATTACATTAATATTCAATAGAACTTATTACAATTTTTACAAAACATAATGTACATCATACTTATCCATGTTGGAAACTTCTCTACATTTCTTTTAAATGAGCAATCATTTTTTTACTGTCATCTCTTTATGTCAAGACGTGTTAAAGTTTGAATGAGTGTAGTGTAGATTTATACTAAAGTGAGTTTTACATCAACTTCTCTAGTCTACTCAAAGTGTAAATTTGTTCAAATGTCGGCCAGAAATAAAAATCGTTGTTGTAATCCTCTTTTGAAAGAAAAGCATAATCGGGTTAGTATCGGAGTACGTAAAGTGACAGAGAAATGGAGACCTCAGTTCAAAAATTTGGAAGGAAAGTTTTTGTGCAGCACCTGCAGATTTGCAATATGTGAAAAACAGGATGTCGTGGTGCTTTCAAAACCTGAAAAGCATGCTGAATTAGCGTCGGAGGTCATCTTGAGTTCAGATTCCGATTCTGATGGTAATTTGTTATATAGCTATTGGCTATTTTTTTGTTATCAGGATATCAAATTGGCTTTCCTTTTTTCTCGTGTAGATGAATTTTTCCCTGATGTAAGTGATCTACGTAGTTCTTCAATTGCAAGCAATTCAGCAGTTGATGATCTCGTAAGTGTCGAATTAAGAACTGCTCTATCGAAAGTTTCCGATAGACATTCAAAGAAACAGTTGCTGACATCTGCACCCATCGAATGGTCAGTTTCTAAATTACATCGAGAGCTAGGCGTTACTAGACACATGGCCAAAACGGCGGTGCAACTACGTCAGACGTCAGGATGTGGTTCAGTCCCAAAAAAAAAGTTGGTCGTTTGATGTCTACTGATGTGAAAGATAAAGTCCTAGAGTTTTACGAGTCGGAAAAATGAAGTCGTATAATGCCAGGACAAAAAGATTGCATTACGATCAGAAGACTTACAGACCAAGGTACAAAAACAGAACGTGTCCAAAAACGATTACTCCTTGGCAATCTTGAAGAGTTACATCAACAATTTTTGCTCAATAACCCCGATGTAAAGATTAGTGTTTCTAAGTTTGTCAAATTGAGACCAGCCTATTGTGTTGTTGTTGGATGTAGCGGGAGTCATAACGTTTGCGTCTGTAAAATCCATCAAAATATGAAATTAAAAGTGCATGGATTTAATAACGCTCTCGAAGCAACTGGCATCCATGACAAATTGTTGATTGCGGACTTAGTGCAAAAGATCATGTGTTCGGAACCGAGCCAATCCTGCCATTTGCTATGTTGCGATCGTTGCCCAGGACTTGACGAAAACCTCATACAACGTTACCGGAATTCCAAAAGCCTACAAATCAAATACAAACAGTGGACATGCACTGATAGGTATCTACATATATTATTAGAAAATAATTAACGAAAAATGATTGTTTAAATTTTTTTTTTTTCTCTAAGGTGCGAGCTTGTTGACAAGATAGAAGAGTTCGATGATTTCTGGAAAAACAATGGAGCAGAGTTTCCCTTGTGCAACAAACATCATTTCATCGCTCACACTAAGGCCGAATATCTTACGGAAACAAAAAAAAATTTGAAGGAAGGAGACGCGGTTCAGTCGTATCACTGGTCAAACGATCAAGCTACGTTGCACCCATATGTCATGTATTACAAACTTGAAGATAAAATATTGAACGAAAGTTTCGTAATCATTTCGGAATCGAACAATCATGACACCGTCGCGGTCCACCTTTACAATAAAAACATTATAGCTCATTTAAAAAAAAATTTGAACGTGTATACATTAAAAAGATATTTTTTCTCTGATGGTTGCGCTGCTCAGTATAAAAATAAAGCAAACTTTGCCAATTTACTACATTATGAAACTGATTTCGGTATAATATGCGAATGGCATTTTTTTGCAACTTCGCATGGCAAAGGCCCTTGTGATGGAGTTGGTGGGACTGTGAAAAGACTAGCGTCTCGCGCAAGTCTGCAACGTCCCTATGAAAATCAAATTACAGCTTTGCGCCAACGTTTTCAAAGAGCGAAAATAATCAGAGGAACTCGGTCTTATCATTCTTTTATTCCAATTGATAACAAATCATTCGAATGCAGAGAAGTTTCCAACATGGATAAGTATGATGTACATTATGTTTTGTAAAAATTGTAATAAGTTCTATTGAATATTAATGTAATAAATATTTGATTAAAACCTGTTTTGCAAAACAATATAAAAAAAATATTAAATTTTAAATTTTTTTCGTCTGTGCGGTACCATTATAATAATTATATCGTCCATAATAATTGAGGCTCCACGATTTTTTTAACGAATTCTTATTTGAGAGGGTTCAATGCATTTCTATAATTTTTTTCAGATTTTCTCGAGGCGGGGCACATCATTAAAGTTGAATTGTTAATAAAAAATTTGCTAATAAACAACAAAAATGCAAAAGTTTTGCAAATTTTTTTTTTTAATATATAAGTTTAACTTATTACCTACCGAAGTTAAAAAAATTCGTCACGATCAGTCAAGCTGTTCACAACTTATATCATTTTTAAAAAAAAGCTAATGAAAATTTTAATTGGCCATAACTATTGCAAAAAAAAAAAATTTTACAAATCTTTCCGTACACTAATTTCTACCACTTGCAGCAAATGATTTATGTAAAAAATTTAGAAAACCATTTCAAGCATGTCGGTTTCACGTATTCTGACCCATATGTAAATATCGGTTTGCTCACCGAGAAGTAATTTCTTTATTTGTGTTTTTGGAACAATGTAAAATTTAATATGCATTTTACAGAGCTGAACAAACAGTGTTTAATGTTTTGCTATGATTCTCAACTAGTCAATGCAGAAAATAAAATATAGTGTGCTTGCAGACTATTAAACGTCGGCTAACAAAGCTTACTGATGAAGTGACGTAGTGTCATGGAAACCAGTATAAGCACCTCGTTGCCCATTTTTTGTTCCTTTTTATGCATTTTGCGTTTGTAATTTTTTTGTTGTTTTTTGCACGAAAACTACTGAACAAACAGCTCTGTAAAATACATATTATATTTTACATTGTTCTAAAAACACGTTTTAAAAATGATTTAGGAAGGATTTTGGACCTTATATTTGTCACTAATGGTATGAAAGCATCTTGCGATATAAATTTAACTCCAATTGTAAAAAGTAGCATTAACCATAAAGCTCTATCTGTTAATTTCGAGTTTAATAGGCTAGTGCAGGTGATTCCGTATCTTTTTCGGATTTTGATTTTTCCAAAGGTAATTTTCTAGATATCAATAATTTTTTAAAGTCGTCTAACTGGGCTTTACTAGATTCTTTTGTTGGTCCAATTGAATGTCAGAGATTTATCTACGAAAAGTTTTCGGAAGCTATTTCGCTATTTGTTTCACTGAGAATGGTAGTTTCTAAAAATAAACCGCCGTGGTTTAATCCAAGACTTTCTCACTTAAAAAATGTCAAAAACAAAGCCTTCAAAAAGTTCAAAAGAACTCAATTCGTATCAAATCATTTGATTTATATTAAATTACGTAAAGAATTTGATTTTCTTCATAAGATCCTATATGACCGTTATCTTTTAAAGATACATAAACACAAAGCGAAAAACGAATGGTTTTCCAACGAGAAGAGATTTGAAAACTCGAAATCTAATAATACATTAGAGTCCTGTTATTTATTTGCAAAATTTTGTCATGATGTTTTTGAAAAGTATAGTTCAACTTTGTGTGAGAATGTTAAATTTGATGCATATGACATAGATCATCTAAATAATTTTGTGGTTAATGAGGATGATGTATCAAGTGTTATTAAAGGGTTAAAGCCTAGTTCCAAGCAAGACAATGATGGTTTTTCTTCAATGGTTTTTAAAAATTGTAGAGTTAGCGTTACCAAACCTTTAACTTTTTAATCAGTGCCTTAAGTCTGGTACATTTCTTGGATGTTGGAAAATTTGCAACATTGTTCCAATTTTCAAGTCTGGTGATCGCAGTGACATGTGCAATTATAGGGCTATCGTTAAGCAGCCAATAATTGCTAAATTATTTGACCAAATCATAAAAAATAAATTGATGCAGCATGTGAGAGATGCCATCTCTGAAGAGCAACACAGCTTTTTAGCTTTTTACTACATTGTGGGGGCTATGGTAGATCACAGTCAGTTTGATGTAATTTACACTGATTTTTCGAAAGCATTCGATAAAGTAAATCATTCGATATTATTACGCAAGTTAAAGAATTTCGGTTTGTCTGATTTGCTTTTGAAATTTTTTGAGAGTTATTTAATTAATCGGAAATTATTCGTCAGAATTGACTCTACTATTTCCGAAATTGCAATTGACGCGACGTCTGGCATTCTGCAAGGAACACACTGTGGTCCGCTATTGTTTCTAATTTTTATAAACGACTTACCAAAAATTTTTAAATATTCCAAGTGCTTGTTGTTTGCGGACGATGTTAAATTATTTATTAAAGTCTCCGATAACCTGAATGCTCAATTACTACAGAATGATTTATGTAAACTTAATCAGTGGTGTGTAACCAATAACTTTAAACTAAATTTAAATAAATGTTGTGTAATTCATTTACTAAATGCGTTCATCCTATTATTTTCGACTATTCCATAGATAATATTATATTAGTCCGTAAACAAGAAAATAAGGACCTGGGAGTGATTTTTAACGCAAATTTTAATTTCAAACCTCATTATGATTATGTTGTTTCAAAGTCTTATGCTATGCTTAGTTTTATAAAAAAGAATTCTTTTAATTTCGTAGACCCGATGAAGGTTAGAGCTCTCTACATTTCATTCATCCGTAGCATTTTAGAGTATTGCTCAATTATTTGGGCACCATTTTATGCAGAACATTCTAATCGCATTGAAAAAATTTAAAAGCGTTATATAAACTACACTGGCCGGATGGAATACCATCATATGTTGCAGTTGCAAGGCGTAAGCTTCTTGGATTACAGTCATTAAAAGATAGACGCACTTATAGTTCTTTGCTATTTGTTCATAATATTTTATCTGGTAGAATTAAATGCCAAGAAATTTCGAATTTATTCACCTTATATGCTCCTAATAGAAACTTAAAAATTAACCGTATGTTTGAAGATCGAATTCATAGAATAAATTATGCATTAAACGAACCTATTGCAAGACGTATTCGCTTATGTAATAACTTTTCCCATTTAGTGAATTTTAATGAGAGTTCTTATTTATTTAGATTAAATTTATTTATACTTTTTAATTAGTTAAGTTATATAGTCTGTATGATTAATTCGTAGACTAAATACAATAAATAAATAAATAATACAGACGCCGTCGTAGCAGAAAAACAGCAAAGGGATGACATTCGACTCCTTTTCAGCAAGTGCTATGTAGTAGTAATCAATTCGTCAACAGGACTTTATCTTTTGAACTCCACCGTATTCATGATGGTGTTCAACAACTTAGCAAAGATTCAGCAATCTCTTGGAGAGAAAATTCAAAACAAGTTGAGAAACTTTAACGGAATGGGACATCCGATTACTTCCAAAAGCGTTGGTGGCAACTAAACAAAGCATGGGAAAAGTTTGAGGCAACATAAAATTAAACGGCCTCCCAAATGGAACACGACTATTTTTCAAAAGACTATTACTCCCAAATAGCCTAAGTAGTCAAAACATATACAAAAATCTTCGAGGAATCAGCTTCAAAGCTAGATGCAACTAACTCAGTCAAATCGGTTATACCACAAGAGGCTGCAGTCATTCCACATACAACTACAACATACAATCAGCAACATAGGCAGAAAAATCAAAACGAAGCCAAGGTCATTCAAATTCCAGATAAAACACATATAGATGATACTGACCAGCAGCAAAGAGGGCTTATGCGAACCAACGTATCTCCAGCGAAAAACGATCAAACAGTTTGGGAGCAAAATAGAGCAAAACGTCATTTAAATTTGACAGCAAATGGAAGACCCATCAACCAAAGGTTACGACATGTCCACATTCGTCCAATTAGAAGAAGAGGTACTGCAAAGATGATCCCACTAACTAATGATCTAGAAAACTACCAATGGGGCATACCAGATATAATGCAAGTCAACATAGGAAGCCAAAGGCTGTTCATCCAAAGTTTGATGATGACTACATGAAGTGGCGTAAATTTTTTGATTTATTTGATCATATGATTCACAACCAAGCACTACCAAAAGTGCAAAAGATTTGGTATATAAAGTCAAATGTCACTGGAGAAGCAATGAAGCTAATCCGACATCTCTCATTGAGTGAGGCGAATTACACAACAACCTGGACTGATTACTTCAAGATCGTTAGAACAATCAAAGAGTCCTGACAACTGACTCTTGTATCAAAATTATTGAAGCAGCCAAAATTATCAGTGGCCTCAGCTAAAACAAAATAAGGAGCTGCACGATACAACACTGAAATGATTGCTAGCATTAGAAAATCTAGGAGTAGGGACGAACTCATGAGATCCGCGCTGCTACTTCCAATCTTAATGAAAAACCTCTCCGTTGGCATTGAAAAAATCTGCATGGTTTCCATTGAACGGTCCCTTGCTAACTACTACTCATGGTTTCTGAACGCAATGAAACCGGAAACGGGTCGTTTGCGCTGACTTAGCAGAAAAATTTTTTTATGTTTATTAAGTAACATCGTATGTGTACCTGCTGGGATCGTAGTGCATTGAGCAAATCGGCAGCCATCGACAACCTGTGGCTGATGCTCAACGCCAAGTTGGAGCGCGCATATGTGCCAGCAGCTAAACTGACTGTATATGAGCAATTGTTTCCATATCGAGGTCGCACATCGCGAGTTACATATTACACCCAGCCCCTACAACAACAACCTCCAACAAAGCCACCACGCAGCAACAAGAACGACAGCAACAACATTATTTAGTTAATTTAGCAATTATATTTATTTTATTATTAAATTATCAATTAAGCACTTTCTTTTAGATCAACTTCATATCAATTCGTCAATTTAGCACTTATATTACTTTATTATTAAATTATCGAATAAGCACTTTCTTTTAGGTCGATTCAACGACTATAGATCAATTTCATATCAATTTGTCAATTTAGCACTTATATTTACTTTATTATTAAACTATTGAATAAGCACTTTCTTTTAGGTCGATTCAACGACTATAAATACTTGTATTTTTAGTTTTAAGATTATTATTAATTGTAACTAGCAAGAATAAATTTATTTTTTTTAAATTACTTTAAGTATAAAACTATTTTTGGCGCAGTCGGTAGGATGATAAACGGCATCTCGAAATAATCGCAAAATTTTGTGCAAATTCTATTGTGGCTTCCAGAAAAAAAAAAAGGAAAAAAGGAGATTTACAAATCCTGAAAAAAATTTGTGGCATATATTACAAAGAAAATTCATCTTGCAAAATTATTGTGACTTATGTTAAAAAAGGAATATATCCTTCAAATTAACTCAACAAATCATCTCGAGATACCGGTGGGTTTTGACCCTTAATTATCAGCGACTACATCTACACTCCAGAGGATAACAACTACAATTTCATCTATACTCAAAGGATATCTACCACAACTGGAATGCTGTTCATCACTATCATTACTTGACACATGTAAGTGGTTATCGTAGGCATTAAAATAAAATAAAAAAGGGAAATAAAAAAAAAAAATATAAAAGCACCAAAAGAATATTTTTAAGCAAAACAAATATTCCAATTCCGTCATTTCTAGAGAAATCCCAGTGAATGAATATCACTGTCAAAGTACAGTAACAAGAGCATATTGTTAACTGGAAAATTGAGAGGCATTTCTCAGAAATAGAAAGGATCCCTCACTTTATATGAGCGATACCTTCAGGTGACTGAACATCACCATACACGAAAATTTATATATGAAACTGACATAAAATTTTGAAATAAGATAAGTTTTTTGCAAGTATCAAAAACATTTTAAAGGAAACTCTATGATTAAAAAATTTACACAAAAACACAACAACACATATAACCTCAGAAGTAAACCTCTTTCAATAATAGAAGAAGAGCAAGATACCATGACTGACAACGGACAAACTTCGGGTTTAGCCCAAAATAACTCAATCGACATTTTTAATAGTTTAAGAATACCTGACGCTATAAAAGATCTCCCTAAATTCGACGGAAACCCACGTCTATTATACGAATTTATCAACAATGTAGAAGAAATCCTCATACATATCCAAAACACTGACACTACCCCACAAGGGAAAATTTTTCTAAGAGCTATCAGAAACAAGGTTGAGGGCGAAGCCAACGAAATCCTTAACATGTATGGCACTCAGCTCGTTTGGGACGAAATAAAAAACAATCTCATACTGCATTACTCCGATAAAAGGACAGAAACATCTCTAATTAGGGATTTACATAGGTTACAACAGAATAGGAAAAGTACTGAAAAATTTTATAGCGAAGTTATAGAGCTGCAATCAGCCTTTATAAATAATATTAGGATTCATGAGTCAGATAGAAAGGTTATTTCCTCGAAAAAATAACTTTATTCGGAAATGTGTTTATCAAGCTTCCTTAGCGGCCTTAGAGAACCACTTGGCTCAAGTATTAGAGCCATGAGACCAAAATCTTTGGCAGAAGCCTTCAGTTTTTGCATCAAAGAGCAAAATATATTTTACTCTAGATATGTTCCGTATTTAGGGAAATCTAGCTTTGGAGATAATCAACAAAAGATTAACTATCCCCAAAATAGATCCTATAGCAATAATTACCAAAGAAATTACCAACAGGATCAACAATTCCTCTCTAGAAATTTGACTCAACCTAGCGACCAAACAATATACTCAGCACAGCCCCAACAAAGAAACCAAAACTCATTCAAACAAGAAGTAAACTCAACACAAACGAGGAGAACTCAACAATCGCAGAACTTCAAAGACAATAACTCAAGATATTCAAACTTTAGGAATAACGGTAATTACCAGAATAATAGATCGAACTCCTCTTTTCCAAAAAATAGATTTCAAGAATCAAATAATGTAAATACTTTCCAAGCTGTAACAGAAAACAGCTACTTCCAAAACCTTGACAATTATTCAAGGAATGTAGGTAATGAAGAACTTGCTAATATTGAAGAACCACCAAATTTTCAAGCATTCGCCTCGAGGAACCAACGGGATATATAGATAAAAACAAACACGGTGATTGGCTAGCTTATGTAAATATTACTTCTCCATTCGGAAGACCTTTAAAATTTTTAATAGATACGGGATCCTCCTCTTCATTTATAAATCCAACATTTATTAGTGAAGATGGCAGGAGAAATTGTGACCCAATAACAATCAAAACAGTTCTCAGCACCTATAAGCTTAATCAAAAAGTTACCTTACCAATGTTCCGCGAATTTAATCAAGAAGGCTGTATAGAACTTCTCCTTTTTAAATTTCATAACTATTTTGACGGGTATAATTGTACTTACTCAAATCGGTTCTAGCATCGACTTAGAGAATAAAGTACTTAAAACAAACACATGTTTGATCAATCTCCAATACAAACCAAATCTTTCTTCCGGGAAGCATATCATACCAGCAAAATCAAAAAAAGTTGTAAGCGTTCCTGTAGACTTAGAAAAGGGTGATATATTCGTTGATGCAATTAGACTCAATACATTTCTTACCATAACAGATGGTATTTATCAGGCGGAAAATTGGTTCAGCTCACTTGAAGTCATAAATACAGCCGACGAAGAAAAAATCTTTTATCTCGAACAACCCATCAAAGTCCAACCTTATAATCCGTCCAATTTCATCGAAATAAATTGTATTGATAATCTGAACTATCCTTGCTTACCGCAAATCGAAATAAATAATTTAAACGTTGTAGACGACAATAATTCAAGACCTGATCTCTCCAAAATATTAAGATTAAACCATATGAACTTAGAGGAAAAAAACTCTCTTCTAAAACTATGCAAAAGGTATCACAACGTCTTTTATAGGGAAGGTGATAACCTAACTTTCACCAACGAGATAAATCCCAATATACACAAAATCCTATAGATACCCTTATGTCCATAAAGAGGAAGTCAAAAGACAGATAGGGAATATGCTTGAACAAGGAATAATTAGGCATAGTTTTTCACCTTGGAGCTCCCCAGTCTGGATTGTCCCAAAAAAAATAGATGCAGCAGGTAAACAGAAATGGAGATTAGTTATTGACTATAGGAAACTTAACGAAAAAACCATTTCTGACCGTTATCCCTTACCAAATATTAATGAAATCCTTGACAAATTAGGCAAATGTATGTACTTCTCAACCCTTGATTTAGCAAGCGGCTTTCATCAAATTGAGATGAACCCAAAGGACATACAAAAAACAGCGTTTACAGTAGAAGGTGGTCACTATGAATACGTGAGAATGCCTTTTGGGCTAAAAAACGCACTATCCACCTTTCAGCGTGTCATGGACAATGTCTTAAAAGAATTAATTGGAAAAATTTGTTTAGTTTATTTGGATGATATTATAATCTTCTCGACATCATTACAAGAACATTTAGAAAATTTAAGACTAGTGTTTGAAAAATTAAAGAATTCTAACTTCAAGATACAACTTGATAAGTCCGAATTTTTACAGAAAGAAATCGCCTTCTTAGGACACATTTTTTCAACAGAAGGAATAAAACCGAATCCAATAAAAATCCAGGCTATACAAAACTACCCAATCCCTCGCACACAAAAAGAAATCAAAGGATTTCTAGGCCTTTTAGGGTACTACCGCAAATTTATTAAGGATTTCGCTAAATTAACGAAACCCTTAACAGAATGTTTAAAAAAAGGCAGAACTATAAATTTAGAAGAGAATTATGTCAAAACATTTGAAATTTGTAAAAGCATCCTGACAAATGACCCTATACTTCAATATCCGGACTTTTCGAAACCTTTTATTCTAACCACTGATGCCAGCAACTTCGCACTAGGTGCAATACTTTCTCAAGGTCGTATTGGCAGTGACAAGCCGATATGCTACGCTAGCCGCACATTGTCAGATTCCGAAACAAACTACTCAACAAACAACCATTGAAAAAGAACTACTGGCAATCGTGTTCGACCATACCTATATGGTCACAAGTTCCAAATAGTAACGGATCATAGACCGCTCACATGGCTAATGAGCTTAAAAGAACCAAATTCGAAGCTAGTTAGATGGCGTTTGAAGCTCGAAGAATTTGATTACGAAATTGTGTATAAGAAAGGTAAATTAAATTCTAATGCAGACGCTCTAAGTAGAGCAAAAATAAACGACCCCTTTAATAACCCAATTGAAATAAATCTTAATGACACTAGTTTGGATAACGAAACTTCCGGATCAACAGTTCACTCAGCGGAAGAAAATTTGAATGATGGAATAGGAATTTCGGAAAGACCCCTAAACGATTTCAATTTACAGATCATAATAGAGATATCAGCGGAACACCCAGATACAGTCCTGTTACTACCTTTCCGAAATAAGCAACGCCGAATAATAAAAAGACCCAGTTTTACTGAAGAAGATATAACAAACATTCTTAAAACCAATTTACCACCAAATAGACTTACAGCAATATTCACTGAAGACAACATTTTCCGTTTAATTCAATCTTCATATTCTAAATATTTCTCCAACAACCGACTTTTTCGCCTAGTAAGATGTACAAAGATACTAACTGATGTAACGGAAACCGACGAACAGGAAAGAATTATAAAAGACTACCACGAAAAATCAAATCATAGAGGAATTGACGAATCATTTCGTCATATTAAAAGAAGATATTTTTTTTCCATTTATGAAAAACAAAATCAGCCAGACTATAAATAATTGCCACAAATGTCAAACACTGAAATACGATAGAAATCCCCCAAAACTAATATTCCAAAAAACAGAAATCCCCATTAAACCTTTAGACATAATCCACATTGACATATACAGCATTAACCATCATCAAATTTTAACTATCATAGATAAATTTTCAAAATTTGCGGCAGGTTACACTCTTACTGCTAGAACAAGTGTAGTCGTATTAAGAGCTTTTAAGGAATTTATAACTCAACACGGAGTTCCTAGAAAAGTAGTTTGCGATCAAGGAGTGGAATTCACAGCAAACATCTTTAAAGACTTCTGCAGGCAATACCAAATAGACTTGCATATAACATCATTCCAACAAACTAGCAGCAACTCACCTGTAGAAAGATTTCACTCAACATTGACAGAGATCTACAGGATAATCCTTACCACTAGGAAAGACTCGAACTTAGAAACAAATCATGAAGATATTTTTCCAGAGACCCTTTTCACCTACAACAACTCTATCCATTCAACAACGAGACATACCCCTTATGAACTTTTCACAGGAAAGACCCACGAATTTAACCAAACAGTTAGCTTCAATAACGAGCATGAATACCTTTCAAAACTAAATGAATATAAAGAAAAAATATTTCCTTTAGTAAAAACTAGAATAGAAGAACTCGTAAGTCGAAGGATAGACAAATTAAATACATCTAGAGAGGAACCAAGAGAAATTGAGGAGAATAGAACTGTATTCAGACGAGAGTGCAGAAGAAATAAAATAACTCCTAGATTTAGTAAGCATAAGGTTAAGCAAAATAATAGGATAACTGTAATAACAGCAGATAATAGAAAAATACATAAAGGAAGAATAATGAAAAAACGTAGATTTACCTAAAACTTATTTTCAGGTTTTCTCTTGTAGCTACGAACGAAATTGTTGTACGTAATCTGACCCAAAATCATGGAGTATTACAGTTCGATCTCAGACCAGCACGAATAATCCACCAATATAACAATTTCATCCATATAGTTAATCTAGACGATTACGAAGAATCAATAAGAAAAATCTCAAACGCCGTCCAATACCTTGATGAACAAAATACTGTTACCAATTCAATTACGATAACTAAACTAAAACTCGAGGAACTGAACAAAAAACTAAAAATGCTAACTCCAATAAAAAGAACGAAACGAGGACTGATTAATGGACTAGGTGCAGTTATCAAATGTATAACAGGAAATATGGATGAAAACGATGCAATTCAAATTAACTCACAGATAGCAAACCTACAGTCAGATGAAAGACAAGTTCAAGATACACTTAACACACAAAATTCACTAAATATTGAGATAATATATAGACTAAAAAACATTACAGACCACATAAATACACAACATGAAAACATAGAGACATTTCTAAAAACTCACTTGGCAATGGAAAATAATAGAATTGACAAGGAGGAAAACATTATAAGAGATATTCAAATGAGTAATATAATAAATTATAACATAGACTTATTGAATAATCACTTATCGAATATCGCAGAGTCAATCATACTTGCAAAACTAAACATTATTTCGAAATTTATACTCAGCCACGATGAAATTGAAAACATTTTAAAAGATTTTGAGAAACAATCTGTCGAGATAACTTCGACAGAACAAATATACGAATTTTTAGGCTTACAAGCATATTATAATAGCTCGAATATAATATTTAACATACAAATACCAGTTTTAACTCAAGAAAGGAGTAGGTTTTTGCATATAATACCACTTCCAATTAATAAAACAAGAGAAATTATAATAAAACCATATATAACCTATAACAAAGAAAAGATCAGGCTCTACGATAACCACTGCCAAGAGATAGGGAAAACATTCTACTGTAAGGAGACAAACAACAATGAAGCCAACGACGAATTCAGTTGCATCGGTCGCTTGCTGCAAAATGAAACATCCCATTGTAACCTCAACGATGTCGGTTACAAACAAACCATAAGTTCACCCGAAAACAATTGTATTCTGTTTATAAATTTGCCAAAATCATTAATTAAGTCTAATTGCAGAGTTCCATTACAAGAAGTGGAAGGAACAGGTGTTATACAATACAGCAACTGCTCTCTGAATTTAAACGGCATCGACTATGAAGATAAACCAGCCGTATATTGGGATCAGATTAATCTCACAGCCATTTCAAATAGCAAAATACATGCCAAAGCCGTAAAAGAAACACTCAACCTACAAAAGCTACAACATTTCGAGTTCGAGAATAGACAAAGCGTTCTACACATCAGAAATTCAACGATAACATCTAACATCTGTACCTACACAGCAATCAGCATACTCTGCATAGCAACCATATTAGTCTTCACCTATGCAACCAGAAGACTCCACATTTACAACATTCCCGAGCTTACCAACGACACCGCTACAGCCCCACCGAATTCGTTGTGGCCCTCGCTGTACACTAGGGGGGGAGGAGTTACATATTACACCCAGCCCCTACAACAACAACAACCTCCAACAAAGCCACCACGCAGCAACAAGAACGACAGCAACAACATTATTTAGTTAATTTAGCAATTATATTTATTTTATTATTAAATTATCAATTAAGCACTTTCTTTTAGATCAACTTCATATCAATTCGTCAATTTAGCACTTATATTACTTTATTATTAAATTATCGAATAAGCACTTTCTTTTAGGTCGATTCAACGACTATAAATCAATTTCATATCAATTTGTCAATTTAGCACTTATATTTACTTTATTATTAAACTATTGAATAAGCACTTTCTTTTAGGTCGATTCAACGACTATAAATACTTGTATTTTTAGTTTTAAGATTATTATTAATTGTAACTAGCAAGAATAAATTTATTTTTTTTAAATTACTTTAAGTATAAAACTATTTTTCAGTAATGTGTGAGTAAGAGAATGTAAATTGTTTTGTTTGGGGAAATTTCTTATAACTCCTTCCATGAGGGAATTTATTCAAACTAAAATTAGTATAAATAGTCTTAAAATTTTTGAATAAAGTTAAAGATTGATCAAATCAAAATCAGAAATTAACATTCCCTTTTGTAAGGCGGCATTTAGCCGTTTAGTTCGGCATAATTAAAACCACTAATAGGGCCAACACAATCCTTTACCCATAGTAACACCACATGGCGATCCTGCCATTCTGAACTAGGATTCTCTTTTTTTTACACTAAAAAGAGATAGACGAAATTTTCAACAATTGGACTAAATACGTTAGAGACTTAAAAGCCACTGATCTGCCAACTTATCTGAAGGACGAATAATACATGCCAAAATCTTTAGTGGTACAAGAAGATCCTGCGCCAATTTATATCGCATCGCCATCAACTGCAGGCCAAAAAAGTCTGACCGATCACCGATTACCGCAAGCGACAAGAAATTTACAAGAGCAACATACGTACGTTAAGAAAAAAACAGAGAAGTAAAATCAAAAAACCAATCAAGAGGCCCAGAGGAGGCAAACGTGTAAAAGCACGTCAGCAAATCCACTCAAGAGGTGAATGCCTATCCATTCACTCAAAGAGAGGAGCAAACAACTAATATAATCCTTGGAGGATTATGTGATAATTATTAAGTAAATGTAATCTTTGAAAGTGCTTGAAATGAAAGAAAATAAAAAAAAGGCTCATTTCCAGAGTCCCACACCCCTCAACGATGAGCGACAGCATTACCACCAAAAAAAAAGGACCAATGAGCGAGAAGGATTTCACAAGATATCACATCGTTGAAAAAACAGCAGTTCTGTCCGACAACGAAGACACCATAGACTTTACAGAAAGGTATAAGGAATACTTCGAGAGACTTCCTGCAAGAGAAAGGATAGCACAAGAGAGTACGTCACAAGGAAACATAGTAGCAGAGACTACAAATAGTGGCAAAAACAACAAATAGTAGCAGAGGAATATTTTCACTTATCATAAAATCTAAATTAGAAGAAAAAAGCAGAGGAGGCTATAGAAATAAATGGACAAGCTGTGTGTCTTGGCCATAAATTAAAACGGCCCTGGGAACCCTATGCATTGTATATACTAAAAGTCTGCAGGAAATGGTTTGAAATGCATTTCAAAACATTCTATTGCAAATCAAACACTCACTTCACTCCATTCACTGCTTGCAAAGCATCTGTATTTGTTCAGAAATCATCCCTTGTTAGTACGAAAACAAACAAAAGAGAGAACAAAAATATTCAATCATTTTACTCATTAGAATAATTTTCACTCCAAACAAAGTGTTTGAATATATTATTCAATGCAGGTGTACAGCAAATGTTGTGGTGTACAGCAAATATACTAGTATACAATGAGCATAGTCAAACAAAATTATGGCTGCTTATCCTGAATTTTTTTTACTATTACTTTGATACTTATATAACATTTTTATGCGCGAAATCACACAGAGTTTTTGAATTCATTAGTTTCTGAATTTGACCTGGATTTGAGTAATTTTTACTGTTCTTCGAAAATGCCCTCTTCTAGGTGCACTTGAATTTTTTTACCTAGCGAAGCTTTATGACTTATTAACTAACAGGAAAAGGTAAGCCCCTATTGATGTGGAATACCTGTAAATATGCTTCAACAATGTCGAACCCTCCGTAAGGCGTTGACCTGTTTGAGGTTAACTTTATTACAACACAACAATAGTCATCAACAGGTTGTGTTTTTATTACACGAACCTTTATATAAAAATTTCCCAATTTTTTAAAATGTGTGTGTCACAAATAAGAAATATGACTTCATTACGTTCTATGATTTGAGTTAGGTAATAACAGATAGTTTTATGTTTACCTATCATTCAATATTTATTAAGACTTTTACCTGTAAATAAGTTCATGAATTAACTCTGAATAAAGTACACTTTTTTTGTATTTTTCTGTGTAACGTTATAGTAAATGTGAAATCGAAATTTGTACGTAAGTGTTGGACTACCTGCAAAAAAATCTAAAATTCATCTCGAAATCATATTCATACACAAATTTTTAAGTGTAATTTTTGAGTTCAGCAGCCCATTTGCGTAACAAAAAAATATTAACAACTGCAAAAATTTTTTTTTTTTTCATTTTGTAAACTAGCGTTGCTACAGTCTGAAATGCTTAGTAATATATCAAACCATTCAAAGCATTCCTTTTATTAACTGTATTCGGTAGGTTTTTTGACATTCATATTTTGTTTTTGTTTGCTGAAACTGGCATTGTAGTTGAAGAAGAGAATAGAATGTAACGCGCGAATTTACTTCAATGCAACTAGAACTGTAAATGTTTTGTTCTCTATTATGTTCTCATTTTACTTCATTCTCTATTGCTTGCTATTTTCAGTAATGCAGTGTTTAATGAAATAGTGTGCTCTACTGTAGACGAAGAAGGGAATGCGTTCCTGCTGACCTTTAGTATATACACAATCTTAATAGCAAATACATCTTTATTTTATATTGTTTACTTTTTTTTTTGACATTTCTACGAAAGTGTTGCCAAACTTTAACAAAAATTAAGGAGCGAAAGCAGCTTCAAACGTGCTATTTACAATTATTTTTCTTACACTCATTAACTTTATTTTTTTTCTTGCTTTCACATACGAAATTTTGTTAGTTTTTGCAATTACTTTTACTTCTCTACTTAAATTAAGTTTTATTTGTTTATACATTTTTATTATAAATTTTTAATTCTATATTTTTTATACATATTCACTGAAAGTTATTTCGATGGCTGATTACTTTTTTTTAAATTACACTTTATAACATTTTAATTGAGACATTTTAAGCTAATTTAATTTTTATTACAGTTTGTTATTCCTTGACTTATTATAAACAACTAAGTCTTACTTTAAAACCGTAAATGTTGGTATTATTTTTTTTTTTTTTTTTTCAGTAAAAAATATTATATAAAAAAATAAAATTACGCAGCATCGAATATGTCATATGATTTAATTGTTTGTCTTATAAAAATGTAGTGAATTTAAAATTAGTTTGGTATAAAAAATTTGCATTTTATTTAGCTAAAAATACAGTGCTGTGCAAAACATTTGCAACTGAAAACACCTGGAATTAAATAAACGATTTTTGGCCACTAAAAAAAATTCAAATAAAAAACTTTATATGAGGTTTTATGTCACAAACATCGATATTTAAAAAACAAAAATAAAACGTACATTCATGACTAATTAAAAAAAAAAATTAATTTAATGTAAAAATGTATAGAAGTTGGCCGTGCAAAGCATTTGCAACTATAGCTAACTTTTTGTATGAGAAAGGCAAAATTTGAAATTTTTATAACGGGAAATGTGTTTTTTTTATAACATTTGCTTTCTTCTTTGCAATTAATTTGTATTTTTTTTTGGATTTCAGTCATTTCACTGCTCGTTGCTATAGAGATCAAACCTTCGAGTGTGAGAAAGTTTAATAACATTTTTTTAACAAAATAGGTGAAAATATAAGTAAACGATACCTGAACGATACCAATTATTATTATTATGATTACGATCGCATTTGCTTTTATTTAATTTTATGCTTTCTTTTTCCACTGTCATGATATCGCATTATTCTTACGATCGCATTTGCTTTATTTAATTTTATGCTTTCTTTTTCCACTGTCATGATATCGAATTATTATTACGATCGCATTTGCTTTATTTAATTTAATTTTTTCTTTTTCCATTGTTGCGACATCGCATACCATTCGTTTATCGCACTATCCTGCTGAGTGAGCATAAATATGATATTTCCTCAGCACATAACGAAAATGAAATAAATAAATGCTATGCTATGTCGACTACAATATGTGAAATTAAGTTTAAGCTTTTCAGAATAAAGATAGCTACCGCTCATATAAGTCGTGCGTTCTTTTATTTTCAATTTGATCGTAGTAGTTACGAGGAAACACCAACTATTAACTTATATAAATTTTTTTTACTAAAACACTCATACCATAAAAATGGAAGAATTCGTAAGACAAGCGATCGAAAAGGCAAAGAAATAATTAGATTTATTAAAAAATCCTCAAGCTATTTCAAAAGATAACAAACATGACTTTAAGTTAAATGTGGACACTTCTACTATCAGACGCACGTCCATAAAAGCTAATCTTCGTAGTTACAAACAAGTCAAAAAACCATTTTTTTCACCTAAAAAACGCTTAGCTCGTCTCAATTTTGCACGAAACCATTTCAAGTGGACTTCTACCAATAGCAAACAGTTATTTTTTTCGACAAGTCCAAATTTAATCTATGTGGATTTGATGGTAAAAGTTTAGTGAGAAAACCAAGGGGAGAAAGGCTGAATCCGAAACATACGAAAGGTACTTTCAAGCGTGGAGGTGGCAGCATCATGGTCTGGAGCTGATTCTCTGCACAACAAATCGGTCAAATTCGACGTGATGAAGGCATAATGAAGTCTCTTGTTTATAATTGCAGACTTGTAAATACAATGATGCCGTATGCAACTTGGGAAATGCCAATTAAATGAAGGTTCCAGCATGATAACGATCCCAAACACACGTCGAAACTAGTACGGTAAAATATTGATGTTCTCCAATGGCCGGAGCTGTCCCCGGACCTGAATCCAATCGAGCACCTTTGGAAGATCATAACGCGAAAAATAAGGAACCAAAATTTTTAAAAACCGGATGAACTTTTTAATGAAGTCGGAAAACAGTGGAAGGACATTCCAAATGCATTTCTAGATATTTTAATCAAGTCCATGCTCAGAAGATGCGCAGCTGTAATAAAAAGCAGAGGTTATTCGATCAAATATTGATTTTATTTGTTATTCGTTCGGAGTTTAAGATAATAGTTGCAAAAGTTTTGCACTGTAAGTATCAAAAACAATTATTAATTATTTTTTGTAATAAATAAATGAAAAACATTTATTCAAATTTTTATGTATGTATATGAATAAAAAAAAAGCTTATAGATGAGTCTACTGATAAAATAGTAGTAAGAACCAAGATTAATTTGAAATAAAAAATTCACAAATTTATTAATTTAACTAAAAAAAAAACAAAAACAATTATAAATTCACATGTGAAAGCACAAACAAAATGAAAAATAACTAAAAAAAAAAAAATAAAAAAATTAAATAAATAAAAATAAAAAAAAATAAATAAAAATAAAAAAATAAATAAAAATAAAAAATAATAAATAAAAAGAATAAAAATAAAAAATACATTTAATTGATACAGCTTACAAATAACTTTACTATTAATACTAAATTAATGCGGCTGTATTTCAATGCAATAAAGCATAAATTATTTCGAATTTCACTTAATAAATTATGTTCGTATTTAAAATACGAATTCAAAAATAATATATTATTAATCGTCTGTTGTCCCAGGCGAGTTTTTTCTTCAGTAAATATATTATAAGCAGCAGAATATACCTTCTCAGACGATTCCAGCCAACCAGCAGACTGAAATCGATAGTATTTTTTTTGCAAATTTGAAAAGTTTTTGGTACTCTGTATTGCACAGTGTTGCGACTAGAACAAGCTAGCTGGACAAAAGTATTTTTTTGCTTTTTTGTATTTGTTGGATCGAAATAAAAAAAAAATTGTATGGGAGGCCTGGTCACAAACGATCCCCTAGGCCAGTAAGGGTTAATTTATGAACGCGAAAACTATCTGGCCAATTTTGATGAATTTTTTTCAGTATATTAGTATCGATCAAGTGGCTGTCATAGAACATAAAACATTTATTTAGGGTGCATATTTAAGGTGGCCCCCATACAAAAATATTTTTGAAATATAATTTTCACAAAGACCACTCAATCGATTCACATGGAATTCACACCAAGTGTCTTTTATATTAAAAGGCATAGCTTGGGCTATAAGACTTTTATTAAGGATGCATATTTAGGGTGGCCCTCATACAAATATATTTTTAAAATATCATTTTCACGAAGACCGGTTAGTCGATTCACACCGAATTTACACCACTTAGCATTTATATTAAGTTTTTATCGTTTTTCGCAGATTTTTCCCATTCCTGCTATAACTCACATTTTTTGATAGAAAATATGTTCTCTAAAAACAAACAAACAATATATATATGTGCAAAAGTGTGCAGAAAGATATTGTTTTCAGAAGAAGCAGTGCAAAAATAGCTTTCTTTAAAAAAAAAAGTGGCTGTATACACGTGAATACAAATCTTTTCTACTCGCCGAAAGTTAGGAAACTAAATTTATTATTTAACTCTATTAAGACATCTATTTGTTATTGTTTTCAATCAAAAACTATAACATTATTTTTCACTTTTTATATTAATTTCATTAGTGCTTACCTTCAACTATGAAGTCCATTAAAAAAAATGTTTCTTTAATATTGACAAATAGCAAAATTAATATTTTTCCACAACTACTGAATCACATGTTTTCAGAAATTAAAAATAGAACAAAACAACAGTCTGAAACTGTAAATTAACTTGCAGAAAACAAAAATATTTGTTGGTTTCCTAGCTTTTAGAGTATTTGTTGTAAAACTATACCGTTATTTTCTTTAAACGAGAGATTCACTTTTGTCCAGCTAGCATACACTAGACGCAACACTGTGCATTGTAAGGGATCAAACTCTACATCATCATTGTTTACTGTGCCGTACGACTATGTACAGTGGTGTGCGCAATAATAAGGACACTTACATTAAAATAGTTCAAACACACCTATGCTTCTGTTTGAATAAATTGAGATAAAATGTTATATTACATTACTTGCTGGGATATCAATGTAGTAAAAAACCGTTATCAGACTAAAAATATTTTTCATCGTTTCGAAGTTATTCATCGAATTGTGAAGTGAGCTCAGTTTCAGCCTGTGCGAAATAATAAGGACACGAATATAAAGTATGTTATATTTTTGAAACTTTGTGGTTTTTAAACATTTATAAGTTACAACGGTATTGTATATGAGATGATCTAAAATTATAATTTGAAAAAATAACCAAATAATGTAATTTAGTGATTCAGAATGACGAGAGGTCGACATTGCACCGTCCAGTTTCGTAGAGACATAAAAGACCTTCACGATAACGGATTTTCATAACGAAAAATAGCCAGAACTTTGAATTGCTCCAAGACCTTTCCATGGATGTCAGCATTCCGACTATTCGGGAAAGACTAATTAATAATAATTTAAAGGCAAAGAGATCCAAAAAAATATCTTTCCTGTCCAAACAGGACGTCCGTAAAAGGTTACTTTTCGCTGAGAAGCATGTCATTTGGCCAGTGAAGAAATGGCGCAACATCCATGTGTTTGAACTATTTTAATGTAAGTGTCCTTATTATTGCGCACACCACTGTAGATGTGTTGTGATAAGTGGTCTGTCTGTGTGTGTGATTTTTAGAGCTTATTATGAGTGGTTAATATATAGAATCACCGCCCGTAGCGCCTGTTCAAGATACACAATACACATAATATAAATTTTATTTAGAGTTCACGACATTACAAGAGCTGCGAATTGTTTTAAATATTTTTTTTTTTTTTCAGTAAAAAGAAAGAAGTTCTGAAAAGGAAAAATCTGAACACAACTCCTATATGCCCCGGCACTTCAAAGGAATGCATCAAAAAGTTAAAGATTCTGGAAAAAAATGATGCTCTGCACGTAAGATTATGAAGTTTAAATATTTTCTAATTTTTTTTATTTTTTTTTTTTTAATTTAAGAAAGAAGCCTCAAAAACAAATGCCTTCCATTATCATCTTCTTCAGATGAGGATGCGCCAATTTCAGTTTCCATGACGAGTCTGATGGTAATGATTTGGAATTCTTAAGCCCCCAAACATATGCCAAGGGCATTCAACTGGTATGAGGCCTAGAGGTCTTCGGAAATGGGTCAGGAGGCCTAAGTAGGCGAATTTATCATCTATATATCCGGGGGTGCTCCCAGTGTTACTGGGCAGACTGTTAACTATAATGCAGAGGGGACTCCGATAGTTAGAGATCTACGTAGATTTAAACAGTAGTGAAGGTTTTTTTTACACCAACATCTATATGTTTAAATGGTATATATTGCAGACATATAAGTTAACACATGCTCCCCTAGTTATACCAACAACAACAATAATAATCCAACAGCAGCATAAGTGACTGCAACTGCATCGAAATATGAACATTTTTGACGATAACAACAACAATAATAATTCAACTCAGCAACAACAGCAACAATTCAAATATGAAATATGAACATTCTTTGACAACAATAATAATAATCCAACAGCAGCATAAGTGACTGCAACTGCATCGAAATATGAACATTTTTGACGATAACAACAACAATAATAATTCAACTCAGCAACATAAGCAACTGCAGCTGCATTAAAATAAGAGTATTTTTTTCCTAGAATTAAGTCTATGCACAAAAATTGTAACTGAGTTTAAAATTTTACAAAATAAAGTCAGTCGGAATTTGACAGCATACAAGTCAGTCATTAAAAATTGGTAAACAAAAAATTTTAAATTAACTAGGTTCCGGACTCACCTCAAGTGGCGCCCAACGACTCTGAATAGGAAGGATAGAAGAGAACCCAGCGACTCTGAATCTACATAGAGGAAGAAGAGAAAAACAACGGAAGGAAAATTTAACTCACAGGAGATGCGGACAATTATATTATTGTAAGCTGTACAATTTTATTTAAGAAAAAAAATTTATGAATTTAATTATTGTAAGAAGTGTGGTACAAAAAACAAAGTGAAACAAGCTCAATTATAATTATGCGAAACGGGCACAATTTCTTTTAGTCGGAGATGACAAAGTGAGAAGTGCTTTAATTCTTTTGTTCAAACACAATAAAAAAAAAGAAATAAAATCAAGTAAAATGAATGAGGGACAAGTGCGTGAATTGTTTGAAGCAATGACCAATAGAGTGTCGGAAACACTCCAGGCTAACATAGCCCAGTTAACACAGAGAGTACATAGCTTAGGAACACCTAGGCAGGTACAGGTGTACCAACCGGTTACGAAACGTCTGAATGTCGAGTGTGGGGAATTGCTAGACATTGTAAAAAGTCTGCCAGAATTTAACGGGGATGAATGTGTCGTGGCGACAAGCGGCATATGCTGCGTATAAATTATTTGAACCACATGCAGGTAGTTCGAAACACTACCAAGCAGTGGCAATAATTCGGAATAAAATAACGGGCAGGGCTGATGCAACACTGGCATCGTTTAATACAGTGCTGAATTTTGATGCCATAATGGCACGTTTAGATTTTTCCTTTGCGGTCAAACGCCCAATTCACATGATAGAACAGCAGCTCTCGACGTTAAAACAGGGACGGTTGAGCATCGTTAGGTTCTACGAAGAAGTAGGAAAAAAGTTAACGCTGATTATAAATAAGGTTATTATGACGAATCAGGGAAATGAAAACCTTATAACCGCACCCACGGAAAAGAATAGAGAGGACGCGCTCCATGTGTTCATTTCGGGTTTCAGCAAACCCCTGTGCGATATTTTATTTTCGTCGAAGCCAGGCAACCTCCCGGGTGCCTTGGCATTAGCACGTGAATTAGAGGCAAATAATGCGAGGTTCATGTTTGCAAATAGTTTCAATAATTATGAGAATAGGCCCACGCGAAATAACTATGTACCAACCAAACAAGGCAGACCTTAAACCATCTATCAGAGTCCAGTTCCCATTCAGAGGTTTCGTTAACAGATACCATAAAAATTGTCCAGACACCTTTGAACAGTTTCAAAAAACCAGCTTTTAATTAACAAAGGTAATAATAATAGAAAAAAGACCATAATCTTATTTCAGAAGTATATTCGACATGAAAAAAGTTTTGTGGATGAACAAAATCTTGTCTTGCTATTAGAAGAAACGGTTAACCCTAATGTTGTTAATGCATTTTGTTGTGAGGAGGAACTTTTGGGACAAATACAACAGATACTGCTCAGAAACTATATAGGGACTAGGTATGTGTACTCTCGAAAAACGGTCATTGACATAACAAGTAAAGACGACCAGGAAGAAATATTAATCAATGAACATAATAGGGCCCATAGAAATGCAAGAGAGAATTATAAGCAGGTAATTGAGGATTACTTCTTCTCAAATATTCAGAAGAGATTAAACGAATTAGTCAGGACTTGTAGAACGTGCCTAAGCCCCAAGTATACTAGGAGACCCACAAACCATAGAATTGAGCAAACCCCAATTCCAACTTATGCAGGCCAGATTTTACACATCGACATCTATTCCACGGGAAAAACGTCATTCTTAACGTGTATTGATAAATTCTCAAAATTTGCGGTAGTAAGAAAACTAGAAACACGGACAATCCCTGATATAAAAATTGGTATAGTTGAACTGCTAAACTTTTTCCCCAACACCAAAATTATTGTTTGTGACAATGAGCCATCACTTAAGTCGGAGACAATAAGGAGCTATCTTATCAATAACCACAATATACAACAACACGCTGTACCACCTCATCACAGCAAATCAAATGACCAAGTAGAACGACTGCATAGTACGCTATCGGAAATCGGTAGAAGCATCAAAAATAGTAAAAACTCGAGCGAAGTAGCGGAGATATTATTATATTGGATACTAATCTCAATTGGAACAGCCATACACTCTACCTTAAACAATATTTGAATAGACTAGTGAGACAACTGTACCATTTAAGTCTCTACTGCAGTAATTCAATCTTGAAACTTGTTTATAATAATCTGCTAAGATCCAAGTTGCAATATGGCTTGGCCTGCTGGGGTGGAGCATATTTTTGTAAGATTAAACCTTTACTTGTTAAGCAAAAACATGCAATTAGAATTGTTTGCAAGGTCAATCGTTTGACCCCCAGTCTCGATTTATTGAAATCCCTGGATATTCTTCCTTTAAGGCACCTTTACTGCTACAAAGTTTTAAAGATATTCTTTGAAAATTGTGGATTTTATGCAGTAAGGCATTCAGAAAATTACAATTTAAGGGTGAACTCAGGAAATGTTGTAACAGTTCCATCCATTTGGAAATCACATTTTTCACGTTTTTATCATGTTAATGCTCCACGGTTGTTTAATACGCTACCTCTGAGTACCAGATGCGAGAGAGTGAAAAAGGTATTTCTGAGGTCCGTCAAGGAATGGCTCTTCTCTCTTGAATATTCTTGTTTGGAACAAATTTTCAATCCATTAGTCTAATACTGAATATTGGTTTAATGTATTTGCTACGAATGCGTTAAAAATGTTTCCATTTGTTTTAAATTTTCCTTTTGATTTAAATTTTCTAAAATTGTATTGTATTCCTTTAATGAATTCTTATAATTTTTATTTTTGGCTTTAAACATGTTTACCCCATCAATAGTATTAAGATATTTTCTTTTGTCAGGTACATTCGCCACTTGTCTTTTAGACAATTGAGTGTATCTCACTATTTTGTATTAAAATCTAGATTCTCGATTATAAGCTTGTTTAAATTCTAAAATACTTATATAAGGATTTTAATGTGAAATAAAGAACAAATTAAATTAAAAATTTAAATAAAAATAATTCTCCAAGCAGCAATAAAAGACAATAACACTATACACTCGGTAACGGACTGCAAACCAATAGATGTAATATATGGGAATGTGGCACCGATAGATGTTGAGAAGAAATTAAGGATAAAACAGGTGGCTGACCTTATGTATCATAACGCTAATAAAGAACACAGAACTTTTAGACCTGGAGATGTTGTCTACGTAAAAGTAAACAAAAGGTTGTGGATTACTCGAAGTCCTTTTATGTGCCAATAGAAGACGGGGAAGTTGCGGTTTACAACGACGTAGATTATCTTATACATAAAACACCGAGAATTTCACTTTTCCAGGAATGAAAAAGGTAATAGAGTTAGACGCTAAACAAATAATACGAATGGTAAACATATTAGGACTACACCACAGAAATTCACGTAGTATAAATTTACTGGGCTCTGCACTAAAATTTGTTGCAGGCAGGGCCGTATCTAGGGGGGATAGAACCCTTCCCCCCCGACATTTTTTGACGGACACTACATAGAAACGATTTTGCAAAGAATAGACACTGTGTAAAATTGACTTTATGAGGCACACACCATACAAAAACGGTTTTCTCCAACGAACAGACACTATATGAAATCGATTTTGCTTCTTTTTTAGAAAGTTTTTCGCAAAATGGATAATTTTGTCAAAAAATGGCCGATAAATGTGACTGAACATTTCTTTTTTTTATTTCAAGTTTGCAACCTTGTAAAGCATGTAAAAATCTATAAAATTTAGATATATTAATTTCATAAAAAGTTTAACACGGCCCATTTGGGCTAGGTTGCCTAATAATTATGAAATACTACAGATTGAACTTAAAGTATCTCGAGAACCAAAAGTCGGATCGGAACAATCAAAGATGACTTTTGAAGTGAAAGACTGAGACTATCAGATGCTGCTAAAAGTTTTATTATGAAAAATCAATTCGAGGTGTAAAATAACCTCCAAAATAGCAAAAAAACAGTAACTTTTGCAGTTTTAGGTTAGGATATCTCAAAAACCTAAGGTCATGTAGCAATTCTGAGCTCGGATTTGAACATGGCGTGCTAAAAGCCTTCGGAAAAGTATTCTCTGGTGTCTGGGTTAGAAAGCTGGTAATAGATGGATTTTAATAAAAAATGTTCCGCTTTTTCTCTATTTTTTCTTGCGTTTTTCAAGCTGTTTTCACATAATATAGGCTTGAATGCAATACTAATCTTCAATTCTTACACTAATGTATATAAACTAGAGGACTGCATACTGAGAAACAGTGGAAAATAGAAATTTCTTCGAGATATGAACGCCTGCACGTGAAATTGCGATTTTTCTCCAAATCAATTCTTCGAATTTCTGCTTATCTTCCATGAAAATACAGGTGACAAAAATTCTGAAAGTATCATTTTTATAGATTTTTAAATGCTTTACAAGGTTGCAAACTTGAAATAAAAAAAGAAACAAATACCGTACAAAAAGAAAAAAATTATTGCATCTTGTTCAGCGAGCCCAAAAGATTAAGAAACTGTTTCAGTGGAAAATTTTATATATAAGTTAATCCCACATCCCACTGAGCTGCATTATTAGTTTATATTTATATTTGCATTATTATATTATTATTATATTATTATTATATTATATTTATAATTTGTATTTTGTTAAGTCAGTACTGCATTTGGTATTTTGTTAAGTCAGTCCCACTGTACTGCATTTGGTACGTGGTCTGCAGTATATTTCACCATAGGGATTATGTTCAGTATTTCGTGCGTTAGTACTACTGTGCTGCATTTCGTACGTGACATGTAACATGATCCTTATGATGAAAACTTTAATAAATTATTAATAAATTAATTTAGCAAGCTTGCAAGATATGTCTTGCAAGCTTGAGTATGTTAAGCCATAATAGAGAATAAAGAAACTAGATTGGTTCGAGTCATAAAAGAATAAAGTCGTCTTTAATTTTGGTTAAAAGTAAATTTATTAAATAGAACTACAAGTAACTTAAAAGTAAATTCATTATAACAAAGAACTACAACTAATTTGCGCCCAACCAACAAAACCTGCGAACAGTGAAGGACAACATCTCAACTAGCGAAACCTGCGAACAGTGAAGGACGACATCTCAACTGACGAAACCTGCGAATAAGTGAAGGGCAACAATTCGACTAGAAAAACCTGCGAACAGTAAAGGCAACAACTCAACTAACAACAAAGGAAATTAGGGAGATCATGGAAGTGTTTAAGTAAGAATAAAATTAATTAAGAAGTGAAACAAATTATATTCTGTGAAAATTAAAATTTAGTAGAAACTACTAGGAAACATTTCCATTCTAAGATCAAATTAAATATTATTGTTAGTATCAGAAATTTTGTTTTTGTGTGAATCCTTAATTTAGGAGGAAATTATAATAATTCAGTTATTTGCGTAGGACATTGCTGTTTTTTTTACTTGTTTTTTTTTTTAATATTTTGGTGACGTTAAAACAAAAATGGACAAAAATCAAGTTTTGGGTTTGGTAGAGGCCGCCGTGGAAATTTCGAGGGAAGAATTAAGTGCCCAGATAAAGAAACTTACTGATGCAGTCGTTAGGCTACAGCCCCCTAGGGTAGAGCCGTACCGGCCAGTCGCAATTCAAGCAGGGGTCCAGAACTTAAACACGAATCTGGACCTAGTGAAATAGAGTCCGGGAACGTTTACTGTCCGTTGCAGGGCAGGTGCGTCGTGTTTTGAGGAATGAGTGAGGCCTCAGCAGGCGGGCTGTTCGCACTATATATGCATGGCTGTTTGTTGCTTGCGCAACATATGGCGCTCCTGTATGGTGGGAAACTGCTTTGTCTGTTGTGGGTTCTACTAGGATACTTTCTTGTCAACGTGTTGCTCTGCTCGCTTGTATGCCCGTGTGCTGTACGGTCTCCACGGAGGCCTTACAGGTGCTAATGGGGGCACCCCCTTTGGACCTGGAGTTAATACGTTGCCGTATTGCCTACGGAATCCGGAGAGGACTGCCTCCAGTAAATGGGTGGTTGGATACTGCTAACATTGGTGGCATGAGTTTAAAGGAACGTAAAAGTTTCTTGAATGAATGCGTCACATCTCGGTGGCAGGCTAGATGGGTGAACAGTTTGAAAGGCAGGACGACGTTCGGCTTTATTGGGGATGTCACGTTTGTGGGAAATCACCCCGAATTTGGTTTTAACCTTTTTCTGGGCTTCCTGCTGACGGGGCATGGTTCCCTCAATGCTTTTTTGCATCAGAGGGCTCTCAGTGAAGTCCAGGGTTGCGATTGTGGGGCGGTGCTTGAGGACACATTGCACGTGTTGTGTGATTGCCCTTTTTATGAGGACATCCGCAATATAGAGTCCTTTGGGATCGTAGCGCAGCCAAGTGGTAGGTACGATCTTGGAGGTTTACTCGCTTCCAGTGAGCTCATCTCCTTGTTGAATAGTTTTGCGGGGGAGGTTTTCACAAGGCGGAGGAGGCGTGGTCAATTGAGAGGTCCGGAGTAGGGATTAGTTGGGGTTTAGGTGTTAGGTAGTTGGGCGATTAGGTAGTTGGGCGATTAGGTAGTTGGGCGATTAGGTAGGCTAGGGCTTTTGTTGCATGTTGCATGTAGATGTTTCATGTTTCGATTGACTATATGTTGTGTTGTTGCGTGATTGTTGAATGTCAGGCGGCCAGTCCTATGCTGAATGGAGCTAAACTGGTAGTAGCTTGCTACGAAACCTGACCGGAGGTTTTTTGGTACCACGGGTTGTCAGGAGCCCCTAAAACTTCGGTTTTAGCCTGGCAGTGGGTTGGCCCCCTTGTGGGCGATCGTGGTGGCTGTGGTTTATACCCAAAATCGCGGGTAGGGGGAATTTATTCCCCCGGTGTGGAGTTGCATTGCAACCGGGTGTCATTTCCCATAGAATGACGGAGGTTTTAGATAGGCCTCGACACCGACCAGGTGTTAGGTCATGCCCATTTGCATGGCCTAGAAATGGTGCCTTCGGTCCGCATGGGGCTCGGGATCCACCGGGTTTCATGTTCGCCGGGGGGGCGCCGCTCGACGCGTAAGTTTCGAGTCTGTGCGTAGAGCACCGTCAAATTAAGCCGTCTCGGCAGGGGTTGACGTTAAATACACTAGGAATTGTCCCTATCTACTCATTGTTTACTGTGTCGTCAGACTGTGTGGACGTGTTTAGTTAAGCTCTGTGCGTGGGTTTAGTTCGATATTCTCAGTGTTTTAAGTGCCGTTGTTAAGGTGGTGGAGTATTTGCATACGTGAGTAGAGTGTTTGTGAGAGAATTTGTGGAATTTTTATGAGCTATCATAAAAATTCCTCAGTTTGATCACGCTATAGTTTTTGTGGTAGACTTATTGTTGTACGAAAGTACGGTAACTTGTTTACTTAAATTTTTGTGAGTGGCGTGATTGTGGTGTCGCGCCTGCTGGTGGCTAGTGGAAGCTCTCTAATAGCTTTCATTGGTGGTTTGTGCATCGGTTGTGCATTAAACTGATTGTGTACTCGCTAACCAATTAGTTGGTTAGTGTATTGGGTACTGCGCAGTTTAAAAGGCACCCCCCTAAGTACAGTTTGATATCAACTGTGGGTATACAGTTGAGGGGCTCTGTAACCTACACATACCGGATTTGAAAGTTGGAGAAGCTTTCGGTGGTTAGTGGCTGGATAGACACTGTGTAATCAGTGTTTATCGTGCACTGGAGATGCCTCCCGGTAAGAGGGCAAAGAAGAGGGCTGTGCGGCATACTAGCAGCGACGTGACGGACTCTGACGGTTCCGTCCAGAGTGCCGTCAAAGTGGGTAGAGTGAGCAGGAGGGACAGCATGGAGACTGACCCTAGAGTGTCTGAGGGGGAAAACGGGGGTAAGGCAAGGTTAGAGGGGGAGTGTGCCGCAAAAGGGGCTGGGGCTTCTGAGCCTTCCGCTGGAAAGGTGAGTGCGAAGGTGGCTGCTGGGGGGGGGCCGCTAGGACTGCTGGAGTCAAAACTGGCTCAGCCAAGGTTGGCTCCGGCAGGTCTGGCGTCGTCTCTGGCAGCGTGGCTGCTGGAAATGGGGTGGCAGGGGGCGCTAGATTCGAGGTTCGCTCGATGAAGGCGGTCACTGGTCGCCTCATTAAAGCGGTTTTAGATGGGCGGGTAGAAAATAGTGTTGCGCAGGAGGTGATAGGGATCGCCGGCGAATTCGAGGTGTTGCTGATGGATCTCATTGGGGAGAATGAGAGGCTGAAGGGGCGTCTGGATGTTTACCAGACGTAGGGTGAAACCGTGCAGCGCGGGTGCGTTTCAACGCCAGCTGCAGTGGGCGTTCGGGCTCCCGTTGGTGTCCCTGCGCCTGCTGCGGCCCCTCTGAGGGTGGAGAAGCCAGTGGAGACCTGGTCGTTGGTGGTCAGGAGTAAGGTGGCTGGCCCTACATCTGAGGAGGTTGCCAAGAAGGTTGTAAAAGAGGTTGGACCCACTTTAGGTGTGCGTGTCCATGGCGTGAAGCCCATCCGCAGTGGCGGTGCGGTCATTCGTACCCCTTCGGTTGCGGAGTTGAAGAAGATCGCGGCGAACACTACTTTCGAGAAAGTAGGTTTAAAAGTGTGCGAGGACCGGAAGTTAGGCTCCAGAGTGGTCGCCCAGAAGGTGGACGTGGACATCACCCCTGATGAATTCATGGGTGAGCTCTACGGTAAAAACCTGAAGGACTCGATGACTTTGGAGACCTTTCAGAAAAGTGTGAAGATCGTGAGTCCTGCCTGGAAGGCTGGCGCTGGTGGACCAGTGAACGTTGTCTTGGAGGGCACCAGTGCTGTCACTGGTGTTCTCCTTGCCGCGGATCGCTGCTACATCAAGTGGTTCTCCTTCAGGGTAAAGGCGCATGATCCGATGCTTGGATGCTTTCGAGGTATGAGTTTTGACCACAGGGTGAGTCAATGTCGTATGGACAAGGATCTCTGCCGTCGGTGCGGTCAGGAAAGGCATCGTGTCGCGAATTGCGTCAATGCACTGCATTGTCGCAATTGCGCGTTTAAGGGGCAACCGGCAGGGCATTACATGATGTCCACCGTGTGTCCCATTTACGGTGCAATTGTTGCCCGGGCCAACGCTAGACATTAGTGCCTATGCGTATTGCTCAATTGAATTGTCAGGTGTTAGGCTAGTGGAGGGAGGTATAGAGTTCGCTCTAGTTCAGGAACCTTATGCAACCAATGGTGTTGTACGAGGGTTACCCGCTCATATGCGGGTCTTTCCTGATCTAAGGGCTAATTCTGCCGTTATCGTCAATGACGTGCATGTTCAATGTATGGTTGTTGATGTAAGTAGGTGGGGCGTTGTTGTGTGTGCTGAGGGCGAGCATGGAAAACTGTTCTTGAGTAGTATGTATTGCAAGTTTGGGGAACCTCTAGAGCCATATATCGCGTATTTGGATACGGTGCTACTACTTGCGAGTAGCATTCCGCTCATCCATGCCATGGATGCGAATGCGGCCTCCCCTTTGTGGTTCAGTAAAATGCCCAGTCGTACTGGGCATTCGAACGACATAAGGGGACGGGTGCTTAGTGAATTCTTTGTTAGTAGGGATATCTGCATCCTGAATGAACCCAGTGTGTTGTTCACGTTTGATGGTCCTAGAGGTGTGAGCGATATAGACGTGACAGTATCTAATAATGTGGCTGCTAGATCCTATCACCTTGAATGGTGTGTGCTGGGTGACCAGCAAATGAGTGATCACAATCTGATTCAGGTTGTGCTTACCCATGATTTAGTAGCACAAGAAAGGTTGGAGCTCAGGGCATGGCGCACTTGTTCTGCAAATTGGAACGCGTATTCAGAGCTAGTTAGAGGAAAGGCCCTTGGTGTGCCACTTCATGCGTTTGTCAACATGGGTGTGGATGAGCAAATCGGTGTGATTGACGGCTGGTTCACTGATGTGAACGACACCTTATTTGCGCGATGTCGTAAGACAAATCGCTGATGACCTCTTGATTTTGATCGAGGGCCAGTCTCGTGCCGAACTTGAGAGTAGGGCAAGTGAATCGCTAGCTTTAGTGTATGAATGGGGCAGGAGTGTCGGGGTTGATGTATCAATGGAGAAGACGGTGACAATGCTGCTGAAAGGCAGCTTGGCACTTAGTCGCCCTCCAGTGGTAAGAATCAACGGAGTTAGCCTTAGGTATGTGACTGAGGTCAAATACCTGGGGATAACGATGCAAGAGCGACTGGGATTTTTGCCTCATTTGAATAGAGTCCGGGAACGTTTACTGTCCGTTGCAGGGCAGGTGCGTCGTGTATTGAGGAATGAGTGGGGCCTCAGCAGGCGGGCTGTTCGCACTATATATGCAGGGCTGTTTGTTGCTTGCGCAACATATGGCGCTCCTGTATGGTGGGAAACTGCTTTGTCTGTTGTGGGTTCTACTAGGATACTTTCTTCTCAACGTGTTGCTCTGCTCGCTTGTATGCCCGTGTGCCGTACGGTCTCCACGGAGGCCTTACAGGTGCTAATGGGGACACCCCCTTTGGACCTGGAGGTAATACGTTGCCGTATTGCCTACGGAATCCGGAGAGGACTGCCTCCAGTAAATGGGTGGTAGGATACTGCTAACATTGGTGGCATGAGTTTAAAGGAACGTAAAAGTTTCTTGAATGAATGCGTCACATCTCGGTGGCAGGCTAGATGGGTGAACAGTTTGAAAGGCAGGACGACGTTCGGCTTTATTGGGGATGTCACGTTTGTGGGAAATCACCCCGAATTTGGTTTTAACCTTTTTCTGGGCTTCCTGCTGACGGGGCATGGTTCCCTCAATGCTTTTTTGCATCAGAGGGCTCTCAGTGAAGTCCAGGGTTGCGATTGTGGGGCGGTGCTTGAGGACACATTGCACGTGTTGTGTGATTGCCCTTTTTATGAGGACATCCGCAATATAGAGTCCTTTGGGATCGTAGCGCAGCCAAGTGGTAGGTACGATCTTGGAGGTGTACTCGCTTCCAGTGAGCTCATCTCCTTGTTGAATAGTTTTGCGGGGGAGGTTTTCACAAGGCGGAGGAGGCGTGGTCAATTGAGAGGTCCGGAGTAGGGATTAGTTGGGGTTTAGGTGTTAGGTAGTTGGGCGATTAGGTAGGCTAGGGCTTTTGTTACATGTTGCATGTAGATGTTTCATGTTTCGATTGACTATATGTTGTGTTGTTGCGTGATTGTTGAATGTCAGGCGGCCAGTCCTATGCTGAATGGAGCTAAACTGGTAGTAGCTTGCTACGAAACCTGACCGGAGGTTTTCTGGTACCACGGGTTGTCAGGAGCCCCTAAAACTTCGGTTTTAGCCTGGCAGTGGGTTGGCCCCCTTGTGGGCGATCGTGGTGGCTGTGGTTTATACCCAAAATCGCGGGTAGGGGGAATTTATTCCCCCGGTGTGGAGTTGCATTGCAACCGGGTGTCATTTCCCATAGAATGACGGAGGTTTTAGATAGGCCTCGACACCGACCAGGTGTTAGGTCATACCCATTTGCATGGCCTAGAAATGGTGCCTTCGGTCCGCATGGGGCTCGGGATCCACCGGGTTTCATGTTCGCCGGGGGGCGCCGCTCGACGCGTAAGTTTCGAGTCTGTGCGTAGAGCACCGTCAAATTAAGCCGTCTCGGCAGGGGTTGACGTTAAATACACTAGGAATTGTCCCTATCTACTCATTGTTTACTGTGTCGTCAGACTGTGTGGACGTATTTAGTTAAGCTCTGTGCGTGGGTTTAGTTCGATATTCTCAGTGTTTTAAGTGCCGTTGTTAAGGTGGTGGAGTATTAGCATACGTGAGTAGAGTGTTTGTGAGAGAATTTGTGGAATTTTTATGAGCTATCATAAAAATTCCTCAGTTTGATCACGCTATAGTTTTTGTGGTAGACTTATTGTTGTACGAAAGTACGGTAACTTGTTTACTTAAATTTTTGTGAGTGGCGTGATTGTGGTGTCGCGCCTGCTGGTGGCTAGTGGAAGCTCTCTAATAGCTTTCATTGGTGGTTTGTGCATCGGTTGTGCATTAAACTGATTGTGTACTCGCTAACCAAGTAGTTGGTTAGTGTATTGGGTACTGCGCAGTTTAAAAGGCACCCCCCTAAGTACAGTTTGATATCAACTGTGGGTATACAGTTGAGGGGCTCTGTAACCTACACATACCGGATTGGAAAGTTGGAGAAGCTTTCGGTGGTTAGTGGCTGGATAGACACTGTGTAATCAGTGTTTATCGTGCACTGGAGATGCCTCCCGGTAAGAGGGCAAAGAAGAGGGCTGTGCGGCATACTAGCAGCGACGTGACGGACTCTGACGGTTCCGTCCAGAGTGCCGTCAAAGTGGGTAGAGTGAGCAGGAGGGACAGCATGGAGACTGACCCTAGAGTGTCTGAGGGGGAAAACGGGGGTAAGGCTAGGTTAGAGGGGGAGTGTGCCGCAAAAGGGGCTGGGGCTTCTGAGTCTTCCGCTGGAAAGGTGAGTGCGAAGGTGGCTGCTGGGGGGGCGCTGGGATTGCTGGAGTCAAAACTGGATCAGCCAAGGTTGGCTCCGGCAGGTCTGGCGTCGTCTCTGGCAGCGTGGCTGCTGGAAATGGGGTGGCAGGGGGCGCTAGATTCGAGGTTCGCTCGATGAAGGCGGTCACTGGTCGCCTCATTAAAGCGGTTTTAGATGGGCGGGTAGAAAATAGTGTTGCGCAGGAGGTGATAGGGATCGCCGGCGAATTCGAGGTGTTGCTGATGGATCTCATTGGGGAGAATGAGAGGCTGAAGGGGCGTCTGGATGTTTACCAGACGTAGGGTGAAACCGTGCAGCGCGGGTGCGTTTCAACGCCAGCTGCAGTGGGCGTTCGGGCTCCCGTTGGTGTCCCTGCGCCTGCTGCGGCCCCTCTGAGGGTGGAGAAGCCAGTGGAGACCTGGTCGTTGGTGGTCAGGAGTAAGGTGGCTGGCCCTACATCTGAGGAGGTTGCCAAGAAGGTTGTAAAAGAGGTTGGACCCACTTTAGGTGTGCGTGTCCATGGCGTGAAGCCCATCCGCAGTGGCGGTGCGGTCATTCGTACCCCTTCGGTTGCGGAGTTGAAGAAGATCGCGGCGAACACTACTTTCGAGAAAGTAGGTTTAAAAGTGTGCGAGGACCGGAAGTTAGGCTCCAGAGTGGTCGCCCAGAAGGTGGACGTGGACATCACCCCTGATGAATTCATGGGTGAGCTCTACGGTAAAAACCTGAAGGACTCGATGACTTTGGAGACCTTTCAGAAAAGTGTGAAGATCGTGAGTCCTGCCTGGAAGGCTGGCGCTGGTGGACCAGTGAACGTTGTCTTGGAGGGCACCAGTGCTGTCACTGGTGTTCTCCTTGCCGCGGATCGCTGCTACATCAAGTGGTTCTCCTTCAGGGTAAAGGCGCATGATCCGATGCTTGGATGCTTTCGAGGTATGAGTTTTGACCACAGGGTGAGTCAATGTCGTATGGACAAGGATCTCTGCCGTCGGTGCGGTCAGGAAAGGCATCGTGTCGCGAATTGCGTCAATGCACTGCATTGTCGCAATTGCGCGTTTAAGGGGCAACCGGCAGGGCATTACATGATGTCCACCGTGTGTCCCATTTACGGTGCAATTGTTGCCCGGGCCGACGCTAGACATTAGTGCCTATGCGTATTGCTCAATTGAATTGTCAGGTGTTAGGCTAGTGGAGGGAGGTATAGAGTTCGCTCTAGTTCAGGAACCTTATGCAACCAATGGTGTTGTACGAGGGTTACCCGCTCATATGCGGGTCTTTCCTGATCTAAGGGCTAATTCTGCCGTTATCGTCAATGACGTGCATGTTCAATGTATGGTTGTTGATGTAAGTAGGTGGGGCGTTGTTGTGTGTGCTGAGGGCGAGCATGGAAAACTGTTCTTGAGTAGTATGTATTGCAAGTTTGGGGAACCTCTAGAGCCATATATCGCGTATTTGGATACGGTGCTACTACTTGCGAGTAGCATTCCGCTCATCCATGCCATGGATGCGAATGCGGCCTCCCCTTTGTGGTTCAGTAAAATGCCCAGTCGTACTGGGCATTCGAACGACATAAGGGGACGGGTGCTTAGTGAATTCTTTGTTAGTAGGGATATCTGCATCCTGAATGAACCCAGTGTGTTGTTCACGTTTGATGGTCCTAGAGGTGTGAGCGATATAGACGTGACAGTATCTAATAATGTGGCTGCTAGATCCTATCACCTTGAATGGTGTGTGCTGGGTGACCAGCAAATGAGTGATCACAATCTGATTCAGGTTGTGCTTACCCATGATTTAGTAGCACAAGAAAGGTTGGAGCTCAGGGCATGGCGCACTTGTTCTGCAAATTGGAACTCGTATTCAGAGCTAGTTAGAGGAAAGGCCCTTGGTGTGCCACTTCATGCGTTTGTCAACATGGGTGTGGATGAGCAAATCGGTGTGATTGACGGCTGGTTCACTGATGTGAACGACACCTTATTTGCGCGATGTCGTAAGACAAATCGCAAGAAAGTAAGGTGGTGGACACGCGAGCTCATGCTAAAGCGGAGGTCACTCAGGTCTTTTAGGAAGCGATTCCAAAGGGCCAGGGTGGCTAATGCTGAGGACGTGAGTGAGCGTCGGGCCGCATATCGGTTGTGCTTGGTTGAGTACAAGCGTATGATAGTACGGGTGAAGGAAAATGAGTGGCGGGAGTTCGTGCACGAGAACCGGAATGATCCGTGGAGTCAAGTTTATAGGATTTGTCGGGGTCGTGGCAAGGCGTTGAACATTGCAAGTCTTTGCAACGGTAATACCTTGGTGACGGAGTGGAAGGATTGCATGAACCTGCTGTTGAGCTCCTTCTTTCCTAGGGAGAAGACTGCTGCTCGGACTCCGGTCCCAGTAGTAGTTGATACCCCTGGGTTGGATGTGGGTGAGATAGCGTATGCTATGTCTTTGGTGAAGTCGAGAAAGTCTCCGGGTATGGATGGTATGACTGGCGAGATGGCTAAGGCCATCTGGCGGGCTATACCTGAGTACCTTGAGTGCTTGTACGGGAAGTGCCTCAGTGAGGGGTATTTCCCTACTGCGTGGAAGTGTGCTCGTGTGGTTGTACTCCTCAAGTCGCCTGATAGGATCAGGAGTAATCCTCGTTCTTATCGGGGCATCAGCCTTCTTCCGGTACTTGAAAGGGTTATGGTGGAAAGACTTTTGGATGGGCCATACCAGTTATGCGAAACACAGTACGGATTTCGGCAGGGACGTAGTGTTATAGATGCATGGGAGTACATGAAAACGTTTGTCAATGGTAGTGTCTCCAAATATGTCTTGGGCATATTTGTGGACTTCCGGGGCGCTTTTGACTGTTTGAGATGGCAAGCCGTGTTACATAGGTTGAGTGAGCTTGGATGTCGGGAGGGTAACCTTTGGCAAAGTTACTTTTCCGGCAGAAGGGCTGGGGTTATTGGTGTAAGCGAAACATTGTTTATTGATGTGGTACGTGGGTGCCCACAGGGCTCCATCTGTGGTCCATTTATTTGGAACCTCATGATGGACCCTTTATTGCGACGGCTCGCTGCCGTGTGTAGAAGTTGCGCTTACGCTGATGACCTCTTGATTTTGATCGAGGGCCAGTCTCGTGCCGAACTTGAGAGTAGGGCAAGTGAATCGCTAGCTTTAGTGTATGAATGGGGCAGGAGTGTCGGGGTTGATGTATCAATGGAGAAGACGGTGACAATGCTGCTGAAAGGCAGCTTGGCACTTAGTCGCCCTCCAGTGGTAAGAATCAACGGAGTTAGCCTTAGGTATGTGACTGAGGTCAAATACCTGGGGATAACGATGCAAGAGCGACTGGGATTTTTGCCTCATTTGAATAGAGTCCGGGAACGTTTACTGTCCGTTGCAGGGCAGGTGCGTCGTGTATTGAGGAATGAGTGGGGCCTCAGCCGGCGGGCTGTTCGCACTATATATGCAGGGCTGTTTGTTGCTTGCGCAACATATGGCGCTCCTGTATGGTGGGAAACTGCTTTGTCTGTTGTGGGTTCTACTAGGATACTTTCTTGTCAACGTGTTGCTCTGCTCGCTTGTATGCCCGTGTGCCGTACGGTCTCCACGGAGGCCTTACAGGTGCTAATGGGGACACCCCCTTTGGACCTGGAGGTAATACGTTGCCGTATTGCCTACGGAATCCGGAGAGGACTGCCTCCAGTAAATGGGTGGTTGGATACTGCTAACATTGGTGGCATGAGTTTAAAGGAACGTAAAAGTTTCTTGAATGAATGCGTCACATCTCGGTGGCAGGCTAGATGGGTGAACAGTTTGAAAGGCAGGACGACGTTCGGCTTTATTGGGGATGTCACGTTTGTGGGAAATCACCCCGAATTTGGTTTTAACCTTTTTCTGGGCTTCCTGCTGACGGGGCATGGTTCCCTCAATGCTTTTTTGCATCAGAGGGCTCTCAGTGAAGTCCAGGGTTGCGATTGTGGGGCGGTGCTTGAGGACACATTGCACGTGTTGTGTGATTGCCCTTTTTATGAGGACATCCGCAATATAGAGTCCTTTGGGATCGTAGCGCAGCCAAGTGGTAGGTACGATCTTGGAGGTGTACTCACTTCCAGTGAGCTCATCTCCTTGTTGAATAGTTTTGCGGGGGAGGTTTTCACAAGGCGGAGGAGGCGTGGTCAATTGAGAGGTCCGGAGTAGGGATTAGTTGGGGTTTAGGTGTTAGGTAGTTGGGCGATTAGGTAGGCTAGGGCTTTTGTTACATGTTGCATGTAGATGTTTCATGTTTCGATTGACTATATGTTGTGTTGTTGCGTGATTGTTGAATGTCAGGCGGCCAGTCCTATGCTGAATGGAGCTAAACTGGTAGTAGCTTGCTACGAAACCTGACCGGAGGTTTTCTGGTACCACGGGTTGTCAGGAGCCCCTAAAACTTCGGTTTTAGCCTGGCAGTGGGTTGGCCCCCTTGTGGGCGATCGTGGTGGCTGTGGTTTATACCCAAAATCGCGGGTAGGGGGAATTTATTCCCCCGGTGTGGAGTTGCATTGCAACCGGGTGTCATTTCCCATAGAATGACGGAGGTTTTAGATAGGCCTCGACACCGACCAGGTGTTAGGTCATACCCATTTGCATGGCCTAGAAATGGTGCCTTCGGTCCGCATGGGGCTCGGGATCCACCGGGTTTCATGTTCGCCGGGGGGCGCCGCTCGACGCGTAAGTTTCGAGTCTGTGCGTAGAGCACCGTCAAATTAAGCCGTCTCGGCAGGGGTTGACGTTAAATACACTAGGAATTGTCCCTATCTACTCATTGTTTACTGTGTCGTCAGACTGTGTGGACGTGTTTAGTTAAGCTCTGTGCGTGGGTTTAGTTCGATATTCTCAGTGTTTAAAGTGCCGTTGTTAAGGTGGTGGAGTATTTGCATACGTGAGTAGAGTGTTTGTGAGAGAGTTTGTGGAATTTTTATGAGCTATCATAAAAATTCCTCAGTTTGATCACACTATAGTTTTTGTGGTAGACTTATTGTTGTACGAAAGTACGGTAACTTGTTTACTTAAATTTTTGTGAGTGGCGTGATTGTGGTGTCGCGCCTGCTGGTGGCTAGTGGAAGCTCTCTAATAGCTTTCATTGGTGGTTTGTGCATCGGTTGTGCATTAAACTGATTGTGTACTCGCTAACCAATTAGTTGGTTAGTGTATTGGGTACTGCGCAGTTTAAAAGGCACCCCCCTAAGTACAGTTTGATATCAACTGTGGGTATACAGTTGAGGGGCTCTGTAACCTACACATACCGGATTTGAAAGTTGGAGAAGCTTTCGGTGGTTAGTGGCTGGATAGACACTGTGTAATCAGTGTTTATCGTGCACTGGAGATGCCTCCCGGTAAGAGAGCAAAGAAGAGGGCTGTGCGGCATACTAGCAGCGACGTGACGGACTCTGACGGTTCCGTCCAGAGTGCCGTCAAAGTGGGTAGAGTGAGCAGGAGGGACAGCATGGAGACTGACCCTAGAGTGTCTGAGGGGGAAAACGGGGGTAAGGCAAGGTTAGAGGGGGAGTGTGCCGCAAAAGGGGCTGGGGCTTCTGAGCCTTCCGCTGAAAAGGTGAGTGCGAAGGTGGCTCCTGGGGGGGGCCGCTGGGACTGCTGGAGTCAAAACTGGCTCAGCCAAGGTTGGCTCCGGCAGGTCTGGCGTCGTCTCTGGCAGCGTGGCTGCTGGAAATGGGGTGGCAGGGGGCGCTAGATTCGAGGTTCGCTCGATGAAGGCGGTCACTGGTCGCATCATTAAAGCGGTTTTAGATGGGCGGGTAGAAAATAGTGTTGCGCAGGAGGTGATAGGGATCGCCGGCGAATTCGAGGTGTTGCTGATGGATCTCATTGGGGAGAATGAGAGTCTGAAGGGGCGTCTGGATGTTTACCAGACGAAGGGTGAAACCGTGCAGCGCGGGTGCGTTTCAACGCCAGCTGCAGTGGGCGGTCGGGCTCCCGTTGGTGTCCCTGCGCCTGCTGCGGCCCCTCTGAGGGTGGAGAAGCCGGTTGAGACCTGGTCGTTGGTGGTCAGGAGTAAGGTGGCTGGCCCTACATCTGAGGAGGTTGCCAAGAAGGTTGTAAAAGAGGTTGGACCCACTTTAGGTGTGCGTGTCCATGGCGTGAAGTCCATCCGCAGTGGCGGTGCGGTCATTCGTACCCCTTCGGTTGCGGAGTTGAAGAAGATCGCGGCGAACACTACTTTCGAGAAAGTAGGTTTAAAAGTGTGCGAGGACCGGAAGTTAGGCTCCAGAGTGGTCGTCCAGAAGGTGGACGTGGATATCCCCCCTGATGAATTCATGGGTGAGCTCTAAGGTAAAAACCTGAAGGACTCGATGACTTTGGAGACCTTTCAGAAAAGGGTGAAGATCGTGAGTCCTGCCTGGAAGGCTGGCGCTGGTGGACCAGTGAACGTTGTCTAGGAGGGCACCAGTGCTGTCACTGGTGTTCTCCTTGCCGCGGATCGCTGCTACATCAAGTGGTTCTCCTTCAGGGTAAAGGCGCATGATCCGATGCTTGGATGCTTTCGGTGTATGAGTTTTGACCACAGGGTGAGTCAATGTCGTATGGACAAGGATCTCTGCCGTCGGTGCGGTCAGGAAGGGCATCGTGTCGCGAATTGCGTCAATGCACTGCATTGTCGCAATTGCGCGTTTAAGGGGCAACCGGCAGGGCATTACATGATGTCCACCGTGTGTCCCATTTACGGTGCAATTGTTGCCCGGGCCGACGCTAGACATTAGTGCCTATGCGTATTGCTCAATTGAATTGTCAGGTGTTAGGCTAGTGGAGGGAGGTATAGAGTTCGCTCTAGTTCAGGAACCTTATGCAACCAATGGTGTTGTACGAGGGTTACCCGCTCATATGCGGGTCTTTCCTGATCTAAGGGCTAATTCTGCCGTTATCGTCAATGACGTGCATGTTCAATGTATGGTTGTTGATGTAAGTAGGTGGGGCGTTGTTGTGTGTGCTGAGGGCGAGCATGGAAAACTGTTCTTGAGTAGTATGTATTGCAAGTTTGGGGAACCTCTAGAGCAATATATCGCGTATTTGGATACGGTGCTACTACTTGCGAGTAGCATTCCGCTCATCCATGCCATGGATGCGAATGCGGCCTCCCCTTTGTGGTTCAGTAAAATGCCCAGTCGTACTGGGCATTCGAACGACATAAGGGGACGGGTGCTTAGTGAATTCTTTGTTAGTAGGGATATCTGCATCCTGAATGAACCCAGTGTGTTGTTCACGTTTGATGGTCCTAGAGGTGTGAGCGATATAGACGTGACAGTATCTAATAATGTGGCTGCTAGATCCTATCACCTTGAATGGTGTGTGCTGGGTGACCAGCAAATGAGTGATCACAATCTGATTCAGGTTGTGCTTACCCATGATTTAGTAGCACAAGAAAGGTTGGAGCTCAGGGCATGGCGCACTTGTTCTGCAAATTGGAACGCGTATTCAGAGCTAGTAAGAGGAAAGGCCCTTGGTGTGCCACTTCATGCGTTTGTCAACATGGGTGTGGATGAGCAAATCGGTGTGATTGACGGCTGGTTCACTGATGTGAACGACACCTAATTTGCGCGATGTCGTAAGACAAATCGCAAGAAAGTAAGGTGGTGGACACGCGAGCTCATGCTAAAGCGGAGGTCACTCAGGTCTTTTAGGAAACGATTCCAAAGGGCCAGGGTGGCTAATGCTGAGGACGTGAGTGAGCGTCGGGCCGCATATCGGTTGTGCTTGGTTGAGTACAAGCGTATGATAGTACGGGTGAAGGAAAATGAGTGGCGGGAGTTCGTGCACGAGAACCGGAATGATCCGTGGGGTCAAGTTTATAGGATTTGTCGGGGTCGTGGCAAGGCGTTGAACATTGCAAGTCTTTGCAACGGTAATACCTTGGTGACGGAGTGGAAGGATTGCATGAACCTGCTGTTGAGCTCCTTCTTTCCTAGGGAGAAGACTGCTGCTCGGACTCCGGTCCCAGTAGTAGTTGATACCCCTGGGTTGGATGTGGGTGAGATAGCGTATGCTATGTCTTTGGTGAAGTCGAGAAAGTCTCCGGGTATGGATGGTATGACTGGCGAGATGGCTAAGGCCATCTGGCGGGCTATACCTGAGTACCTTGAGTGCTTGTACGGGAAGTGCCTCAGTGAGGGGTATTTCCCTACTGCGTGGAAGTGTGCTCGTGTGGTTGTACTCCTCAAGTCGCCTGATAGGATCAGGAGTAATCCTCGTTCTTATCGGGGCATCAGCCTTCTTCCGGTACTTGAAAGGGTTATGGTGGAAAGACTTTTGGATGGGCCATACCAGTTATGCGAAACACAGTACGGATTTCGGCAGGGACGTAGTGTTATAGATGCATGGGAGTACATGAAAACGTTTGTCAATGGTAGTGTCTCCAAATATGTCTTGGGCATATTTGTGGACTTCCGGGGCGCTTTTGACTGTTTGAGATGGCAAGCCGTGTTACATAGGTTGAGTGAGCTTAGATGTCGGGAGGGTAACCTTTGGCAAAGTTACTTTTCCGGCAGAAGGGCTGGGGTTATTGGTGTAAGCGAAACATTGTTTATTGATGTGGTACGTGGGTGCCCACAGGGCTCCATCTGTGGTCCATTTATTTGGAACCTCATGATGGACCCTTTATTGCGACGGCTCGCTGCCGTGTGTAGAAGTTGCGCTTACGCTGATGACCTCTTGATTTTGATCGAGGGCCAGTCTCGTGCCGAACTTGAGAGTAGGGCAAGTGAATCGCTAGCTTTAGTGTATGAATGGGGCAGGAGTGTCGGGGTTGATGTATCAATGGAGAAGACGGTGACAATGCTGCTGAAAGGCAGCTTGGCACTTAGTCGCCCTCCAGTGGTAAGAATCAACGGAGTTAGCCTTAGGTATGTGACTGAGGTCAAATACCTGGGGATAACGATGCAAGAGCGACTGGGATTTTTGCCTCATTTGAATGGAGTCCGGGAACGTTTACTGTCCGTTGCAGGGCAGGTGCGTCGTGTATTGAGGAATGAGTGGGGCCTCAGCAGGCGGGCTGTTCGCACTATATATGCAGGGCTGTTTGTTGCTTGCGCAACATATGGCGCTCCTGTATGGTGGGAAACTGCTTTGTCTGTTGTGGGTTCTACTAGGATACTTTCTTGTCAACGTGTTGCTCTGCTCGCTTGTATGCCCGTGTGCCGTACGGTCTCCACGGAGGCCTTACAGGTGCTAATGGGGACACCCCCTTTGGACCTGGAGGTAATACGTTGCCGTATTGCCTACGGAATCCGGAGAGGACTGCCTCCAGTAAATGAGTGGTAGGATACTGCTAACATTGGTGGCATGAGTTTAAAGGAACGTAAAAGTTTCTTGAATGAATGCGTCACATAGTTATAAGAAAACACCCTGTAACCATCATCTAAAATATATCAGAATACCCTATTAATTTCACATTACCAATTTTATGCATAAATCAAAGTTTAAAATTACATATTTACATTATTTCGACTTTATGCATAAAACCATGAATCAAACTTTAATCGCATAAGCAATTAACGCTTGAATATACAAATTTACTCAAACTGGTAAATTCGTATACACAAGCCCTAGTTAAAAACCAATTCTTAAGTACTCCAATTTTATGAGTTCGCTTGCGTTCTGGTTGCACAAAGAATTCTGAGAAACCCTTCTGTGCAACAATGTAAATGAAATCGAACTTATAAACAAAGTCGCTTGGTAATGAGTTTATTACACTTACGCGTGCACTCTCTTTTGAATGCACTTTCATTGCTTAACTTTCTCTAGAATTTTACGAATGCATTACATACAGAAATTCTCTGAGTAAGCATTTTCCTTTTGAGGCAGCGATGAAAATCGGGGTATAAATATTACTGTTCATTTTTAGTCTAAGTCAGATTGAAGTTAATAAACAAGATCAAGAGATCTCTTAAAAAAGTTAAAGTTTTGCTTTTGTTTTTTTATCAAGTGAAAAGTGGCGCAGTCGGTAGGATACCGCAAATTCCTACCCAACATAAATTTTAAATAAAGGGAAGTGAATTTCAATTCTTGGTGCGGTATCGAGGAAAATATTGTACAAAAGATTGTACAGGACTAATTAGATAAAAGAATTTTTTTTTTCTGCGCAGAGGATTGTGCCGAAAAAAAAAAGTTAAAAACTTTAACGAAGGACCTACAAAAGATTGTAGGGTCGAGAACTTCAATCTCAAAGGAAATGCAAAAAGAATCAGCAGTTAAAGATCAAACCACCAGCAGTGATTATTGTCATAAAGTAAAAGACAAGGAAGAAGTAAATAAATCAGCGAAAAGTGCCAAATCAAGCAAAGAATCAACGGAGGAATTTTTCGAAATAAAGCCAGAGAGGAATATAGGATACCACGTCATCGGGGAAACACCGGTTCTATCAGACAACGAAGACACCGAAGACTTCACGGAGACATATAAGGAATACTTGAAGAAGCTGTAGGTAAAGGTTGAGTAAGTTAATATTGATTATTTTCTTTTTTTGAAAAAAAAAACACATAATTTTCTTTTTCGTGCGGTCGGAAATTTATCGCGGTAGTGAAACAATTTAACAGTGAAGTTTTAAATTTTTTTAAATAAAAAATACATCATGGCTCAACTGACAATAGATCCGATTAAGTATTTGAATAATTTGACGGCTTACGATGGTAACCCGGAGGACTTGCAGACCTTCCTAAACCTAATAGACCATATACACCCAATTTTGGTAACGTACGACGCTCTCGGACAGTTACTTTGTTCAGACATAATTAAAAGCAAGCTAGTGAGGAAGGCTAGGGAGGTTATAGAGATAAACAGTTACGCTACCTCTTGGGCTGACATTAGGACTGTTTTATTAAATAATTTCGGTGAAAGACGGTCTTGTGAGGAATTGTTCGACGAGTTACGAGCAGTAACATTCAAGACTACAACACTAGAGTTTCATAAGGAAGTTCAACATAAATTAAGAAAGCTCAATAATAAAACGGTGGCAGTATTAGGAATAGGCGAAGCAACAAACCAGTGCGTGATTAACAATAAGCGAACTGCCTTAAACATGTTTAAATCCAAAATACCGGAGCCAATGCGGACAATTTTAATTTGCCGTAATCCAGAATCACTAGAAGTAGCAATGGACATACTTTTCCAAGCAGGATATGCTGATTTAAAGGTAGAGAGTTCGAACAGGTACAAAACATACAAAAATTTTGAAGACAATGGTAATAGGCATCGGGTCAATGATAACCAAAGGGTTCAAAATTATCAAAACCAACCACAGAGAACAAATAATTACCAACAAAATCACAATCGAAATCAACCACAGAGAGTAAATAATTACCAACAAAATTACAATCGAAATCAACCACAGAGACCAAATAATTACCAACAAAATCACAATAATTATTACCAAAACCAACAACAAAGAATAAATAACTATCGACCGAATTACGTGAATCGAAATCCCAATCAACAGTATGAGGTTCAGAATCCATCGGGCGTAGAGCCAATGGACGTTAACAACCATGAAGCTAACGTAAATTTTCGAACAATAGCCTCAACCCGGGCATACCATATATAGTTATTCAGACTAGATTGCAACCGTTAAAATTCATCATAGATAGTGGAGCAACGCATTCCATAATAAATCCAAATTTATGCGATCCGAAATGGCGAGTACCTCTTAGACCAATGACACTCTTAACATTAAATCATAGGGTCGACGTTTCAGATAAAGTAAAAATACCTTTATTTAAGGAACTGGGAGGAGAAGAAGAAGTCGAATTCTTAGTGTGTAAATTTCATGACTACTATGATGGTCTTATTGGTAGCGACATTCTTAAACGTTTTAATGCTATAATAAACTATGAAGAAAATAATCTGATTATAAATAAAAAGAAGATTCCACTAAAATATAGAAATATTGTATGCCAAACTCTAAGATTACCAATTAAACAAGAGAAAGGACTAGTGTACTTGAACGAGCAAAAAGCCAACGGAGGGGAAATTTTGATTAAGGAAGGCATCTATGATGTAAAAGATTACAAAGTAGAGGCAGTAGTAGAAATGAATAATTTCAGCGGTAATACGAATAATATAAACATCTCCTTTCAAGAAATTAACAGTGACAATTTTGATGTAATAGAAAGTGAGAAGAAAACTCCAATTTTTGAAATGATTAGATTAAACCATCTAAATGAAGAAGAGAGAAAGGGTCTCGATAAACTCGTAAAAAATTATTCGGATATATTTTATCAAGAAAATAGTGATTTGACTTTTACAAACGCAACAAAACATAAGATTCGAACTTCTAACGATATCCCCATTCATGTTAAATCATATAGGTACCCTTACGTACACAAGGAGGAGGTAGAAAAACAGATTCGGGAAATGCTAAAAAGTAAAATTATAAGGCCTAGTAATTCTCCTTACTCAGCACCCATTTGGATTGTACCAAAAAAAATTGATGCCAGTAAAGAGCAGAAATGGAGGTTAGTAATAGATTATCGCAAGTTAAATGAGGTAACAATCGACGATAGATACCCTATACCAAATATCGATGAAATTTTGGACAAACTGGGTAGAAGCCAGTACTTCACGACATTAGATCTTGCAAAGGGTTTCCACCAAATAGAAATTGAGGAATCTGACATACATAAAACCGCTTTCAGTGTAGAGGGTGGTCATTATGAATTTTTAAGGATGCCGTTTGGTCTGAAGACAGCACCAGCGACATTTCAGAGGTTAATGAATGATGTATTACGAGATTACGTAAATAAGATATGTCTTGTCTATTTAGATGACATTATCATATTTTCAACCTCACTACAAGAGCATCTAGATTCTTTACGTAAAATATTCAGTCGATTAAGAGAAGTAAATCTAAAAGTACAGCTGGATAAATCAGAGTTTCTTAAGAAAGAAACGGAATTCCTTGGTCATATTGTAACTGCAACAGGAATTAAACCAAACCCAAAAAAGATTGATTGTGTTATAAACTTTCCAATCCCTAAAACCCAGAAGCAGATTAAGCAATTCTTAGGCTTGACTGGATACTATAGGAAATTCATGAAAGATTATTCAATGATAGCCAAACCAATGACCAATTTCTTAAAAAAGAACGCTAAAATCGATATAAATCAAGAGAGCTACAAGAAAAGTTTCCATATACTTAAAACCTTACTTACAAATGATCCAGTTTTACATTATCCAAATTTTGAGAAAGAATTCACAGTAACTACGGATGCTAGCAATTACGCACTAGGTGCTATTTTGTCACAAGAAAACCATCCAATCTGTTATGCCAGTCGCACTCTGAACGAGCACGAGATTAATTACAGTACCATAGAAAAAGAACTATTAGCCATCGTCTGGGCTACTAAATATTTTAGACCGTACATTTTTGGTCAGAAGTTTACAATAGAAACTGACCACAAGCCTTTGACTTGGTTATTTTCCCTTAAGGAACCAAATTCCAAATTAGTTAGGTGGAAGTTGAAATTATCTGAATTTAATTATATTATTAAATACAAGAAAGGATTAAAGAATAGTAATGCAGACGCGTTATCAAGAATCGAAAATATTGAGGTAAACAACACAGAAATATTCCTTGAAGAAGAAATGAATACAATTAGGTCCAGCGAATCAGCCATTAATATATTCAGGAATCAAATAATAATAAAAAAAACAAACTCAGGTTCCCTTAGCATACGAAACACTCGAATTTTTAATAACAAGCGGAAAACCATATTAGTTAAGCAGATGGATGAACAAACGGCAAAAACCATACTAGAAACACATTTCGAACCAAATCAATTAAATGCTGTTCTGATAGAACAGGAATTATTTCAACAATTTGAAAGAACCTTTAATAATTTCTTTTCAACCAATACAAAATTTAAAGTAATAAGATGCAATAAATTATTAGAAGACGTAACTGACGAGGAAAAATTAGTGGAACTAATCGAAGCCGAGCATAAAAACAATAATCACAGAGGAATAGATGTAGTATTCAAGGAATTAAAAGTTAAAATCTATAACCCACAGCTAATATTGAGGATCACACAGTTCGTTAATAATTGTGAAATATGTGCACTAGAAAAATATGATAGACACCCCCCAAAATTGCCGTACAAGTTAACGGAAACACCCTCGAAACCCAATGAGATTTTACATATTGACGTCCTTTATACTCTACAAAAACAATTATTTATGACAATGATAGATAAATTTTCAAAATTTGCAGTAGCATACAAAATAAGTGGACGAACATGGACAGAGTTTAAGAGCAAATTATTACAATATATAAGTGCCTATGGAAAAATGGAAAAGATCGTAGTTGACAACGAACTTGGATTCAAAGCTATTCCAATTAAAGAATTCTTACGGCAAGAGAATATAGAAATCCATTACACTTCAAATAGTAATCATACATCAAATAGTGACGTCGAGAGACTACATAATACTATTAATGAACATATCAGGTTGCTGAGGCATGACGAACAGAATACATCGGAAACAGTAGAAGAAAAAATGTTTAGGATAATGACCTTTTATAATAATACCATACATAGCACTACGAACAGAAAACCAATAGATTTCATTAATGGAAAAATTAGCGAAGATCAATATGCAGAAATTCAAAACCTGATTCAGGAGAAAAAAAGGAAGGCACTAGAAAGAATTAATAGTAAACAGAACGACAATCAAATCCTAAGACCAGGACCAATATTCATTAAAGAAATACGCGGTGGGAAAAATTTCGCTAAGTATAGAAAAATAGAGGCAGATCTAATTGATGACGATCACGTAATTGATAGAAAAACAGGACTCAAATATTACAAAGTTCATGTTCAAAGGGATAAAAAACACCAAAATAGGGAACGACCCACTATTAGAAGTAAGAAAAAGTAAATAGTAGACTAAGCAGAACAACACTTTCCTTTTCTCTTTCCAGAGCAAAATGATTGTGCATTACGTTATATTAATTCTGATTACTCTGGCCGAAACGCAGTTTCTAGAAATACAGGACCTATCTAATAATCATGGTTATATTCCAATTAAACTTGGGGACGTAAAAATTATTTCAAATTATAACAAAGTGTTACATATTGTTAACCTAACCGAATACGAATATACATTGAATCTTATCCAAAATAATATAAACAACCTGAAGACATCAGCAACTGAAATCAGTAGCCTTATAGAAACAACTGAGAAAAACTTTATATTGTTGTCCACTAAAGTAGAAAACCTGACTCCTCACTTCAAAGTAAAACGCGGACTTATAAACGCATTGGGTACCGGCATAAAAATTATATCTGGTACAATGGATGACGAAGATAGAAACAAAATTAACGAAATTCTGGGTAATATAACAGAAAATGGTAAAATTTCTACAGGAAAAGTTAATGAATTGACATACATAAGTGAAAAATTAAGCTCTCAAGTTCAATCTATAATGACTCACATAAATAACCAACAAGGAACGATCGAAAATTACATCAATAAATTACAGGGAACTTACAAGAATAAAATCTTAAATTTAGAAGAAGAAATTGTCTTTTTACAACACATATATCAGATAAATAACGACATAACACTATTTCAGAATCACATAGAAGCATTAGGAAATATTATATTCTCTACGAAACTTAATATTATACCTACAGACATTCTAATGAAAACTGAACTTGAATTAATAAACGATTACGATAGTTATATAAATACAAAAGTTACCGTCAGCTATCATAAGTCGTCAATCATTATAATACTTATGATCCCAAATTATTCTAATCAAGTTCTATCACACATCAAATTTGAACCATTGCCTAACATTAAAAATAAATCAATTCATTTTGAAATATCAGAAGTTTTAGTTGATCTGAACGAAAATTCGTATGAAAACCCCGTAAAAGAAAATTTGAAAAAGAATCTAATCAAAATTAAAGACAATTGTATAAAAAATATTGTTAAATACGAAAATCCAATTTGTAACACGGAAAATTTTAATAAGCCTGAAATAAAAGAAATGTTACCAGGAATACTTCTTTTCAAAAACTTCCAGTCAAATATAGAACACAATTGTAACCAAATGAAAATAAAGAATAAAGGAAGTTTTCTTATAAAATTTGATAATTGTAAACTGAAAGTTCAAAACAAAACATATACAAATACAAATATCAAAGTAATTGATAAAATAATTGTATCAAATCTCGTCATGAAAATACAAGAGAATTTTACTATTGAAGACATTAAGTTAGAAAGTTTATATTTACAGCAGTTAAAATACAATAAAACTCTAAAAAATTTTTGGTCACAAAACATGTACATTCATACTTTTCATCTAAGCACCAATTGCATATTAATAATTTTAATGATTATATTACTTATATTTTATATTTGTATAAGAAAACATGTACAAGTTTTAACGATTTCGTCGGTGCCTCAATTTAACGATGGGGGAGTTATAAGAAAACACCCTGTAACCATCATCTAAAATATATCAGAATACCCTATTAATTTCACATTACCAATTTTATGCATAAATCAAAGTTTAAAATTACATATTTACATTATTTCGACTTTATGCATAAAACCATGAATCAAACTTTAATCGCATAAGCAATTAACGCTTGAATATACAAATTTACTCAAACTGGTAAATTCGTATACACAAGCCCTAGTTAAAAACCAATTCTTAAGTACTCCAATTTTATGAGTTCGCTTGCGTTCTGGTTGCACAAAGAATTCTGAGAAACCCTTCTGTGCAACAATGTAAATGAAATCGAACTTATAAACAAAGTCGCTTGGTAATAAGTTTATTACACTTACGCGTGCACTCTCTTTTGAATGCACTTTCATTGCTTAACTTTCTCTAGAATTTTACGAATGCATTACATACAGAAATTCTCTGAGTAAGCATTTTCCTTTTGAGGCAGCGATGAAAATCGGGGTATAAATATTACTGTTCATTTTTAGTCTAAGTCAGATTGAAGTTAATAAACAAGATCAAGAGATCTCTTAAAAAAGTTAAAGTTTTGCTTTTGTTTTTTTATCAAGTGAAAAGTTCACATCTCGGTGGCAGGCTAGATGGGTGAACAGTTTGAAAGGCAGGACGACGTTCGGCTTTATTGGGGATGTCACGTTTGTGGGAAATCACCCCGAATTTGGTTTTAACCTTTTTCTGGGCTTCCTGCTGACGGGGCATGGTTCCCTCAATGCTTTTTTGCATCAGAGGGCTCTCAGTGAAGTCCAGGGTTGCGATTGTGGGGCGGTGCTTGAGGACACATTGCACGTGTTGTGTGATTGCCCTTTTTATGAGGACATCCGCAATATAGAGTCCTTTGGGATCGTAGCGCAGCCAAGTGGTAGGTACGATCTTGGAGGTGTACTCGCTTCCAGTGAGCTCATCTCCTTGTTGAATAGTTTTGCGGGGGAGGTTTTCACAAGGCGGAGGAGGCGTGGTCAATTGAGAGGTCCGGAGTAGGGATTAGTTGGGGTTTAGGTGTTAGGTAGTTGGGCGATTAGGTAGGCTAGGGCTTTTGTTACATGTTGCATGTAGATGTTTCATGTTTCGATTGACTATATGTTGTGTTGTTGCGTGATTGTTGAATGTCAGGCGGCCAGTCCTATGCTGAATGGAGCTAAACTGGTAGTAGCTTGCTACGAAACCTGACCGGAGGTTTTCTGGTACCACGGGTTGTCAGGAGCCCCTAAAACTTCGGTTTTAGCCTGGCAGTGGGTTGGCCCCCTTGTGGGCGATCGTGGTGGCTGTGGTTTATACCCAAAATCGCGGGTAGGGGGAATTTATTCCCCCGGTGTGGAGTTGCATTGCAACCGGGTGTCATTTCCCATAGAATGACGGAGGTTTTAGATAGGCCTCGACACCGACCAGGTGTTAGGTCATACCCATTTGCATGGCCTAGAAATGGTGCCTTCGGTCCGCATGGGGCTCGGGATCCACCGGGTTTCATGTTCGCCGGGGGGGCGCCGCTCGACGCGTAAGTTTCGAGTCTGTGCGTAGAGCACCGTCAAATTAAGCCGTCTCGGCAGGGGTTGACGTTAAATACACTAGGAATTGTCCCTATCTACTCATTGTTTACTGTGTCGTCAGACTGTGTGGACGTGTTTAGTTAAGCTCTGTGCGTGGGTTTAGTTCGATATTCTCAGTGTTTTAAGTGCCGTTGTTAAGGTGGTGGAGTATTAGCATACGTGAGTAGAGTGTTTGTGAGAGAATTTGTGGAATTTTTATGAGCTATCATAAAAATTCCTCAGTTTGATCACGCTATAGTTTTTGTGGTAGACTTATTGTTGTACGAAAGTACGGTAACTTGTTTACTTAAATTTTTGTGAGTGGCGTGATTGTGGTGTCGCGCCTGCTGGTGGCTAGTGAAAGCTCTCTAATAGCTTTCATTGGTGGTTTGTGCATCGGTTGTGCATTAAACTGATTGTGTACTCGCTAACCAATTAGTTGGTTAGTGTATTGGGTACTGCGCAGTTTAAAAGGCACCCCCCTAAGTACAGTTTGATATCAACTGTGGGTATACAGTTGAGGGGCTCTGTAACCTACACATACCGGATTTGAAAGTTGGAGAAGCTTTCGGTGGTTAGTGGCTGGATAGACACTGTGTAATCAGTGTTTATCGTGCACTGGAGATGCCTCCCGGTAAGAGGGCAAAGAAGAGGGCTGTGCGGCATACTAGCAGCGACGTGACGGACTCTGACGGTTCCGTCCAGAGTGCCGTCAAAGTGGGTAGAGTGAGCAGGAGGGACAGCATGGAGACTGACCCTAGAGTGTCTGAGGGGGAAAACGGGGGTAAGGCAAGGTTAGAGGGGGAGTGTGCCGCAAAAGGGGCTGGGGCTTCTGAGCCTTCCGCTGAAAAGGTGAGTGCGAAGGTGGCTGCTTGGGGGGGCCGCTGGGACTGCTGGAGTCAAAACTGGCTCAGCCAAGGTTGGCTCCGGCAGGTCTGGCGTCGTCTCTGGCAGCGTGGCTGCTGGAAATGGGGTGGCAGGGGGCGCTAGATTCGAGGTTCGCTCGATGAAGGCGGTCACTGGTCGCCTCATTAAAACGGTTTTAGATGGGCGGGTAGAAAATAGTGTTGCGCAGGAGGTGATAGGGATCGCCGGCGAATTCGAGGTGTTGCTGATGGATCTCATTGGGGAGAATGAGAGTCTGAAGGGGCGTCTGGATGTTTACCAGACGAAGGGTGAAACCGTGCTGCGCGGGTGCGTTTCAACGCCAGCTGCAGTGGGCGTTCGGGCTCCCGTTGGTGTCCCTGCGCCTGCTGCGGCCCCTCTGAGGGTGGAGAAGCCGGTGGAGACCTGGTCGTTGGTGGTCAGGAGTAAGGTGGCTGGCCCTACATCTGAGGAGGTTGCCAAGAAGGTTGTAAAAGAGGTTGGACCCACTTTAGGTGTGCGTGTCCATGGCGTGAAGCCCATCCGCAGTGGCGGTGCGGTCATTCGTACCCCTTCGGTTGCGGAGTTGAAGAAGATCGCGGCGAACACTACTTTCGAGAAAGTAGGTTTAAAAGTGTGCGAGGACCGGAAGTTAGGCTCCAGAGTGGTCGTCCAGAAGGTGGACGTGGATATCACCCCTGATGAATTCATGGGTGAGCTCTACGGTAAAAACCTGAAGGACTCGATGACTTTGGAGACCTTTCAGAAAAGTGTGAAGATCGTGAGTCCTGCCTGGAAGGCTGGCGCTGGTGGACCAGTGAACGTTGTCTAGGAGGGCACCAGTGCTGTCACTGGTGTTCTCTTTGCCGCGGATCGCTGCTACATCAAGTGGTTCTCCTTCAGGGTAAAGGCGCATGATCCGATGCTTGGATGCTTTCGGTGTATGAGTTTTGACCACAGGGTGAGTCAATGTCGTATGGACAAGGATCTCTGCCGTCGGTGCGGTCAGGAAGGGCATCGTGTCGCGAATTGCGTCAATGCACTGCATTGTCGCAATTGCGCGTTTAAGGGGCAACCGGCAGGGCATTACATGATGTCCACCGTGTGTCCCATTTACGGTGCAATTGTTGCCCGGGCCGACGCTAGACATTAGTGCCTATGCGTATTGCTCAATTGAATTGTCAGGTGTTAGGCTAGTGGAGGGAGGTATAGAGTTCGCTCTAGTTCAGGAACCTTATGCAACCAATGGTGTTGTACGAGGGTTACCCGCTCATATGCGGGTCTTTCCTGATCTAAGGGCTAATTCTGCCGTTATCGTCAATGACGTGCATGTTCAATGTATGGTTGTTGATGTAAGTAGGTGGGGCGTTGTTGTGTGTGCTGAGGGCGAGCATGGAAAACTGTTCTTGAGTAGTATGTATTGCAAGTTTGGGGAACCTCTAGAGCCATATATCGCGTATTTGGATACGGTGCTACTACTTGCGAGTAGCATTCCGCTCATCCATGCCATGGATGCGAATGCGGCCTCCCCTTTGTGGTTCAGTAAAATGCCCAGTCGTACTGGGCATTCGAACGACATAAGGGGACGGGTGCTTAGTGAATTCTTTGTTAGTAGGGATATCTGCATCCTGAATGAACCCAGTGTGTTGTTCACGTTTGATGGTCCTAGAGGTGTGAGCGATATAGACGTGACAGTATCTAATAATGTGGCTGCTAGATCCTATCACCTTGAATGGTGTGTGCTGGGTGACCAGCAAATGAGTGATCACAATCTGATTCAGGTTGTGCTTACCCATGATTTAGTAGCACAAGAAAGGTTGGAGCTCAGGGCATGGCGCACTTGTTCTGCAAATTGGAACGCGTATTCAGAGCTAGTAAGAGGAAAGGCCCTTGGTGTGCCACTTCATGCGTTTGTCAACATGGGTGTGGATGAGCAAATCGGTGTGATTGACGGCTGGTTCACTGATGTGAACGACACCTTATTTGCGCGATGTCGTAAGACAAATCGCAAGAAAGTAAGGTGGTGGACACGCGAGCTCATGCTAAAGCGGAGGTCACTCAGGTCTTTTAGGAAACGATTCCAAAGGGCCAGGGTGGCTAATGCTGAGGACGTGAGTGAGCGTCGGGCCGCATATCGGTTGTGCTTGGTTGAGTACAAGCGTATGATAGTACGGGTGAAGGAAAATGAGTGGCGGGAGTTCGTGCACGAGAACCGGAATGATCCGTGGGGTCAAGTTTATAGGATTTGTCGGGGTCGTGGCAAGGCGTTGAACATTGCAAGTCTTTGCAACGGTAATACCTTGGTGACGGAGTGGAAGGATTGCATGAACCTGCTGTTGAGCTCCTTCTTTCCTAGGGAGAAGACTGCTGCTCGGACTCCGGTCCCAGTAGTAGTTGATACCCCTGGGTTGGAAGTGGGTGAGATAGCGTATGCTATGTCTTTGGTGAAGTCGAGAAAGTCTCCGGGTATGGATGGTATGACTGGCGAGATGGCTAAGGCCATCTGGCGGGCTATACCTGAGTACCTTGAGTGCTTGTACGGGAAATGCCTCAGTGAGGGTTATTTCCCTACTGCGTGGAAGCGTGCTCGTGTGGTTGTACTCCTCAAGTCGCCTGATAAGATCAGGAGTAATCCTCGTTCTTATCGGGGCATCAGCCTTCTTCCGGTGCTTGGAAAAGTACTTGAAAGGGTTATGGTGGAAAGACTTTTGGATGGGCCATACCAGTTATGCGAAACACAGTACGGATTTCGGCAGGGACGTAGTGTTATAGATGCATGGGAGTACATGAAAACGTTTGTCAATGGTAGTGTCTCCAAATATGTCTTGGGCATATTTGTGGACTTCCGGGGCGCTTTTGACTGTTTGAGATGGCAAGCCGTGTTACATAGGTTGAGTGAGCTTGGATGTCGGGAGGGTAACCTCTCTACTGCAGTAATTCAATCTTGAAACTTGTTTATAATGGTCTGCTAAAATCCAAGTTGCAATATGGCTTGGCCTGCTGGGGTGGAGCATATTTTTGTAAGATTAAACCTTTACTTGTTAAGCAAAAACATGCAATTAGAATTGTTTGCAAAGTCAATCGTTTGACCCCCAGTCTCGATTTATTCAAATCCCTGGATATTCTTCCTTTAAGGCACCTTTACTGCTACAAAGTTTTAAAGATATTCTTTGAAAATTGTGGATTTTATGCAGTAAGGCATTCAGAAAATTACAATTTAAGGGTGAACTCAGGAAAGGTTGTAACAGTTCCATCCATTTGGAAATCACATTTTTCACGTTTTTATCATGTTACTGTTCCACGGTTGTTTAATACGCTACCTCTGAGTACCAGATGCGAGAGAGTGAAAAAGGTATTTCTGAGGTCCGTCAAGGAATGGCTCTTCTCTCTTGAATATTCTTGTTTGGAACAAATTTTCAATCCATTAGTCTAATACTGAATATTGGTTTAATGTATTTGCTACGAATGCGTTAAAAATGTTTCCATTTGTTTTAAATTTTCCTTTTGATTTAAATTTTCTAAAATTGTATTGTATTCCTTTAATGAATTCTTATAATTTTTATTTTTGGCTTTAAACATGTTTACCCCATCAATAGTATTAAGATATTTTCTTTTGTCAGGTACATTCGCCACTTGTCTTTTAGACAATTGAGTGTATCTCACTATTTTGTATTAAAATCTAGATTCTCGATTATAAGCTTGTTTAAATTCTAAAATACTTATATAAGGATTTTAATGTGAAATAAAGAACAAATTAAATTAAAAATTTAAATAAAAATAATTCTCCAAGCAGCAATAAAAGACAATAACACTATACACTCGGTAACGGACTGCAAACCAATAGATGTAATATATGGGAATGTGGCACCGATAGATGTTGAGAAGAAATTAAGGATAAAACAGGTGGCTGACCTTATGTATCATAACGCTAATAAAGAACACAGAACTTTTAGACCTGGAGATGTTGTCTACGTAAAAGTAAACAAAAGGTTGTGGATTACTCGAAGTCCTTTTATGTGCCAATAGAAGACGGGGAAGTTGCGGTTTACAACGACGTAGATTATCTTATACATAAAACACCGAGAATTTCATTTTTCCAGGAATGAAAAAGGTAATAGAGTTAGACGCTAAACAAATAATACGAATGGTTAACATATTAGGACTACACCACAGAAATTCACGTAGTATAAATTTACTGGGCTCTGCACTAAAATTTGTTGCAGGCAGGGCCGTATCTAGGGGGGGATAGAACCCCTCCCCCCCGACATTTTTTGACGGACACTACATAGAAACGATTTTGCAAAGAATAGACACTGTGTAAAATTGACTTTATGAGGGACACACCATACAAAAACGGTTTTCTCCAACGAACAGACACTATATGAAATCGATTTTGCTTCTTTTTTAGAAAGTTTTTCGCCAAAATAGCAGACAAAATGGATAATTTTGTCAAAAAATGGCCGATAAATGTGACTGAACATTTCTTTTTTTTATTTCAAGTTTGCAACCTTGTAAAGCATGTAAAAATCTATAAAATTTAGATATATTAATTTCATAAAAAGTTTAACACGGCCCATTTGGGCTAGGTTGCCTAATAATTATGAAATACTACAGATTGAACTTAAAGTATCTCGAGAACCAAAAGTCGGATCGGAACAATCAAAGATGACTTTTGAAGTGAAAGACTGAGACTATCAGATGCTGCTAAAAGTTTTATTATGAAAAATCAATTCGAGGTGTAACATAACCTCCAAAATAGCAAAAAAATAGTAACTTTTGCAGTTTTAGGTTAGGATATCTCAAAAACCTAAGGTCATGTAGCAATTCTGAGCTCGGATTTGAACATGGCGTGCTAAAAGCCTTCGGAAAAGTATTCTCTGGTGTCTGGGTTAGAAAGCTGGTAATAGATGGATTTTAATAAAAAATGTTCCGCTTTTTCTCTATTTTTTCTTGCGTTTTTCAAGCTGTTTTCACATAATATAGGCTTGAATGCAATACTAATCTTCAATTCTTACACTAATGTATATAAACTAGAGGACTGCATACTGAGAAACAGTGGAAAATAGAAATTTCTTCGAGATATGAACGCCTGCACGTGAAATTGCGATTTTTCTCCAAATCAATTCTTCGAATTTCTGCTTATCTTCCATGAAAATACAGGTGACAAAAATTCTGAAAGTATCATTTTTATAGATTTTTAAATGCTTTACAAGGTTGCAAACTTGAAATAAAAAAAGAAACAAATACCGTACAAAAAGAAAAAAATTATTGCATCTTGTTCAGCGAGCCCAAAAGATTAAGAAACTGTTTCAGTGGAAAATTTTATATATAAGTTAATCCCACATCCCACTGAGCTGCATTATTAGTTTATATTTATATTTGCATTATTATATTATTATTATATTATTATTATATTATATTTATAATTTGTATTTTGTTAAGTCAGTACTGCATTTGGTATTTTGTTAAGTCCGTCCCACTGTACTGCATTTGGTACGTGGTCTGCAGTATATTTCACCATAGGGATTATGTTCAGTATTTCGTGCGTTAGTACTACTGTGCTGCATTTCGTACGTGACATGTAACATGATCCTTATGATGAAAACTTTAATAAATTATTAATAAATTAATTTAGCAAGCTTGCAAGATATGTCTTGCAAGCTTGAGTATGTTAAGCCATAATAGAGAATAAAGAAACTAGATTGGTTCGAGTCATAAAAGAATAAAGTCGTCTTTAATTTTGGTTAAAAGTAAATTTATTAAATAGAACTACAAGTAACTTAAAAGTAAATTCATTATAACAAAGAACTACAACTAATTTGCGCCCAACCAACAAAACCTGCGAACAGTGAAGGACAACATCTCAACTAGCGAAACCTGCGAACAGTGAAGGACGACATCTCAACTGACGAAACCTGCGAATAAGTGAAGGGCAACAATTCGACTAGAAAAACCTGCGAACAGTAAAGGCAACAACTCAACTAACAACAAAGGAAATTAGGGAGATCATGGAAGTGTTTAAGTAAGAATAAAATTAATTAAGAAGTGAAACAAATTATATTCTGTGAAAATTAAAATTTAGTAGAAACTACTAGGAAACATTTCCATTCTAAGATCAAATTAAATATTATTGTTAGTATCAGAAATTTTGTTTTTGTGTGAATCCTTAATTTAGGAGGAAATTATAATAATTCAGTTATTTGCGTAGGACATTGCTGTTTTTTTTACTTGTTTTTTTTTTTAATATTTTGGTGACGTTAAAACAAAAATGGACAAAAATCAAGTTTTGGGTTTGGTAGAGGCCGCCGTGGAAATTTCGAGGGAAGAATTAAGTGCCCAGATAAAGAAACTTACTGATGCAGTCGTTAGGCTACAGCCCCCTAGGGTAGAGCCGTACCGGCCAGTCGCAATTCAAGCAGGGGTCCAGAACTTAAACACGAATCTGGACCTAGTGAAATCTCTCCCAGAATTTAAGGGAAACTCTACTGAATACCCAACCTGGAGAGATGCGGCAGATTTTGCCATGGGGCATTATACGGAGGGATCCGAAGCCTATTACATTGCCATTGGCATTTTTAGAAACAAGATAACAGGGTCCGCGAACGCAACGCTGAGCGCATTCACAACTATGTTAAATTTCAAGGCAATCATTGCCAGGCTGGACCAGTCCTTTTCGGACAAGAGACCTCTTCATGTACTAGAAAACGAAATAAGTATCCTTAGACGGGGAAAAATTACGATAGATGAGTATTACGATACTGTGGACAAACGCCTAACTCTAATAACAATTAAGCATATTATGACTCATAGCGGAAACGACGCGCTAGTTCTAGCACTTAATGAGCGTGCCAGAGAAAACGCATTACGCGTATTCATCTCTGGCCTTAGGAAACCCATCTGTGACATTCTATTTTCGTCACGACCCTTTGATTTACTCACAGCTCTTGCTACGGCACAGGAGCTCGAACAAAATCGTAGATACGATTTTGCACTCACTTTTGCTATGACACAAGACTGTCCCAACCCAGGCAAACTAAGATTCAATAAATTAAGCGCGACATACCAATTCCCATGAAAGTAGACCATGGCACGTCATACTATCGGAGGCCTACAAATTTCCAAAGAAACTCAGGTAACTAGGCCGTTCAACCACAACATCATAACCAATCTCAGAACACAAACAATAATAACCCGAAGCGGGGATATAACGGCGGGCATTCGGGGCAATCGCCGCAGCACAAACTGCAGCGAATAAATCACGTAGGACAAATTAACCGAAACGAGCTCATAGTACAAGAGCAGCAGCAACCACTCAACCAGTGTTGCTGCTCACATCAATCAGGGAATCCTTTTTAGAATAAAGTCGCTCCTGCCGTTTATAAAACAACAAACGTCAGACGGTAGAGTTCTTCGAATTTTAATCGACACAGGAACCCCAAAAAACTACATTAGAAATAATACATTCACTACAGGCATTCAGCCTGTAGAGAATCCCTTCCAAATCAAATCAATAAATGGCATGAGTACCATTAAAGAGAAATGCGAACTTAATATCTTAGGTGGGATGGCGACATTTTACATTTTACCTAGGCTTGAAAGCTTCGATGGAATCATAGGCTATGATTTCCTTAAAGAAATAGAAGCGGTATTTGACATAAAAAACAATTGTCTGTTCCATAAAAAGGGAACAGAACAAATTATTTATTTACATTTTCAGCAAGTTAATAAAATAACGGTTAATTACGAAAATGTCGCCAATCACCTCGACAATGATATTGAAAATTTAATTGAGCAAAATATAGAAGCCTTTGCAAGTCCAGATAGAGCTTTACCCTATAATACTCAGGTAAAAGCAACAATTAAAACAAACATAAGCGATCCAATATATTCTAGAAGCTATCCGTATCCAATATCAGCGGATGAATTTGTAACTAACGAAATAAATTCACTGCTGAAGGATGGCATTATAAGAAAATCGTCCTCACCATATAATTCCTCAATTCACGTAGTGAATAAGAAAGGTGTCGACGAAAATGGAAAGCAAAAATTAAGAATGGTGATTGATTTCAGAAAATTAAATCAGCATACAATAGCTGACAGATATCCCATACCAGATTCCAGTTATTTTATCGAATCTTGGGAAATCTAAATATTACTCTACGCTGGATCTGAAACCGGGCTTTCACCAGATACTTTTAAATGAACGTGACAGACATAAGACAGCTTTTAGTGTAAATAACGGCAAGTATATTTCAGCGGGCAATTGATGATATCCTGCGGGAGGATATCGGAAAGACCTGTCACGTCTATATGGATGATATAATCGTCTATTCTGCTGATGAGCAATCTCATCTAAATAACGTAGGGAGTATTCTAAGAAAACTCAGGCAAGCCGGTATGCGAGTGTCCTCTGAAAAATCAAAATTTTTTCAACGCGAAGTAGAGTTTTTGGGCTTTGTAGTTTCAGGAGACGGCATTAAAACATGCCAAAATAAAGTGGAAGCGATTTTGAATTACGAAGAACCCAAGTCATTGAGATCTTTGCGTGCTTTCCTTGGCCTCTCCAGATACTATAGGAGGTTCATAAAGTACTACGCACGAATATCTAAGCCGCTCACTAGATAGTTACGAGGGGAGAATGGCCATATTGGAGCCAAACACTCCAAAAATATTAAAATAAACCTTGAGGAGGAGGCATTAAATGCGTTTAACAAATTGAAACAAAATTAAATCTAGCTTCAGAGGATGTCCTCCTGCAGCACTCAGATTACGACAAAAATTTTGAACTAACAACTGACGCTTCATCTGTCGCACTAGGAGCGGTACTACACTGCGGTTTATCAGGATAGAACCAACTGAATTTTATGCAAACTGAAACTGCAGCCCATACCATAACGCCGCCCTCTACTGCGATGACGGGTCAATAATTTTTCCTGCTTATGCAAAAATGCTATAACTTTAATTTTCACGATTTGCGTTCTCAGAAATAACTTTTGACCCTTCATCACAGTATAGAGGGCACGTGTAGAGAAATCATGGATTTCTAGCCAAAATTTTTAAACCTTAAATTTGCCGCCCTTCTCATCCGACCTTAACATTATTGAAAATGCTTGAGGTTGGCTAACCCGTAAGGACTACGAAGGAGGAATACAGTACAAAACTAAGGATGAGCTTATTGAAGGAATGGAGCGATTTTTCTCTTGATTACTTAAAATCTCTATACGAGTCAATGAAATGCAGAATTTACAAAGTTATAGCGAATAACGGTAAAAGTATACATTTTTAAATAAATATTCAGATAAAACTATTATAATAAAATCAATTTTTTAATACAAACAATTTATTTTTGTTTCATTTATAGAGCATTTAAAAAGTGGTTTTATCCTGGTGAACCAAGAAAAAAGACGAATTTTATACATGTTTATAAGCAATTAAAGAAACGTACCGTTATAATACATTGGAAATTGATTTTTAGTCTTTAAGTAGTGCATTATAAGTGCTTTTATATTACTGAAAAGTTTGAGCATTTATTGTTTTTGCATTCACAATTTATAGAGATTTTTTGCATAAAATTCAGTTGATTCTATCCTGATGAACCGCAGTGTATCACAGGATGGCCGCCCAATAACAATGGTTTCGCGAACACTCAGTAAGAGTGAAGAAAACTACGCGACGAATGAACGCGAATTGTTAGCGATTGTCTGGGCATTCCAGGCATTGCGCCATTATCTACATCTATATATGGCGTCAAAAATATAAAAATTTATACGGACCACCAACCACTTACTTTTTCAATTTCGGATAGAAACCCAAATTCTAAGATAAAGAGGTGACGTGCATTTATAGAGGAGTTTTCTCCTACTTTCCACTATAACCCGGGGAAAGAGAATGTGGTCGCGGACGCTTTATCGAGGCAATACGTTAATGATTTTGATTTACAAATATTGAATAAAGTACGGGATAAATTAATTAATGCCCAAGAAACAACTCTTAAAAGATTTAGTGAACTTTTAAGGAAGGAGATTTAGTTTTTGTTCGTAGAAATAAGCGACTAGGGAATAAGTTCGACAAGGTTTTCGTTCAGAAGACCATTCAAAAAGATTTGGGCACTACCGTCCTAATAAACGGAACAAACTCTGATATATATCCTTATGATGATCTTAATCTTAAAATTAATAGAAATCGATTTGCTTTATTATATTATATGTATTTAAAGTTTCAACAGAGTTATTATGCACGTGATTCACAGCCACTATTAACAACAGAAGAATTTTCATCAAATGCACCAATAATTGCCTTAGATGTAACACACCAAAATGAATCTGTTAAGAATGGACCAATTGATATTCGGATTGAATTTAAAACATCAGCACATGTTCCAGCTAATACGTCTGCATATTGTCTAATTATACACGATAAAATGTTTGATTATATTCCACTTACAAACGAAATAAGAAAAATATTGTAATATTGTATAAAACATATATTTTTTAATAAAAATAAAAATAAAAAATTTAAACTATGTGTTTCAATCATTCATATGTTCAGATTGAACTTAAATTCGGTTTTTAACTTCGTTATAAATTCATCTTCGGGTTCAACTTCGACTACTTTAAAATATTTCACAATAATTCTTTACTATAAATAGATCATCATTAATATTTTTATCATTATATCTACAAACACCGTTGTAGACGGACGATACAAATACGCTGGGAAAAAATGAAATTAACATTATTATTATTATTTATATTTTTAAAAGTAGTGATTGGTAATCCAATATCACTATTTATTGGTAATACTCCTCAGATAGAATCAAGTTCAAAAAGTATAGCATTTAATCTTACACTTCCTAACAATGATATTTTAAACATCAATATATCATTCAAACTAATGGAGAAAAGTAAACCATTAAAAACTGATGATTTTGATTATCTATTAGATGAAACCAATGAAAATGATGTATTCACAACAATAACGACAACAACAACATCTATTTCATCAATTACAACAGAAGGACCTCTATTGAAGTATTTCACAGCAGATGATGCTATAGAAGCATTTCGAAAGGATTTGATTGAGAAGGAAATAAATGTGGGTGGTATACTGGATGCAAATGAATCATTTTATCGTCATTTTAAACTTGAATATGATAATTTTGATATACCTATTCGTTGCACATATGATGTTACATATGAAAAAACGCAACTGAAAATAAGTTGTTTCCAATATCGTCAAACTGAAGTTGAACGAATTTTAAGTAATGGTGAAATTGAAAAAGTACGCACTCAAGATTTAGATTCCCAAATATATCAAATATTAAAATAATTGACGTGAAAAACTATACACAAACATATAAAATGGAGATAATATAAAGATAGAGCAACAGTTTTCACAGCAATCTCAAAGAGAAAGGAACATGAAGATCTATATTTTAATAATATTTATATTTTCGATTACCAACAGCGCTAAAAGTTATCATGAATTCTTTAATAAACAACATCCTTCATATCCTCAAAATTCTTATAAACATTACAACATTGGTGCTATAGATGATAAAAGTAAATATATTGATTTTAATATAAGACTTTTAAATAATTGAATAGGTGTTAGAATACATTTATCAATACAATTAGAAAATGATACATTAACAGATGAAATACCAACAACAACAACATTAAGAAATAATATAAGATCGCCGAGGTATAGTCCTGAAAACTCGTTTACCATAAATGATGCTATTGCAGCCTTTAGAAAGGATCTAATTGAAAAAGAAACAAATATTGGAGGAATACTTGAAAGCTCTAAGGTATTCTATCGACACTTCAATTTAAAATATGAAAATTGTGAAATAAGGATTACAGTAATTATTATTATAAAACGCTCAACATTTATTGTTTTGAGTATAATAGTGAGCATGATAATTTTGTATCAAATAATAACGAAAAAGACAAACAATTTGAAACAAATCCTTTATTCGAACGATTAACAAATCATATAAATATCAGAACAATCAATATAAAAGATTATTCGCAAACCTCACATATGCGTGTACAGTAAGATATATAATAACAAAAACATGGTGGTAAAGGATATAATAAATTTCTTAAAACAATTTTCCAACATAATTTCGGGTGAACATAAACTCACTAATATTCAATCAGATTTGGAGTACATAGACAGCTTAAAAATATATGGAAAACATTACCAGGACTGCGAATGGATAAAAGAAGATGGTACAGAACATAACAATGGTCCAGATGCTTGCAAGTGTATTGATAACCATTTTATGAAGAAAATTAAAGAGGAAGAAGCAAAAGATCTAATGCAAATTTTTTATAATACACTCAATGCAACTAAGTGTAAAAATTGTAATTTCAAATGTGAAAAATGATTCATGTTGCAACATTGTATTTAATTAATTTTCATTTTTTCTATGTGTAAATTTGCAACAATGTAAGCTTAGAAATTATGTTGATAATAGAAATAGGAGAAAGGAAATGTAGGGCTTTATCATAAAATTAAGATTGGATGCAAGTTAATTTAAAAAACTAATAGCTAGCAGTTTACTTAAAAACATCAGCAACAAAAATGAAGTCTCTAGAAGAATACATCAGAAATAGAATTGTAGAACATATTGAAATGATTGAGGAGTTGTGTCCTGCACTCGCCCAGGAAACGGCGCTAATACGGATGACAGTTGAGATGTCTCGGTGGAACCACTGCTTCCGCAATTTGCTGAAAGTATCTGTAAATTATTGCCGACAGTTAGATTTGTGGGTGTCTCTACATATTATAAATGTTAATCCATTAGATTTATGGATTTATAATTATTATTCAAATCCCCAATAAATTTAAAAATAAAACAAAAAATGTATTTTTTATTTTGGGTATATTTCATTTCAATAAAATAAGTTAATATATATAACTATGTATTCAGCAACATCCTAATAATTCCAAGTTAACATTGCTTCGAGCTCGGGACTCATCTCGAGGTATCCCTTATGTCTAGCAAAGTCCTCCAGTCGCCGCAACCGCCATGCAAAACTCTGAATTTCTTCAGCGCTTACGTATTCCTGCTGCAGGTAAGTTCCACATATCTTCAAAATCCTATCAACTTCATCCTGCTTATCACAGCAGGATTGTGAGAAGTATTGAATGATTGTAATTATTTCATTAAGCAGCAACATTTTTTTTTTCGCTTAAACTGCTTGTTTGCTTATTTAAAACTGAATGAAACTTTCAATTCGTTGACCTTAAAATTCTGAGGTTACCAACCCCGGCCCCCGACCCCTGGCTGACGGCAATTAAAAATTTGACTCTCGTAAGAACCCCACACATTGGTCACAATTCGCAAAATTTTGAACCAAAAATACCATCCGGCAACACTGCTACAACAGAATTTTACTTCAAAGCTTTTTTCAATCAATCAGATCCCACGATCCAAGCTTCATTTGAAACTTTTAGCAAAGACACAAACCTATCGAACTTTTTTCCAAGATATCTACCACAAACCTTATCCCATCCAATCAGATCGCGACATATTAGCTTACTCTAAACTTTTAGCAAAGACATCAAACACAAAGCTTTTCCAATCAATCAGATCACCAGATGCGAGCTTTACTTCAAACTTACAAGCTTTCACCCTACCACCAGCAACTTCTTACGAAATTCATTCATTTCCCCATACAATCTACTGTACCGCATCCCAATATCAACTTGACCTACCAAAAACATACAAAACAGGGTTGCCATACCAATATTTTTTCAAAAGTTACCATTTCATCCCTACAAAAAATTTACAATTAACCCAGTAAACACATCTGGCAACCTTATTTTTGCGACATTTTTGTAAATTTAAACCTTCATAAGGAAATACACGCGATTTTGCGCCAGAACCGGCATTACTATACTACTAACCTAAAAGATTCGGATGGAGAAGGATCCTAAGTATTGCAAAGCCACTGTAAGGATCGAAGGTGGACATGTAATTGTCAGCGGTTTCTTCATTGGTCATGGGATTGGACCGATTCATAGGATTGATGAAATTATGGATCGCTCCATGTACGTTGACATACTATAAGATGTGATGCTGCCATATACCGATGAACAGACACCACTTAAGCGGAGTTCCAACAGGATAACGATCCAAAATTTCCCCTTAAGATTTTAAGGCGTGACTTCACAGCAATAGAATTGAATTTCTTAGTTGGCCTACCCTCACCTAAATCCTATTGAGAACTTGGGGGAGGTCGTTAACATGAAAATCAAGAGAGAAAATTGCAAAACCACGACGGATCTGTTTCAATCTTTGAAAATATCCTGTAACGGCAGAGTGTAATCTGATGTACACTGGCATTGGAATTTCGAGAGTCATACCAGAAATGTCAGAATGTCGGAATGACATTTCTGGTCTGTCATTCGAAATTGGCGTACGTGCGTTCGGGTCAAGAAGAAATGGCTGGACAACGCGTCATTTCGAAGTTTCGGTAGCCATTGTTTTTTTTGATGATCAGAAGGAACGCGTGTCAGTTGCTGGGAGAGTTGCGTCATCGACGGTGGTTTTTCTTTTTACTTGGCGTTACTACGTAAAAAGTCGTCGTGTTTTTTTTTCGTCGCGAAAAAAACAAAGAACAATAAAATTAAAGTTAAATTTTTATAAATAAAGACTTTTTTTTAAACAAAAGAAGAAAATTATTTGTTAGGTTAACCGTGCGACGAACACGTTAGCAGGAAAAAATAAACAAGCGTCTGTCCGCGGAAACGGTGGTGGTGGAGCGCTAGCGCTTCACACGGCAACGTAAAAGAAGTTGCATTTCAATAGAGTAAATTCTTATGTTTTAAAAATTAAAATTAAATAAAACCTAAGTCATCGACGGCCACTCGCGAAAAGTTGGGTGATGAAGCGCTAGCGCTCCACCACAAACCACATAAAAAAATAGAATAAAACAGATACATAAAAGTTATAAAGAAAAACTGCATAGGACAGTGAAAGAAGTTGTATAGGATAATGGCAGTGTAAAAAGGTAGCACCAGGTCCCTATGTAGAACCAAAAAACCAGAGTAGGGTGGACCGAAAAATTTCCCCATAGGTCCACAAGGTAGGGTGGGTGATAGACGGGGCCGAGCATAACACCAAGCTCGAGGGTTCAGCCCGAGGAAAAATTATTAGGGAGGCACATTTTTTTTTTTGATGACTTTTTTTTGTTTGTAGTAATTTTGGAAAAATTTTTGAAGTTTCAGAGCCCAGCAACTTAAGCACGAGAAAATTATATTTGTAAGGTGCAGGCACACCATGAGCAGCGGCTACCCACCCCAACATCCCGAACTGCTGGCATCGGCAAACTAGCTCGTGCTGCCGCTGGTCATGTTGTCCGCGTTCCAAGCACCAGTCGCTTGCGCGATTACAAATTTTGGCGCCCAACGTGGGGCCGTTTGAGGTTGGAGGCTAAAAGAAAACTCTCCGTCAGTGGACATTTATGTCACTTAATAATCTTTTTAGTATTTTGCCTTCGATTTCACTCGGTTCCATCCGATTTACCCGTGCTGTGCTCTGGATTTTTGAAAATTTTTATTTAACTTAACCTGTTACAGGAAAATTTTTGTTTTTGTCTTCATTTGAATTTTAAATTCAAGAATCTAATACTCAAAGCCTGAAGCTGGATTTATCAGTCCGGGAGGATTCCGTTCTGATCCGCTCAGACGCTTTTGACCCTATTTATTCCTATTTGTGAAAATTACCCTGTAATAGAAGACTAAATTTTTTTTGCATAATTTTTTTTGAATAAATTAAATTTCAGTAACTTCTTACATTTTTAATATTGTTGATTCACTCTTTTAGCTTGAATGCGAATTGCGGCTGCAAGTCAAGGTAAACAGCTGGATTTTGCGATTAAGTTGCAATTCACTGCGCTTTTCGACCGCTTTACTGAGATTTGTATAGGTTGTACTTCAATTTCATGTTTGAAATGAGATTTAAATTTTGTAGATTCAGATTCTTCCTCCCTAAGTTTTTCTTCGTGGCTGACCAAACAATTTAATAATAAGTTGAAAAGTTCTACATAGGACCAAGCTGTCATTAATGATTAAAATTTCGTAAAGAAGATTTGTAATTTTTATTGGAAATTATTATTACGAAAACGAAGAAATTTTGCTTCAGAAAATAGAAAGCAAAAATATAAAATAAATTTTTTTTGAAAAATTTGAGAAATTGTTGCTAGTAAAAATTTTTTTTTTGAAATGCTAAAAATTTATAACGAAAATATAAATTTTTGATAAAGATTTTTTTTTTTGATAAAATATTGATAAAATTTTTTTTGGCATAACGTAGCTATGCTAAAAATTTAAAAATTTAAAACGTTAAAGATTTGACATTTGAAAATTTTTTTTTTTTTGCACAAATGTAGATTTTTGCTAAAAATTTAAACAACGATATAATTTAAAATTTGATATTTGGTAATTTAGTGGAAATTCCACGGGGTATTCATAAATTTAACTTTCGGCCATTTTTTTTTATTACAAAATTTTAACTTTCGGTTGTTCGATACCTTTCATCTCGGTCGCGGATTCGGTTTTTGAGTTTTACGTGAAAAATGCCTCTGCATCGTAGTAATGAGAATTTGTCCATTCTGGGTGAAATCCCTGACAATCCCTGTGTGGTGTGCAAGCAACAAATGCTAGATGGCGAAAATTTTAGTATAACTCCCTGCTTCCACATTTTCCATACGGAATGTATTTCCAATTGGTTGCAGGAGACTCGCAACTGCCCTTTCTGTCAGGCGTTGTGCAGTACTAAAAAAGTTAAGCCATACAAGCCCATTCCTAATTTGGGATTGGAGTCCTTTACCATAACACCAGCTACTACCCACACAGGTACGATCACTAAAAATAGTCGGCCCGTAACCCGAAGTTACAAAAACTTAATGGACCAAAATATTTCAGTGACACCTGCACATAATCTCAACATGTCAGGAGTGCATCCATTATCCACAGACTTGTCCAATCACGCAAGTGCGCAAACTAATGTTTCTCAGTTTTCAGACGCACAGTTGCAAAAGTTGATTGACGAAGCTGTGAAAGCTCAACTGGCTAAAATGAATTTAAACGCCGTTAGTAATGCACCTCTTGATCTGAATCGAGATCCAAATCCACCTGTGACTTTTGGTCGTTCTTCTGACATACACCAGGCTCCTAGAAATGTGATCAACAATTCTCCATTTTCACTTGGACTTCCTCCATATAACCCTCAGCTTCCTCCTCCACCCGTTTTCCATCAAAACCATCACCAACAAGCAACCCACAGCAATTTTGCTCAAGGCACTTCAACTCTCCATAGGTCAGTTCCACCTTTTATGGCTTCAGAGAAAGTCTCAAATCTTATTTCCAATTGGAAAGTCACTTTTAGTGGCAAAGAAGACGCTTTGTCCGTCGATAAATTTATATACCGAGTACATTCTCTGACCGTTCAAAGTTTGCGAGGTGATTTTGACGCCTTGTGCAATCATGCACACATTTTGTTTGCTGGGAAAGCGTTGGAGTGGTTTTGGCGCTATCACCGTGGTGTGACTCAAATAGATTGGGAAACTCTGTGCACAGAACTTCGTGGTCAATTTCGAGATCGGAGAACAGATTTAGACATAATGGATTTGATTCGTCAAAGGAAACAAAAATATGATGAAAAATTCGATGAATTTTATGAATCTGTTCTTCAGCTCTGCGATAAATTGCAACGTCCTCTTGAACCAGCAACTTTGTTGGAAATCATTCAACGAAACTTACGTCTCGACGTTAGACGCAGTCTTCTCTATGTCTCCATCGAAAATATTAGACAGCTTCGAACATTTGTTCAAAAACGCGAGTTGTTGGATGAAGAGTACGGCAGGTCGACCAGAAACTTCCAAGCTGCACGCAACGTATCGGAAGTAAACGTTAACACAGAAGATCTCCCGAATAACCATTTTTTAGAGTTGCCAACCGCACCATCACCACCTTAAAAAGTGATGCGGCATGCCAAACCACAACAGTTATTTTGAAACCAGTCAATCCTACTTTGCAATTTGAAAATAAACCTGAAATTAAACCACCCTCTACAGTTTTACCTATTCGACATTTTAAACCTCTGCACATTCGTTGGCAGGAATATAAAGCCGCCCGTAAGCGAATTTTTTCTGATGACGTCATTGCTTCACCGGGGTCAACGCATAAGAAACGTTCTACTTTAAGATTGAGAAAATTTTGGAAAAATTTAAAGGCGAAGAAAAAATTTATTTGTTCTTCAGTGGTTTCTGATAAACCTAAAGATGATTTACGTCCCTATGCTCAAATTTTAATTTTTAAAGAAAAAATTGAAGGACTAGTCGATACTGGTGCCTCTGTCAGTTGTTTAGCCAACAATCTAGCTAAAAGGTTTTTAGAAGATAACCAACACCCTTGGCACAAAGTCAAGACTAACCTTAAAACTGCAGATGGAACAAATCATTGTGCATTGGGTTTCGTTGAAACTTTTATTACTTTTAGAGGAATAACCAAACCTCTCAAATTTCTGATAATTCCAACTCTTTCTCAAGACTTATATTTGGGCGTTGATTTTGTGAAGACTTTCGGTTTGGCAAGTGATCTTTTTCATGAGGATATTCCGATTTCTGTTAATTTGAACATTGCGGAGTTGGACTCCAATCATCATGTGTTAAATGCTCGACAGCAAGCAAATTTAAATGCAACCATTTTATTAATTCCTTCTTTTTCTGAAAAAGGTTTAGGCCGAACAAACTTTATAAGCCACGTCATTGATGTAGGTCAAGCGAAGCCTATAAAACAAAGGCATTTTTCTGTTTCACCAGGCGTTGAAAAACTTCTTTTTGCAGAGATCGATAGAATGCTTTCTCTTGGCGTTATCGAAGAATCTCAAAGCGCATGGTCATCTCCTGTTGCACTAATCGTTAAACCGAGTAAAGTTCGTATGTGTCTCGATGCACGAAAAGTCAATGAGGTCACAGTGAAGGATGCTTATCCTTTGCCGCTCATCGACGGAATTCTCAGCAGGCTCCCGAAGGCACAGTTTATTTCAAGCTTAGACCTGAAGGATGCCTTCTGGCAAATTCCGTTGGATGAAGCGTCAAGGGATAAGACAGCCTTCACTGTCCCCAACCGACCTCTATACCAATTTGTTACAATGCCATTTGGCTTATGTAATGCGCCGCAGACCATGACCCGTCTCATGGACAAGGTAATCCCTGCCCATTTGCGAACTAAAGTATTTGTATACTTAGACGATTTGTTGTTAATAACCGAAACTTTCGATGACCATATTTCGCTTCTGCAAGAAGTAGCATTTTGCATTAAACGTGCTGGCCTTACAATTAATATAGAGAAAAGCAAATTTTTGCTCAAACAAATTCACTACCTTGGTCATGTCATTGGACATGGAACAATAAGTACCGATCCGGACAAGGTAAAAGCGATAAAAGAATTTCCTCGTCCAAAAACAGTTAGACAACTTCGTCGCTTTCTAGGTGTCTGTGGATGGTACCGAAGGTTTGTGCAAAATTATGCTTCAATTTCTACCCCTTTGACAAATATGTTACAAAAGGCTCGTAAATTTGTTTGGACCGAAGACGCAATTGCTGCTTTCGACTCCCTCAAAAATAGTTTAAGTAGTGCACCAGTGCTACATAGTCCTGATTTTTCTCGTCCATTTTCTATTCAATGTGATGCTAGTCAATTTGGCGTTGGAGCGGTTTTGGCACAACGTACCGATGAAGGTGATGAAGTTCCCATTGCATACATGTCCCATAAGTTCAACCAAGCGCAAAGAAACTATACTGTTTCCGAACAAGAATGTCTTGCGGCGGTTATGGCCATAAAAAAATTTCGAGCTTATGTCGAAAGACATGAATTCGAAGTTATAACCGATCATGCTTCGTTAAAATGGCTCATGAGCCAAACCGACTTGCATGGCAGACTTGCGCGCTGGGCACTGAAGTTGCAGGGCTTCAAATTTACCATTCTTCATCGGAAAGGCAGCCAAAACGTGGTTCCTGATACTTTATCGAGAACTTATTCTCAGGAAAGCCTCCACATTTCGTCTCTGACTGCGTCAGAAACAGACCAATTTTTCGAAATTGATTTTAATTCGGAATTTTTTAAGACCGAATTTTATTTAAAGATGATTGAGGAATTTCAGAAAGAGCCAAGTAAGCAACCAGATATACAAGTTATAGATGGGATAATTTATAAGCGTTGCGAATTTGCTAGCGGTGATCCGATTCAGGAAGAGCAATCATGGAAGGTATGGGTTCCTTTGGAAATGAGACAAGATCTCATTCTAAGAGCACATGATCATCCGATGAGTTCTCATGGTGGAATTGGGAAAACGTTAACCAAACTTAAAACCTTTTATTTCTGGCCACGTATGTCTAAACAAGTGCGAGATCACGTTCTATCGTGTGAAACTTGCAAGCAAACCAAAGCCCCAAATCACATACTTCGTCCTCCTATGGGTAAGCAGGCTACGTCTGTCCGAATTTTTCAAAAACTCTACGTAGACCTTCTTGGACCTTATCCAAGATCACGATCAGGAAACGTGGGCATGGTGATTGTTCTCGACCATCTTTCCAAATTTCATTTCTTAGAGCCAATCAGGAGTTTCACTGCCAACAAGATTGTTGATTTTCTTGAAAAGCGAATTTTTGCCATTTTTGGTGTTCCTGAAGTCATCACCTCTGACAATGGTGTTCAATTCAGATCTAAACTTTTCAAAGACCTTTTAAAGAAATATGGTGTGACGCATAATTATACTGCCAACTATTCTCCGCAATCTAATGCCGTTGAACGAGTCAATCGTTCAGTCATTGCTGCTGTTAGAGCCTACATTAACCCAAATCAGAAAGATTGGGATGAAAAATTATTTGCTATTAGCGTTGCTCTCAGAAGCTCAGTACACTCGTCCTCGGGTTTCTCTCCATACTTTGTTGTCTTCGGTCAAAATATGATCTGCCACGCAACGTCTTTTGAAGTTTTGCGAAAACTAAAACTTATTGAAGATCCGACCGCTGACATCAGACACGAAGAACGAACTGAGTTGATTCGCGAAAAGGTGCGAGAGAATTTGAAAAGGGCATATGATACAAATGCTAAAAATTATAATATGCGTTCACGTCCAGTTCGTTTCGAAATCGGTCAAATTGTGTATCGTAGGAGTTTTGCTCAAAGCAAAGCTTCCGATCACTTTAATGCAAAATTGGCAAATGTTTTCGAGAAGGCTCAGGTGATTAAGAGAATGGGTACGGCTTATTATGAGCTAGCAGACATGAACAATAAACGACTTGGTATATTTCACGCGAAGGATATTAGAAAGTAGTGCCTTCAGTTTTTGTAACCAACCACAGCAGATTTCGAAAAACTGTTTTGTAACGGCAGAGTGTAATCTGATGTACACTGGCATTGGAATTTCGAGAGTCATACCAGAAATTTCAGAATGTCGGAATGACATTTCTGGTCTGTCATTCGAAATTGGCGTACGTGCGTTCGGGTCAAGAAGAAATGGCTGGACAACGCGTCATTTCGAAGTTTCGGTAGCCATTGTTTTTTTTGATGATCAGAAGGAACGCGTGTCAGTTGCTGGGAGAGTTGCGTCATCGACGGTGGTTTTTCTTTTTACTTGGCGTTACTACGTAAAAAGTCGTCGTGTTTTTTTTTCGTCGCGAAAAAAACAAAGAACAATAAAATTAAAGTTAAATTTTTATAAATAAAGACTTTTTTTTAAACAAAAGAAGAAAATTATTTGTTAGGTTAACCGTGCGACGAACACGTTAGCAGGAAAAAATAAACAAGCGTCTGTCCGCGGAAACGGTGGTGGTGGAGCGCTAGCGCTTCACACGGCAACGTAAAAGAAGTTGCATTTCAATAGAGTAAATTCTTATGTTTTAAAAATTAAAATTAAATAAAACCTAAGTCATCGACGGCCACTCGCGAAAAGTTGGGTGATGAAGCGCTAGCGCTCCACCACAAACCACATAAAAAAATAGAATAAAACAGATACATAAAAGTTATAAAGAAAAACTGCATAGGACAGTGAAAGAAGTTGTATAGGATAATGGCAGTGTAAAAAGGTAGCACCAGGTCCCTATGTAGAACCAAAAAACCAGAGTAGGGTGGACCGAAAAATTTCCCCATAGGTCCACAAGGTAGGGTGGGTGATAGACGGGGCCGAGCATAACACCAAGCTCGAGGGTTCAGCCCGAGGAAAAATTATTAGGGAGGCACATTTTTTTTTTTGATGACTTTTTTTTGTTTGTAGTAATTTTGGAAAAATTTTTGAAGTTTCAGAGCCCAGCAACTTAAGCACGAGAAAATTATATTTGTAAGGTGCAGGCACACCATGAGCAGCGGCTACCCACCCCAACATCCCGAACTGCTGGCATCGGCAAACTAGCTCGTGCTGCCGCTGGTCATGTTGTCCGCGTTCCAAGCACCAGTCGCTTGCGCGATTACAATCCTGGGAAGGGATATCACAGGATATCAATAATAATGTAGTTTCCTATATACTAAAGAGATGTGCGTGTGTCGTCCAGAATAAAGGATTTGCAACTAAGTACTAATTTTAAAAATTTTTATTTACCAAAAAAATGGGGGTGCTTTAGTTTTGTCCGTTAAGTTTCCTGGCTTAAAATGTTCCTTTGATAATAACTTTTTATTTATGAGGCGCTGAATTTTTAAATTTTTGTCTGTCAATAATAAAGGTATAAATATATATAATAAATTCCCAACATGGTTCAAAAACGTCGATTTCACAAAAAATTTATGATTTGAAAAAAATGTACTGAGGGGGTGCTTAAGTTTTGGCCAATACTGTATGTATAGAAAAATAATGCCGATAGCTTTGCTCAAAGTTTTAAGTATATATACCTAATAAATAGTTATGCGTCAATTTTACGCATGTCGCAGCATGATTATCTTTCGAGGGTTAAATGAAGAATTAAAATCATATCATATTGGACGACTAGAAGGATTTTTATACGGTGATCTGAAACTGTGTGGTAGCAAAAGAGTTGAAAATGGTTCTCCTTTCCCACTAATTTTTCTAGGAAAATTATCTCCTAGTTAGATGGATTATTAAACGCCGTTGGACTATCTGTGGTATATAGGTCTGTCAGACCCAGCAACAATACACTACACTTTGGAAGAAGTACATGCAATTAGTGTTATTGTTATGTTTCACCAAACAATTTGTAGAGAATATTTCAGGATCTGAGAGTAATCATCCCACAATATTTTTGATCAAAACGTGTAATGCATATGCAAATGCGGTTGGTATTGTGAAACAGTAACTCATTACAAGATATTGTCTCATGATGCAGTGTCTCATGATGCAGTGAGATGTCCGTTTGCCCTTTGTTGAAGCAAAGATTATATATGATATTAACATGCACTGACCCTTGGGCAAAATATATCAAGGAAATACTCAAAGATTCTCAAATGACATCATTTAATTTCATTTACACGTACATTACTGAGCATCCTTCTGCAGTACTTTTGTTAGGCACAGTTTAAGAGCAAGTTATTGCCTTCATTAATGCATTTAATGCAGCAAGAATCAAGTATGGGTCTTTTCTTCGTTATGCAAAATTAATTGATCCATTTGATAGTTCCATGGTCTCTTTCAAATGGCTAGATCTAACTGCTATATCAATTGCAGGATTATATAGCAAAACGAAAGCAGCAACCCTAAAAAATTTTCAACAGAAAACTAAATTATCTCAGGCGTATGACATATCGCCGTGCAATGGCTAGGCCTCTAGTCGGTAATAAAAGCCTTACTGAACATGTAGTATCATTCACTGCAGATCACCTTCGTTTCTTGCACATCGACGCTACAACACCTTTGACTAATGACTCTTTTGAACCTGAAAATATCAAGATTCTAAGAGCTATAGACGAATTTGAATCTGATGATCTATAGTTCACAGATCAGATGATTATGAGTGACGTATCAGAATTCCAACTATAAAGATGTAAATAAAATAAAAGAACATTCTGTGAGAGTTGAATAGAATAATCATTCTCACAGAATAAAATTCTCAATAATTGCAGTCAGCATTTTTGCATGCGACTGCAATCTAATCTAAATTGCCACAGATATTATAGACTACTTCAACAACAAATAATAAAAAAAGCCAATATAAAAATAGCCAATCATAAATTTACATATACAGTCAGAGGAATAAAACGTTATTTTATTACTTACGTAAAACAAAAGAAAACCTGACACGCGCCCATCTCTATCTTGAAGGGCTAAGGATTTACAGTAAAAACCTTTCAAAATAAAAAATCTCAAAGAGATGAGAGTTGAAAATTCTGCAGTACTGCAAGCTCATCAGGAAAACCTCTTCAACAAAAAATATTTCATAGATATAAAAGCTTAGATGTTTCTGAGTTTATTCTCAGTAGCAAATAAATCAGAGTTTAACGTGTAATGTAGAATTTTCATTCTAAGACGGAGAATACTTATTCTATAAGTGTAGCTAAGTAAATTTAGTTTAACTCGCGCTATGATGCTGTAGAGTTGAGTACATTTTTAATACATATTTTTTCATAATTATGGCAAGTGCAAGTAAAACAACCAAGTTTCTAAATTTCCTAATCGCTGTTTATACGAGTACTCGTTGTTATTCTTTCTACTTTTTTATTTCGAATTGCTTATTTTTGACCGCCTGACATTTTAGCAATTGTTTTTTCGCTAAATATCTAATCTTCCTGTGATTTTAAAGCTTTTAAAATATGTTCTCATATTGTGCCTTTTGATGAATTATTTAAATTTGATTTATATGTGTATAAAAAATTGGTTGAGCTAAGGGCTTACTAAATCAATGGTAGTAAAATAAATATTTTTTTAAGAAAATAACTACATATGCGAGTAAAAATTAATATCAATTAAGTTTGTTCACAATAAACAAATGCACAATTAATTTTGTGAACAAATCGCACTGGCGTTAAGTGGTACTCTGACTTATTTTAATGTATTTACTTAACTATTCCATCATCACTTACTGACAGAGATGATTCTAGCAGCTGATTGAATTTCTTTATGCTTGGTATGACAGAATTTAAAGTTGATTTACTGATGTTGTTGTTGTTGTTCATGTATCTGCTGCAATTGTTGTTTTGTTTCTGATTTCAACGTCTTGTATCGTCCTTTTTCATGAATATTTTCTGGAGGTTCACACTCAAACGATGCCATCGATAGCGTATTTTCATTCAAAACTGTGCTACTTTGTAGGAGCATAATAACTTTTGGTAGTCTTTCAAATGGACAATTAACTTTTTTCCACTCATTGAATTCCTTTACTCGCTTGGCTAGCTGCGTACATTTTTCAAAATTTATGTGATTGTTTGGCAATCTAATAAAAGAGACAAGACAGAACGGATTAGGTAACAATATTATCTAATACAATGAAAACTGAACCGAATACCTGCCCCACCCATT